>CM062812.1:561314664-561633148 GCA_031772625.1 Pinus tabuliformis | reverse complement strand
ACATTGAATTATGAAACAAATTGAAGATATTTTTAGATTTTTCTTAATATATTTTTATGCGAGTAATGATTACCATTGGAGCATACACTGTTACAAATAAAATAGTTCACTTTTTTTATTTTAAACATTTTGAAAAACATATTATATACATGTGTAAACACATGAGGTGAAACAATTCAGAATGACTTTTGGTTATAATTTTGCATTACTAATAAAAAGTTGAACTTTTAATTATTTTTTACAAAGGATTTTTCGGCGAAGATCATATAAGACATCATTTGTCGATGCGTTTCGACAAATGATGTCTCATGTGATCTTCGCTGAAAAATTCTTTGTAAACTTGATATGGATCACAGAAGCCTAAACTCTACTTTTAATTATTGTTTCGTAATTTAATGAAAAATGAAATAATGATACTCTTCCTAATATTTCGAGTGCAATTAGCAATACAAACAAACGCCGCAATGCATTGACTGAGTGGGCCCCCACAAAGAAGAACGTGTAATGGTGTATAACATTAATTAAAAAATCGCATGTAACATACCCCAATTAAAAAAAATTCGTATCTAGGTTAATTCACCACTGGTTAAAAGAGTTGATCTAATGAACTGTGAGAACAAAATGGTTAAATTTAAAGTTTTAAAGGATTTACCTTGTAACAACATATATGTTTCTTTTCTTTAACACGGTTCTTGCTGCGTTATGGTTTCATCGTTTGACGAGTTATGGTGACTTCGTACACAGCTCTTATGGCAAATGTTGCACTACGCTTTAAGTACATATAAGCTTTTTCTATAACACAAACTATGGGGTTTACAACAAGATCTGAATCCTTATCCCACCGTAATATCTGTATGGTTGTGGAAATGTATTATGAAAATCCATTGGAAGTCTACGACGCCGTGTTTCAATCTTCTAGATGCATACAGCTGTATGCCATCATCGCTAGCTGTTGGGATTCGCTCCACCTTGGTGTTTGTGAGAGCCCTAACATCAACGGCAAAGGATTGTCTTTCGGAATCAATGGTAAATCTAAGGTTTTGTAGTTACCAAAGTACCTTTCTTTTCTGGACCGCTTGGGTTCAGTTTTTTCTCTTGTTCAATTCCTGCCTCTCGAATTTTGGTGTTTGGAATCGATTTGCGAGTAGTCCCCCTGTATTTTTGGTCAACGAAGATTAGCTATGAAACATGAAGATTGGTCACCGAGGTTAACAGAGGGAAAAACTCCAACATGTAATTTTCCTTCAGAGTAAGGACTCACTATTCCTTTTTCTGATTCTTCAATGGCTTAAGCCTTTACATAATTTTATCTCCTTTAGTTTAGTGCACCTAGGGATTTTGTTGCAAGCTATCACTCTTCCTCTACGCATGGAGTGATGGTTCAACACTATGGCTTGAAAGTCCTCCTTATGGAGGACCGAAAGCTCTCCCAAACCCTTTTGTTGTAGTTGCTTACTTATGATCAATAAGTTTAAGGTTTTAATGTCATCGAACCATCCTCTTGGGTAGTAAATTCGATTTCTTTTATTCGTTTTAGAAATTTTGATATTTGCAGCCTTCCGATAATAAGTTGCGGTTGTCTTCACGATTGCATACAGGTTGGACTTAACTCCTAACTTATTCTTGATTTCTATTCTCTTATATTAATTTCAAGAGTATAGACTATTTTAAATGTGTTTTCTTATTATGACCACGATAGGTTCAGATTCTCCAAACCCTTGCAAATAAGGATGAGCTATGAATGCCATTTTCAATTTATGCAAGGGTTTCCAGGTTTTAATTCTCATTGATTTGATTTCAGGTTCCAATGATTGTGAGACCCAACCCTTAGGTTTTTAATTTTGGAAAAAGAGGGTCGTCCCAACTTCTGAAATCTCTCACTGAGAAAATTTGTTTCCAGTACTAGCTGTCGTCCATGTAACTTGAACGTTGGAAAAACAGCTTTATAGTTTTTTATTATAATTATGTTTTCAAGGTTTACAACCTCTGAGTATTGGAACTAGTGTACATTACATTTTTCTATGGTATTTAAGAGTTTATGGCCTCTAACCCTGTTATAATTTGATATATGGTTTGTTTTCTGAATAGTTTAAAAGGAGTCGTGTTTTTATTGATAGGTGTTTGTTGATTCTATGTTGGAATATTTAATAGTGCATCTTGACTTATTTATCTTTTGTTACCCTTGAAGGGTTTAATCTCTTTGTTTATAATAGGTGTTTGTTGATTCTATGTTGGAATATTTAATAGTGTATCTCGACTTATTTATCTTTGGTTACCCTTGAAGGGTTTAATCTCTTTGTTTATAATGTATTTACGTCTCCACCGTAATTATTCTCTGTTATCATTATGTGTCAATTTTCTTTTTGTATATTTAGGAGATTTTATTAAATCATTGGTAGCATAAATAAAGAAAACGTAAGTTTTCACAACAATCATTGTTTCTCTTTAGTTTTTCAATACACATAGACTAGCAAGATTATTACTATTGTTATAAAGCTAGAAATATGATGGGATCTAACTCTTGGACCTATCATTTCTTTTCCATTTTCAATCTTAGGGATTCAAGATTATTCCTAACATACAGACCGATGTTAGTTTCGACATGGAACTAAATTAATCCAATAGCATATTATAGCCTTTATACAGTAATAGACTTTAAGTTCCATGAAAGAAAAACATTACAGAGAAAAAATGAAAATTTAATATATCCAGGAAAGAAAAAAAATTCCATTCCCAATACAAGCTTCACTTATTTGCCTCAAGGCTCCATGTCTGCCATGAAAATCATAGGGGCAGAAAGATCGATCCACCCAACCAATTAGTACAAGTAGTCTTTACTAGAACCCCTTGGGTTTATAATATTAATCCCTTCAGTATTAGCAAACACTTGGGTTTATAATGTTAATCCCTACGATATGATAGAATTCCCTTGGGTTTATAACCTTTTCGGTTTTTACTATTAATCTGTTGGGTTCATCATTTTTATCTTAGTGTTTATATACCTTGGGTTTATAACTTTATTAATATTATTCCCTTGGGTTTTTTGTATTAATTAGTTTGGTTTATTATTCCCTTAGGTTTATAATGTGAATCCCTTGGATTTATTAATGTGAGGGTTCTTATTCCTAGGGTTTAATATTATTCATAGAATTTATAATATTAATCTTTAATCTAGTATAAATCCCATCGGTTTATAATAATAGTCCACCATGGTCCAACATCACATTGTGACAAATGTTTTCTCAATATGAAAATCAATCATGGTCCAATGTCGTATTGTGACAAATATTGTCTCTATAAGAAAATCAATCATGGTCAACCATGGCTATCCATGGTGCAACATCACACTATGACAAAGAATGTCTCCAAATAAAAATAAACTCTGGTCCAACATCTCATTCCTACAAAGATTGTCTCAACACGAAATATTTTTTATATGGTTTATAATATTAATCTTGTGGTTTAATATAAATCCCTTTGGTTTATAATTATGGTCAACCATGGTAAACCATGTTCCAATTTGACATTGTGGTAAAGATTATCTCAATATTAAAATTAAGCATTGTCAACCATGGTCAACCATGGTCCAACGTCGTATTGTGACAAAGATTGTTTCAATATAAAAATCAACCATAGTCAACCATGGTCCAGCGTCGCATTGTGACAAAGACTGTATCAATATGAAAATCAACCTTGGTAAACCATGGTCAGCCATGTTTATTTTAGGTTTTATAATATTTATCTTAGGGTTTATATGCCTTGGGTTTATAATATTTATCCCTTGGGTTTATAATCCCTTAGGTTTTTAGTATTGATCTCTTTGGTTTATTATTCCCTTGGGTTTATAATATGAACCCCTTAGGTTTATTAATCTAAGGGTTCTTATTCCTAGTGTTTAATATTATTCATAGGGTTTATAATATTAATCATTGGGTCTAATATAAATTCTGTTGGTTTATAATCATGGTCAACCATAGTCCAATGTCACATCGCAACAAAACAAATTTCAATATGAAAATCAACCATGGTCCAACATTGCATTGTGACAAAGATTTTCTGCATATGAAAATCAATCATGGTCAACCATGGTCAACAATGGTTAACCATGGTGCAACGTTGCATTGTCACAAATATTGTCTCAATATGAAAATTAATCATGGTCAGCAATGATAATTTTATGGTTTACAATATTTATCTTAGGGTTTATATACCTTGGGTTTATAATATTAATCCCTTTGGTGTAATATTGTTCCCTTGGGTTTATAATCTCTTGGGTTTATAGTATTAATCTTATAGGTTTATTATTCTCATGGGTTTATAATATCAATCTCTTGGGTTTATTAATCCAAAGGTTCATACTTCTAGAGTGTAATAGTATTCATAGGGTTTATAATATTAATCCTATGGTGTAATATTATTTATAGGTTTTATAATATTAATCCTTTGGTGTAATATAAATCCCTTAGGTTTAATTAATTAACAATAATTATCATAAATTTAAAAAAAATATTGTGTTTTTTTAATAAATAATAATCAAAAACCTTAATATATAATTGATAAAAAATAAATAAATAATAAACCTTAATAAATAATAATATTTAATATATTATTATATTATTAAATAATATATTATTAAATAAATATATAATAATCATTTACGATAACACAATGGTAGAGTTGTGGAGATGGATGGGAGGGGGAACAGATCTATGGAAGAAAATCTGGACAAGGAAATACAATATGTCGGAGAGAATGGAGGATATCATGAGATATCAAGATCCCCCAAAAGGATCGGTGGTGTGGAGCCTAGTAGCCCATAATAGGCACCTCATTAACCAGCATTCCTTATGGGAGATACGTAATGGAAAAAAATCAAGATTATGGACTGATTCATGGCAACAAAGAGCCAAAATGATAGAGAGACAGGAGCTCAGGGACATATACCATTATATTAGGGACGAGAATAAGCATGTGGTGGAACAATTCTAGAAACAAGACCAAGGAATGGGAAGCTCGAGGACATGGAAGAGAAAGGAAGACTGGGACCAAGCAATAGAAACAGAACAATGGAATTCTCTTGATAAAGAATTGAGGACAAGACAACTAATGATCTAACAAGATCCAAATATCTTAAGATGGGGCCATAACACTAAAGGCACCTTCACTATAAAGGAAGCCTATGACATCCAAGTAAGACAAGATCAGGACAAACAAGATATCATATGGAAAAAGATTTTGGAAGGGTGGATGGTGGCCCAAGGTATCCCATTTCCTTTGGATGGTTTCCAAAGGGCGTATCTTCACTCGGGACCGATTGCAAAAGAGAGAATTTTAGGGACCTTCATTTTGTTGTCTATGCCATCAACGCAAAGAAGACATGGAGCATATCCTCATCACGTGCCTAGTTGTAGAGAAAAAGTGGAGGCAAATGCATGGAGTTTTTGACAGAATGGACCGAGACAAAAACAGTATAGAAGGAACAATTCTCCTGTGGTGAAATCATGCTTGGGGTCTGGCCCTAGGATTCAACCTCTGGGTGATTTGGAAGGAAAGAAACCATAGAATATTTAAGAATAAATCAACTATAGAGGAGAAATTTTGGGAAGGTATAGTCCACAATATCAGGGAAACAATCTTGGCTGAGTCATGGCACCAAGAAGACTGGCAAGTACCTCCCCAAGAAGCCCACATCCTTTAAAAACTCAATTTAGCGCTAGGAATGATTGCTACATCGATGTGGAAGAAAAATAGGTTATGTCTGACATCTCGGTCCCATTTTACTCCAGCGGAAGAAGGCTTCGTGAAACTAAATTTTGATGGGGTGTCCAAAGGGAACCCAGGAGAGCAGGGCTAGGTGGCCTCTTCCAGGTCCCCCAAGCTAACACTAGGCTTATTTATGCTAAAAGATGTGGTATAGCCAGTAACAATGAGGCATAGTTTGCTGCAATGGGATGCGGTCTCCGAATAGCTGTCAGAATGGGACACTCAAACTTAGAAGTGGAAGGGGATTCAAGCCTAGTCATAAATATGGTAGAAAAACTAAATAATGGCACTAAATGGGATAAGCTCAGCCAGAGTTGGAGGACAGCAAGACTCATCCAAGAGATAGAGGAGATCATCCCTAAATTCAATTACGTCCAGGTCAGACATGTCATGCGGGAAGGAAACAAAAGGGCTAACTTCCTGGCTAACTGGGGGTGTAATCATCAACAAGAAAGGTTAGAAAATAGTGGATAGTCCAACCCTGGGATGAAAAATTTAAACCTATGGAGGAAATACTGGATTAGGACTTTAGAGAGGGATGAGAAAATAGAGCACAAGCAACTCACGATCCCGATCGGGATGTGGGCCAATAGCTGAGACAAGCCTGGGTGTAGTCATGAATGGTACTTGGGCAATTAATACCATCATCCCCCACATGCTCAAGGCTAGGGGTGCAATGACCCTTGGCATGAATGCATGCTGGGGAGGTGGGCAAGGTGGTGGATGTAGAGGCAAAACAGGGTATAATGGTAGGTGAGGCAATTTGACATGCCTTCTTAGAGAGATAGCTCGTTGAGAATGTTGGTATCACAGGGATGTGGGAGGAAATTGGAATGCAAAGAACCAAGGTCGATGACGAATGCCTGTTGACTTCGATTATGCAATTTGGCTTTGTTTCAAAACTGTAGTTATGTTCTTGCTAGGGTTTAGCTAGGGTGCAAGGGTTTTGTTTGGGGGATAGAAAATTGCTGGTGGTAATGGGGAAGGCAACTACTTGCCATTGTTGGGTTCTGCCTTAATACCTTCTGTCAAATGGGTAAAACCCATGACTACTGGGAGGCAATCGTTTGTTGTTAGGTTGGGAAGCTCCGCGCTCAGTAAAAGAGGCTAGGGGGAAGCTTCACTATCGTAAGCAAATGTAGGAGGGGCAGTTGATAATAGAAGGGGGCAAGGGGAAATAGCTGGTAGGAGGCTTGGGGCATAGTCATTTCCGCGGCTCACAAAAAAAGCACTGGGGTACCTGGAACCCATACTGGAGTGATGACAAGGCCAGAAACTCTGGGTGGAAACCCAGTAGGGGGACCTAAGAGGAAAAATAACTAAGCCTGAGGGAGAGGGGTAAAGGTACTCGAACTATAGAAGGAATATAGAAACAATCCAAGGGGGTCTCCGAGCTCGACTCGAGCATGGGCTGGTTGATCTGTATACAAACGAGAGGCATGGAGAGGGGGAAAGGGAAAGGGTGCTACAAGGGGCATGGGTCATGGCATTCTCCATTGGGGGTTATGGGCTCCGATCCAGCCCAGCATGGTTATGAGGGGAATTGGCGGAGAGGAAAAGCGAGGAAAGATGTATCCTGCTGCAAGAAACAATGAATGGGTGAGGTGGTGCATAACTACAATTCTATATTTTAATCTAACTTATTGTGGATGTCATCACTGTTCTGGAAAGTAGGTTATGGCTCGTGCTATGCATGGTCATGGACATGGTAGGAGAGGCCCGACTCCGAGGAGAGATAAGGGTCTGAGCACATTGGAGCCACTTGAGGGTAGAAAATCAGTAGAACATCTCATAACTGATGCAGTAGAGGCTTACCGAGAGGGTACAGATGCTAGTATCTAGAAATTAGTGGAAGAATGGGAAGAGGAAGTAAAACAAGGCATTGAGACAGAGGAAGAGATGGTAAACTAGAGGACTTTAGTCCCAGATTCGGGCAACACCCGCAGAAGAATTACACAGTTCAAGAAAAATATGTACTTGTAGTGGATAATGAAGAGTTTACTAGGCAAGGCAATGGAGCAAATCTCAGTGGCAATGGTGATGAAACTACAGGGAATGCCAAAAAACAAGAAGGATATGGAGAAAATCCTCTTTCGGTAGCATAAACAGGATATTAGGATGGACAGAATTGGCCACCATATCCCTTGCATTCTCGAGCTGAATGATATTCTAGGAGCACCCGTCGAGGATCCATCACCTGTTCTATGGAACAAAAGGATTAGACTTTTACCCATTAATAATTTTGTCTTATGCGGATAGATTTTAATTTCTATGTTGCAATTATCAGTTTATATAGTTATGTAGTGTATGGACATGAAAGACAGACATATCTAGCCTGGCTAGAAAGATTAAGACAATATTGTTTCTCGATCGCTTATAATGCGAACCAGTGGCCAACACACTTGGTTTCACTCTGGGGCAAGTTGAGGCCACCAGGTTAAATTGTGTGGTGTAAACTTGCTTATCTTTAATAGAAAATGGAATGGTCCTACCAAACTTAACAAAAAAAACATAATGGTAGAGATAACTATATATTATTAATAATAGCATTTTCATATTATTATTAATAAATAAATGTTATTATTATGTTATAAACTATTAATATATTAGCAAAATTTTATGTAATAACTAATATTATATTAATATACCAAATAATGTTAATATAATAAGTATAATTATATAAATAAAAATTGTATGGCTATTCTTATTTATATAGTTATTAATAATGAGAAATAGTTAGTCTTTAAAAAAATACACCTAGCATTTATTAATGTGGTGGGTGGTGGATATATGCTTATCGGCATATATCAACCACATTGGTAAATGTGGTTGTAGATGTGTTTCATATATGTGTGTCGCCATATATCAACCACGTAGGAAAATGTGGTTGTTTTAGTTTAAATTCTATGTTGAAATAGTTTTAAAAAATGTTTTTATTTCCAATTACTTATTTTCTTTATACATAAATTAATTAACATTATTTAAATTCTGCGTTGAAATATTTTTTAAAAGCGCTTTTATATCCCATTTCATTTTCTTTAAATTTGATATAAAATTATATTATGCCATGTGGACATAATATTTATAGATAATTGAGAATGTGTGTTACATTAGGTTTTAATACTAACAACAAATCTAGTGACCATACATGGAAATATTTTATTTATAACTGGGAGTGAGTGAAATGTTTTTACATATTTGGTTGTAATATCAACAAAAAATGGAGTGACCATATTGAGATTGGGATTATTGATATTTTAATAGGACTTTGATTAAAACTAAATTAAAAGAGATTTCTTTTTTCTATTTTTTTTTTATTTTAAGAGAAAAACCCATGTTGAGCACAACCAAAATCACAAACTCTACTCGTTCATGATCTAGATTTATAACAACACTCAAGTGGGTTTCAAATTGTTAATGCAAATTCCAAAAGGAAATCGTGTTGAGTTGTGATGATTGTAATGGTTGGTTGGCCAGACATTGGACATGGTGCAACTAAACCTAAGAGCCTTGGGAATGGCTATCCTAGCGAGTGATTGACATTGTTTTTTGGGAAAGTTTTGATGGAAAAACAATTTCACGTGAGAGGGGATAAGACATGGAAATATTCTATGCATATTAGTCTCTAGCAACTCTCCCCACGTGGTTGGAAAGGCTTATATCTTGGTACATTGACCCGTTAATGTGGGGTCGTAGTATATGTCACCCGTTGGATTATGGCAAGTATATAATCTAACAGGTAACATATATTCCCCCCGCATTAATGGGTCAATGGCCGAGAATATATTGGTTTCCCACATGGCTAATGGTTTCCAAATAATTTTGAATAATGGATGTTCTACGCTTCACCCTTATCTAGAGGTTTCTCTCTCTCTCTCTCTCTATATATATATATATATTATTTAGTAATACATTCATTGATTTGAAGGCAACATATAATGGAGGAGGGGGTTGGTTGATGACTAGAAGAAATAAAAAATGTTTGAGGTCTCCCCAATTAGTCTCAATTTACTACCACGTACCAATGATAGGAGTGGACAATGGGGTTGGTTGACGGCTAAAAGAAATCAGAAATGTTTGGGATCTCCCCAATTAGTCTCAATTCACTACAACATACCAATGATAGAGATACAAAAAGTTCTTGGTTGATCTACCAAGGTCAAATATTGAATCCATGAATCATTATATGAATCATATATTCCTAAACCTTCGGTGGGGTGTGATAATTTGAAATTATTATAAATTTAATTTCTCTAAATTATAATAGAGAATATGAATCACATATCCTAAACCTTCAGTGGGGTGTGATAGTTGGAAATTATTATAAAGTTAAGTTATTAACTATGATGTTATTTGGTTGTAAAGTATGTACGGTGTGAAAATATATTTACAATGCATGAGGGGATGATGACAACTTAATAGGAGTGTTAGATAATTTTATATTAAAAAAATTTGAAAAAGAGATAGATTTTTTATTTTTTTTGTATATCAAGGTTCTATTCATTCATCAAAAGGAAAGCACATATTTCTCAAAATACAAGTAGTCTCACCCCGACCAGTTTTTTTGACTAAAGCTATCACCATATGACAAAGAAACAATAGAAAAACTAAGGGAGAAGTCCAAAACTTAACAGGCCAAAAACACCAAAAGACAAATAGAACCATAAGAAGACTTGAGACTATGCTTAATCATCAGAAGTAATGGACGTTGGATTGTATGGCCTGGTCCCTAGAGGGGGAGGGTGATGATATGAACATTGAACATGTTGTTTTAAGTGAGGCATCTATGTTACCAACTTCTCAACCTTTTCAGATAACAAATTTTTTCCATGCCAAACCACCACAGTCCTTTCTCTGACATGGCATTCAAATTAATGCAATTGAATTAGGATGGCGATGACAGTCTCATGTTCCTACTTCTCGGTCTTATCACAAACTTCTAAGCGATCGAGAATATTCTGGATAAAGTCACGACAGACATCAAAGTGAAGCTACTGGCTTGCACCTCCTACACACACCTGCCAATGATATTGACCCCGCACACCTACTCGACCCCCACCCACCACACTCGCTCTCTTGACTCCACTAGCTACATGACCACCCTGCACTTCGCTCGCACCACCTCTACTGCCATGGGCTCCAAACACTGATAGGATCGCACCTCCAGTAGCATGTCCACCCCTTTGGATACTCATCAGCAAGTCCCTCTTGCATCACCTTCATCTCAATGCGAGGACCACAATGAATGGTTAAAGCTCCCCTTTGTTGGGGTTGGGAATGGGAATTATGTGGCACAGGGTGCATGGTGAGTGCAAGGAGACGCCCTGAAAATAGGATAAACACCAATCTGCAACACCTCTCGACAAATCTTGAAAGATAGCAAACTGAAATTCAACCACAAATTATCTAGCAAAAACCTACTCCTCAAAGATGACAACCACCACACACCATCCATGAGTGTTGCAAGAAATCCTATAGATAATAAATGAGCCAACTAGACTAAAACCTCTTCTTCTCCTCTGACAGGGGAAGCACCTTAGTGCAAAGACACTAACAGAAGGACTAGACACCGGAGCACAAAGACGCAAGAAATGAACCCAAACCAATTGGTTGTCACCACAATCACCTCCAAATTGCCCTTCTACCACCAAGTCCAATTGTTGCTCCCCTAGGGGAACGTCTCAGGATTCCAGGGTAAGAATAGCGCGAGCGAAAGACCCAAACAATAGTGAACGAACAGAAGACATAGATGCCACCCCAAGCATTGATAACACTCAGGAAGAAAGCTAGAAAGTAGGGCATAAATAGACATTAATGCTGACCAAATTACCATGCATAATTCCCTCAATCTGCTAACAGAAACGCAGAACTAGACAATGGGAGAAAGACTTAACAATTTTGCTAACCATTCACGGTGGAGGGGGCGACGATGGTGATTTCTCCACCACTCCCACACTACCCAAGGGCCGAAGAAACCAGACATACTACCCTTACTTAGGCCACATGCTACCAGCAACCATACCACTACAAAAATATGAAAATTCTAAACCCCGATGGTCGCCTTAAACCAACTTACCATACCAACACACATTCTCGCAAAATTGTTAAACTCACTTTACACCTTACATAATGGGAGGACAAACTATTTATCCTCATTCTCATCCGTTGAATGTAGACATTCATTACACATGTGTCTGGGTTGCCTTGATGTTCGTCACCCCCATTAGCGAGAAAATATATCTTTAATATGTAAGTTAAAAAAAAACATATTTGAAAAACAACAATAAATTTATAATTAAATCTAGATTTTGTTTTAGGCTAAAATTGAAAAAAAAAAGGGTAAAAAGTAAGGGTATTCATTATCTATATAATAACATATAAAAAATAATTTATGGTAAATCTATTTTAAATAAATATTAAGTATTGCTCAATTTTTTTAAAGTACAATATTCTATGATTTAAAAATAATTTATGATGATAAATCTCTTTTAAATACAAAAATATTAAATTAAGCATTTTTCAAAAACTTTTAAGTGCAATTTTTTTTTATCATTAGTAAGAAAAAATTAAAATATTATATAAAATTAAATATTAAAAATATATAGAACTAAATAGTAAAAATATTATACTTTATTTGTTTTAATATTCGATATATCGATATATATATATATATATATATATATATATATATATATATATATATATAAAATTCAATCATTTGTTTTAGGCTTTTTTTTAATAAATTTATTAGGATGTCATAGAGTTATATTTTATTTAAGGTGTATTTTTTCTTATGTATTTTTTTACCAATGTTGTTTCTTCTATTATGTGTCTTTGTTGTGTTAAGACATTCCTTGATGGGGTGTTTTGTTGAGGCATTTCTTGATATGAAGTCACTGGTTCAATTCCCACCTCAATTAAGATTATATATTAGACATAAAAATGTAATCATACCAAACTTATAAAAACAAAAATTTATATCATTAAATTTTTTTTTTAATAAAAATTATAATTTAAAAAAATTATATTAAATTAAAAAAAAATATTATAAAAAAATTAAATTTAATCATTATTTAGATTTAGAGTAGTCTTTACCATCAAAATTAATAAGAAATTAACTAGAGAAGTCAAACTACATTAAAAGACCGTATTTATTGTCATATATAGACTTATAACCAGATGTTATTAGAAAATACGTAGTTTCTCACGAGAAAGTACATGGTTTTATAAACGTAGTTGAGGCTCTCCCTAGAAAAGAGAGATTGGTTTTCCTATGATTATTGTCAGCGAGAAAGACCGTATTTATTTTCATATATAGACTTATAACCAGATGTTATTAGAAAATACATAGTTTCTCACGAGAAAGTACATGTTTTTATAAACGTAGTTCAGGCTCTCCTCAGAAGAGAGAGATTGGTTTTCCTATGATTATTGTTAGAGAGATTGGTTTTCCTTATGACTATTGTTAGAGTAAAATTCTTTGTGGAATCTAGATTAAAATTTAGAAGGGTTTCCATCGCTCTGCGATCCATATTTTTATTATTTGAATAATAACTCGCTTTTCTTAAATATAAAGAAATAAATTAACTGGATGATAATTCACTTTTCTTAAATATAAATATAAAGAAATAAATTAACTTTTTCAAATTCAGAAGCATGTTTAACTAAACAATATGTTTACTACAAATCATTTTAAATGATATTTAACTAAACAACATATTTACTAAACATCATTTTAAATGATATAAATAGAAATTATATAACTAGGCAATATGTTTATCAAAAATCTAGAAATTATATAACAAATAAAAATAATAGCAAGGATAATAGATTTTAAGAAAATAATAAATATCAATCTTGAAACATAAACTTAAATCCATGTGAGAGTGTCGTATCATTCTCAGGAGAGATACATTTCTATAAAATAAAATCACTTAATGCATGACCACATGGACGAGATCAAGGCACATCTAGATCTACGTTTCACCACAAACGAACACAAAGTTTCTTGGTGGCATGCTTATCAGAATTCCAATTTGAAAAACGGTCAGAGTAAGTATCGATATTCAGTATATAAGTTTTAAAGGAACAAACTCAGAGGTTCCCCTAGAACATCTTGGAAATCTGGCGATTACTATTTATATTAGACATATGATTGAACTTCTAGATGTGATTATTATTATAATAAGATCATCCCACCATTGGGATACTCATTATAAGAGCATCCAACCATTGGGAAACTCATATCTCGCAAACATGTAGGATGGGTATCCGTAACCACTGGGATACGCATTATATACAACTGGAGGAACCTCCTCCGCCGTATCCTCCTCGGCGTCCTTCTTCTTCTCTTCATCCTTTTTCTCCTCTTCAACAGGACCCATGCTTAGGAGCTGTGCTCGGCAGCCCACTTTCCTTAACTTTTTTGTGAGATACACTGGATCTGCATCTCCCAACGCAGTTAGGGTTCCCTCCTCCATGTTCGCTTCAACAGAGTCCACTGAAACATAGCAGGTGCAGAATTAGGAAACCTGTACAAATCAACAAACAGATACGAAATGGAAGTAAATTCTTTGATTGCATGTAACGCCATAGATAGAGGTAGTGAAGATTCGAACCTCCTGCTCCGGCCACAGCCTTCATAGCCCTCATCTTCATTTTCTCATCCTCCATGGACGATTTAAACACCATTTTCTGGACATCAAAATCACGGTTAATGTTTTAATGGCTTTTTTTGTTAGGTAACGTACTGAAGGAACATTTAAATTATCAAAATTACTTGGTAAACTAGGGCACACCAACACTTAATATGGCTTAATTTTTACTTATATAAACTCGTGATCTTTCCATCATAAAATATCTGAAGAAAAAACCCTATCCTAGCCTATTTTACTCCCCTTGAGCCCACTACTGCCTAACACTGGTTAATGGTGTCTATACAGAAAATCTTCAATCAATCACAAAAATAACTGTAACACACATTAATAATATGGGCAATGTGCATACCTTCGACATTTTGATAGCCGTTTGCAGAAATAAAAACGTTTACTATCTCAGCGTCCAGGCAGATCAAATGGAAGAATGGTTGTGATGAGCACGGAATTGGTTGCGTGAAGAAGATTAATAGTTGCAGGGCGAGCAAAGTCAGCTTCTTGTAGAAATCAGTCACTTCAGGAAGGTTCTGCGTTCATGTGGGAAAGAGCAGTATTGACTAGATGCTGGTTTCAATCAAATCTGTCGAGCCAAGAAAGAGACCGATCGGATGGACGCGGGTCCTCTGGCTTAGGTGTCTTCGTGGAGTTAATATAGACGCGGTTGCGCAGTTTCTGAAAACGACTTTTGTTAAGTTTTTTAGTTCGTAAACATTGAATCATGAAACAAATTGAAGATATTATTAGATTTCCTTAATATACTTTTATGCGACTAATGATTACCATTGAAGCATACACTGTTACAAATAAATTAGTTCACTTCTTTTATTTTAAACATTTTGAAAAACATATTATATACATATATAAACACATGTGGTCAAACAATTCAGAAAGACTTTTGGTTATAATTTTGCATTATTACTAATAAAAAGTTGAACTTTTAATTATTATTTCATAATTTAATGAAAATTGAAATATTGATACTCTTCCTAATATTTCGGGTCCTAATATTTCGAGTGCAATTAGCAATAAAAACAAACGCCGAAATGCATTGACCGAGTGGCCCCCACAAAGAAAAACGTGTAATGGTGTATAACATTAATTAAAAATCGCGTGTAACATACCCCAATTAAAAAATTTCCTATCTAAGTTAATTCACCACGAGTTAAAAGAGTTGATCTAATGACCTCAGAACAAAATGGTTAAATTTAAACTTTTAAATGATTTACCTTGTAACAACGTATATGTTTCTTTTCTTTAACACGGTTCTTGCTGTATTATGGTTTCATCGTTTGACGAGTTATGGTGACTTCGTACACATCTCTTATGGAAAATGTTGCACTACGCGTTAAATATTATGGTTTCATCGTTTGACGAGTTATGGTGACTTCGTACACATCTCTTATGGAAAATGTTGCACTACGCGTTAAGTACATATAAGCTTTTCTATAACAATTATGGGGTTTACAACAAGGTTTGAATCCTTATCCCACCGTAATATCTGTATGGTTGTGGAAATGTATTATGAAAATCCATTGGAAGTCTAAGACGCCAGTGTTTCAATCTTCTAGATGCATACACCTGTATGCCATCATCGCTAGCTATTGGGATTCGCTCCACCTTGGTGTTTGTGAGAGCCTTAGGATCAACGTCAAAGGATTGTCTTTCGGAATCAATGGCAAATCTGAGGTTTTGTTATTAATGGCAAATCTGAGGTTTTGTAGTTACCAAAGTAACTACCTTTCCTTTCTCGACCGTTGGTGTCACGCCCCTACACCTGCGGTAGTCTTCCAACCGCTTGTAGCGAGGTGCGGCACCACCGAACGCTTTCTTTTTAACAATACTAACATTCGTGGACTACGCGTACTCCAACATTAACATACTTAGTTTGTGTTTCGCAACCAAGTAAAAGCATTATCCTTTATACTTTAATGAAGCCCATACTCATTCATTATCCATATGCAATTAACCGAGAACAACAACAATTGCAAACAAGTATAAAGGGGAGGGGCAACTCCCCGTAATGTGAGTCTGCCCGACAATTTTATTAAGAATATCAGACTTACAACAAGTGTGTCTTGGCCGAACCAAGTCTCACACTTAACCAAATTTTACAATAGATAGGAAACTTGCCTTTTACAACACATGTGCACCCTTGCACGAAGGGAGGTGCTCACCCGAGCCACCCAAGATCCCTTAGTCAAGTCCTACACATAACTCTAACCTCGACACGCTTGTCTCACCCAAACCGGCACCTAGAAGTCCAAAACCGCACCTTAGAAGTTCCACGCATGAGATATGCGTAGCCTTCTTTTACCCCTGCAGTTTTACCCCTTATGCGTATGAGTGAATGTTGTTGTACGAAGTTGAGTGCTCCAAATGACTCAACGTTGTCATATATATATGCTCTTTAGCTTGGTTTTCACATGTGGGTTTACATGGGGGTGTCAACCCCATGGCCGACCCCACCATCCACTAACGCATGCCCATAATCGTCCTCCGAGTGTCGGCCCTACTCTCAAGCTAATCCTCTTCCAATTTGCTATAAAGACAGCCTCAACACTTAGTCGAATTTATATATTTTCTGTTATCGTCGCATTTGTCGTGCACAGTTTCGTCGCATCTCCGTGTGCGCTCACCCGCCCGTCGTGCAGACCCGCCCGCCTGTCGTGCAGACCCGCCCGCCGTGCAGCCTCGCCCGCCCGCCGTGCAGCCTCGCTCGCCTGTCGTGTAGACCCGCCCGTCGGTCGTGCAGCTCGCGCCCGCCCGTGCGCCCGCGCCCGCCCGTGCGCCCGCGCCCGCCCGTGCGCCCGTGCACGGTGACTTCGCCCGGCGCCCGAACGCGCCCGTATCCAAGGTCCTTACATCCTCCTCCACCTGAAATCGTTGTCGTCCTCGACAACATACCATCCCGGTAGCCATCCACCAAGATCATCATCATCCACGATGTCGACCTTTCCACACAAGGCAAACATCCCTGCAACATATGTAGAGACTCTTCTCCACTATGTCTCGGCTTAATGACCACTGCCACCAAGCTCACCATACCAAGGTATGTATCTCCATAATCCATGCTCAGGTCCATGGAAACTCCATCCATCTCATCTGCAACATGTTGTCCATATGTGTGCCTCCTCCATGTGAAGAGACCATCTCCTCAAACCAACTCTCGATGTGCCCCATTCAGGTCCATGAAGCCTCTTCATCATCTGCAATGTGCCATCCTCAAGTCTCCAATCTTATCAACTCTTGATGTGCCCCATTCAGGTCCATGAAGTCCTCTTCATCATCTGCAATGTGCCATCCTCAAGTCCCCATGTCACACTAGCAAGTCCTCCTGCATAACATTCCTGCCCTAGCACTCCTCTTTGGATGTCCCTTGACATCTCTACAAGTGCTTCCACACAATGTCCTTGCATAGGTCTGCCATGCTCCATGTCTTCAAGTCCCCAACCTGATGTCCATGACTAAGCTGCCCATGTAGTCCAACCAAGTAGACACATCACAACATCTGGCCATCTCATCCAAGTCTTCGATCTTCGGTTTAGTGAACTCGGTCACCCAACCATCTCATCATCATCATGTCATGAGTCCCTTCACCATAGCTCCTCCACCAAAGTGTCCATCAAGACTTGCTCTTGGTCTCGGCCATGAGAAGTCCACCCAAAACATCACAAGTGTGTGCCCTCCAATCTGTCCATGAGTCATGCTGGGCACTTAGCCAAATTTCCATATGGCTAAAGCATGACCCATTCATCCGCAACGATCATCAAGTCCCTCCCTTGTCAAGGGCCTTTGCACCTTCTACCATAAGGTCACAAGCAGCCCCAACAAGTCCTGCAACAATCGACAATCCTTGCTTCTCCATACAAGGTTCCATTGTAGTCATCCATGGTAAGATCCTCCATAGCATAGGCAAACTGGCTTTGCCCTTTCCTGCACATGGTCCATCTCCCAAATGCCCAAATGAAACACAAGTATCATCACTTACTTCATCATCATGAGGCTCCTCCATGTGAGTGACCTCATCCGTACATGTTGACAAACTGCACGATCCTGGTTCAACTTGATCAGCCTCAAGTTCATCCTCCATCGTAGTCATGTCTGCAACATCTTCATCTACCACGGCTTCCTCTTCCTTGTTAGCACAATCTGCAACTTCATCTTGCTCTATTGTCTAATCAAGTTGAAGAAGTTCTTCCTCAGCTTCAACCTCCCTCTTCAAGGCTAGGAGATGCTTCACTTCCTTTTGGTTCAATTCCTTTCTTATCTTAAGCTCCTTGAGTTCTGCTTCAATCAAGTCTACTTCCTTTGCAAGTCGAAGAGCTTCCCCTCTATCAGGAATCCCTTCCTTAACCAAGGCACGAAGAGCATCCTTTGTTTCAAACAACCTTTTGCCCCATTCTACAAATCCTTGTTTTACTCTTTCTGACTCTTCAAGTAGACTCCCTTCGAATTCTTCGAAGGATGCATAACCCAATTTCTGCAAGATAGACATCTTTACCAAGTCACCTGCAACCTGAACCGGCCCCTGTTCCACTTCGTGTGAAACGGTTTCCTTCACCTACAAGTACCCTTGTCATTGTCACGAGCAACCTTTGCTCACCAGCTCCGACCGAGCTCTGATACCAACTGTCACGCCCCTACACCTGCGGTAGTCTTCCAACCGCTTGTAGCGAGGTGCGGCACCACCGAACGCTTTCTTTTTAACAATACTAACATTCGTGGACTACGCCTACTCCAACATTAACATACTTAGTTTGTGTTTCGCAACCAAGTAAAAACATTATCCTTTATACTTTAATGAAGCCCATACTCATTCATTATCCATATGCAATTAACCGAGAACAACAACAATTGCAAACAAGTATAAAGGGGAGGGGCAACTCCCCGTAATGTGAGTCTGCCCGAAAATTTTATTAAGAATATCAGATTTACAACAAGTGTGTCTTGGCCGAACCAAGTCTCACACTTAACCAAATTTTACAATAGATAGGCAAACTGCCTTTTACAATACATGTGCACCCTTGCACGAAGGGAGGTGCTCACCCGAGCCACCCAAGATCCCTTAGTCAAGTCCTACACATAACTCTAACCTCGACACGCTTGTCTCACCCAAACCGGCACTTAGAAGTCCAAAACCGCACCTTAGAAGTACTACGCATGAGATATGCGTAGCCTTCTTTTACCCCTGCAGTTTTACCCCTTATGCATATGAGTGAATGTTGTTGTACGAAGTTGAGTGCTCCAAATGACTCAATGTTGTCATATATATATGCCCTTTAGCTTGGTTTTCACATGTGGGTTTACATGGGGGTGTCAACCCCATGGCCGACCCCACCATCCACTAACGCATGCCCATAATCATCCTCCAAGTGTCGGCCCTGCTCTCAAGCTAATCCTCTTCCAATTTGCTATAAAGATAGCCTCACCACTTAGTCGAATTTATATATTTTCTGTTATCGTCGCATTTGTCGTGCATAGTTTCGTCGCATCTCCGTGTGCGCTCACCCGCCCGTCGTGCAGACCCGCCCGCCTGTCGTGCAGACCCGCCTGCCGTGCAGCCTTGCCCGCCCGCCGTGCAGCCTCGCCCGCCTGTCGTGCAGACCCGCCCGTCGGTCGTGCAGCCCGCGCTCGCCCGTGCGCCCGCTCCCGCCCGTGCGCCCGTGCACGGCGACTTCGCCCGGCGCCTGAACGTGCCTGTATCCAAGGTCCTTACATTCTCCTCCACCTAAAATCGTTGTCGTCCTCGACAACATACCATCCCGGTAGCCATCCACCAAGATCATCATCATCCACGATGTCTACCTTTCCACACAAGGCAAACATCCCTGCAACATATGTAGAGACTCTTCTCCACTATGTCTCGACTTAATGACCACTGCCACCAAGCTCACCATACCAAGGTATGTATCTCCATAATCCATGCTCAGGTCCATGGAAACTCCATCCATCTCATCTGCAACATGTTGTCCATATGTGTGCCTCCTCCATGTGAAGAGACCATCTCCTCAAACCAACTCCCGATGTGCCCCATTCAGGTCCATGAAGCCTCTTCATCATCTGCAATGTGCCATCCTCAAGTCTCCAATCTTATCAACTCTTGATGTGCCCCATTCAGGTCCATGAAGTCCTCTTCATCATCTGCAATGTGCCATCCTCAAGTCCTGATGTCACACTAGCAAGTCCTCTTGCATAACATTCCTGCCCTAGCACTCCTCTTTGGATGTCCCTTGACATCTCTACAAGTGCTTCCACACAATGTCCTTGCATAGGTCTGCCATGCTCCATGTCTTCAAGTCCCCAACCTGATGCCCATGACTAAGCTGCCCATGTAGTCCAACCAAGTAGACACATCACAACATCTGGCCATCTCATCCAAGTCTTCGATCTTCGGTTTAGTGAACTCGGTCACCCAACCATCTCATTATCATCATGTCATGAGTCCCTTCACCATATCTCCTCCATTAAAGTGTCCATCAAGACTTGCTCTTGGTCTCAGCCATGAGAAGTCCACCCAAAACATCACAAGTGTGTGCCCTCCAATCTGTCCATGAGTCATGCTGGGCACTTAGCCAAATCTCCATATGGCTAAAGCATGACCCATTCATCCGCAACAATCATCAAGTCCCTCCCTTGTCAAGGGCCTTTGCACCTTCTACCATAAGGTCACAAGCAGCCCCAACAAGTCCTGCAACGATCGACAATCCTTGCTTCTCCATACAAGGTTCCATTGTAGTCATCCATGGTAAGATCCTCCATAGCATAGGCAAACTGGCTTTGCCCTTTCCTGCACATGGTCCATCTCCCAAATGCCTAAATGAAACACAAGTATCATCACTTACTTCATCATCATGAGGCTCCTCCATGTGAGTGACCTCATCTGTACATGTTGACAAACTGCACGATCCTGGTTCAACTTGATCAGCCTCAAGTTCATCTTCCATCGTAGTCATGTCTGCAACATCTTCATCTACCACGGCTTCCTCTTCCTTGTTAGCACAATCTGCAACTTCATCTTACTCTATTGTCCAATCAAGTTGAAGAATTTCTTCCTCAGCTTCAACCTCCCTCTTCAAGGCTAGGAGATGATTCACTTCCTTTTGGTTCAATTCCTTTCTTATCTTGAGCTCCTTGAGTTCTGCTTCAATCAAGTCTACTTCCTTTGCAAGTCAAAGAGCTTCCCCTCTATCAGGAATCCCTTCCTTAACCAAGGCACGAAGAGCATCCTTTGTTTCAAACAACCTTTTGCCCCATTCTACAAATCCTTGTTTTACTCTTTCTGACTCTTCAAGTAGACTCCCTTTGAATTCTTCGAAGGATGCATAACCCAATTTCTGCAAGATAGACATCTTTACCAAGTCACCTGCAACCTGAACCGGCCCCTGTTCCACTTCGTGTGAAACAGTTTCCTTCACCTGCAAGTACCCTTGTCACTATCACGAGCAACCTTTGCTCACCAGCTCCGACCGAGCTCTGATACCAACTGTCACGCCCCTACACCTGCGGTAGTCTTCCAACCGCTTGTAGCGAGGTGCGACACCACCGAACACTTTCTTTTTAACAATACTAACATTTGTGGACTACGCCTACTCCAACATTAACATACTTAGTTTGTGTTTCGCAACCAAGTAAAAGCATTATCCTTTATACTTTAATGAAGCCCATACTCATTCATTATCCATATGCAATTAACCGAGAACAACAACAATTGCAAACAAGTATAAAGGGGAGGGGCAACTCCCCGTAATGTGAGTCTGCCCAACAATTTTATTAAGAATATCAGATTTACAACAAGTGTGTCTTGGCCGAACCAAGTCTCACACTTAACCAAATTTTACAATAGATAGGAAACCTGCCTTTTAGAATACATGTGCACCCTTGCACGAAGGGAGGTGCTCACCCGAGCCACCCAAGATCCCTTGGTCAAGTACTACACATAACTCTAACCTCGACACGCTTGTCTCACCCAAACCAGCACCTAGAAGTCCAAAACCGCACCTTAGAAGTACTACGCATGAGATATGCGTAGCCTTCTTTTACCCCTGCAGTTTTACCCCTTATGCGTATGAGTGAATGTTGTTGTACGAAGTTGAGTGCTCCAAATGACTCAACGTTGTCATATATATATGCTCTTTAGCTTGGTTTTCACATGTGGGTTTACATGGGGGTGTCAACCCCATGGCCGACCCCACCATCCACTAACGAATGCCCATAATCGTCCTCCAAGTGTCGGCCCTGCTCTCAAGCTAATCCTCTTCCAATTCGCTATAAAGACAGCCTCAACACTTAGTCGAATTTATATGTTTTCTGTTATCGTCGCATTTGTCGTGCACAGTTTCGTCGCATCTCCGTGTGCGCTCACCCGCCTGTGTGCGCTCACCCGCCCGTCGTGCAGACCCGCCCGCCTGTCGTGCAGACCCGCCCGCCGTGCAGCCTCGCCCGCCCGCCGTGCAGCCTCGCCCGCCTGTCGTGTAGACCCGCCCGTCGGTCGTGCAGCCCGCGCCCGCCCGTGCGCCCGCGCTCGCTAGTGCGCCCGCGCCTGCCCGTGCGCCCGCGCCCGCCCGTGCGCCCGCGCCCGCCCGTGCGCCCGTGCACGGTGACTTCGCCCGGCGCCCGAACGCTCCCGTATCCAAGGTCCTTACAGTTGGGGTTCAGTTTTCTCTCTTGCTCAATTCTAGCCTCTAGAATTTTGGTGTTTGGAATCAATTTGCAAGTAGTCCCACCTGTGTTTTTGGTCAACAAGGATTAGCTATGCAACATGAGGATTGGTCACCGAGGTTAACGGAGGGAAAAACTCCAACATGTACTTTTCCTTCAGAGTAAGGACTCACTATTCCTTTTTATGATTCTTCAATGGCTTAAGCCTTTACATAGTTTTATCTCCTTTAGTTTAATGCATCTAGGGTTTTTGTTGCAAGCTATCACTCTTCCTCTGCGCATGGAGTGGTGGCTCAACACTATGGCTTGAAAGTCCTCCTTATGGAGGACCAAAAGCTCTCCCAAACCCTTTTGTTGTAGTTGCCTACTTATGATCAGTAAGTTTAAGGTTTTAATGTCATCGAACCATCCTCTTAGGTAGTAAATTTGATTTCTTTTATTCGTTTTAGAAATTTTCATATTTGCAGCCTTCTGGTAATAAGTTGAGGTTATCTTCACAATTTCATATAGGTTGGACTTAACTCCTAACTTATTCTTGATTTCTTTCTTTTATATTAATTTCAAGAGTATAGGCTATTTTTAATGTGTTTTCTTATTATGACCATGATAGGTTCAGATTCTCCAAACCCTTGCAAATAAGGATGAGCTATGAATGCCATTTCAACTTATGCAAGGGTTTCCAGGGTTTAATCATCATTCCATGCTTGATTTTATTTCAGTTTCCAATGAGTGTGAGACCCAACCGTTAGCCTTTTACTTTTGGAAAAAGAAGGTCGTCCCAACTTCTGAAATCTCTCACTGAGAGAATTTGTTTCCAGTACTAGCTGTCATCCATGTAACTTGAACATTGGAAAAAAAGTTTTATAGTTCTTTATTATAATTATGTTTTCAAGGTTTACAACCTCTGAGTATTGGAACTAGTGTATATTACATTTTTCTGTGGTATTTAAGAGTTTATGGCCTCCAACCCTATTATAATTTGATATATGGTTCATTTTCTGAACAATTTAAAAGGATTCATGTTTTTATCGATAGGTGTTTGTTGATTCTATGTTGGAATATTTAAAAGTGCATCTCGACTTATTTATCTTTGGTTACCCTTGAAGGGTTTAATCTCTTTGTTTATAATAGGTGTTTATTGATTCTATGTTGGAATATTTAATAGTGTATCTCAACTTATTTATCTTTGGTTACCCTTGAAGGGTTTAATCTCTTTGTTTATAATGTATTTATGTCTCCACCGTAATTATTCTCTATTATCATTATGTCTCAATTTTATTTCTGTATATTTAGAAGATTTTATCAAAGCATTAATAGCATAAATAAAGAAAACGTAAATTTTCGCAACAATCATTGTTTCTCTTTGGTTTTTCAATACACATAGACTAGCATGATTATTGCTATTGTTATAAAGCTAGAAATATGATGGGATCTAACTCTTGTAGCTATCATTTCTTTTCCACTTTTAATCTTAGGGATTCAAGATTATTCCTAACATACACACCGATGTTTGTTCTGACATGGAACTAAATTAATCCAATAGCATATTATAGCCTTTATATAGTAATAGACTTTAAGTTCCATGAAAGAAAAACATTATAGAGAAAAATGAAAATTTAATATATCGAGGAAAGAAAAAAATTCCATTCCCATACAAGCTTCACTTATTTGCCTCAAGGCTCTGCGTTTACCACGAAAATCACAGGGGAAGAAAGGTTGATCCACCCAACCAATTAGTACAGGTAGTCTTTACTAGAATGCCCCCCTCCACCCGCCCCGCCCCCTCGAGCCACTCTCACTTCCATATTAGTTTTCTTGACATGGACCACTCCAGGTCCACCTAGGGCTTATCTGACCACATCAGGTCTTGCCTAGGTTTCACAAACCTCACAGATCTAACTTGGAATTCCACTTGAAAATTAGCTCAAGGACTCCTTTCCTAGAAGTGTCTTGCCTCCCTGAATAACGTCTTGTTTGGGGTATCAAACATTCAATTTCCTCTCTTCAGCCTCCTCCAACCAAACTCCAAGTCACTAGGTTTCCTCAGGATTTTTTACCTCACACCCTCTTGGCTCCCTTTTCCCTAACTAACATATTTTATCTCTAGGGAGAGAAATCTAAGCAGGCAACCATTTATGTCCATAATTGTCTTTTAACTATCCTGATTTCGAAACCTATTTGAGCATATTTTCCAATCGCAAATTTCATGGTTGACTAGATGTAATATTTTATTAATGTAAAATTAGAAAATAAACATTTATGTTCATCACTTATTTATACGAAGGCTTTAGCATGGACCCACAGTCTGCTAAATAATTTTTACTAAAGTAAATAGAGTATTTACTATTTACTATTTACTAGGGGTATTACATTTTCCCATCCTCGAGTGAAACATCGTCCTTGACATTTTCCTGGCCCTTTAAACATGCTGGAATATGCCTCACACATAAAATTCTCATCCTCCCAGGTAGCCTATACTCTTTAAACTCGGTAATTGCTCACTTCCATAGAATAATTTCTCTTGGATCGAGAATGCGCAAAGGCTCAACCAGGAATACTCCATATAGTTCGATCTTATCCACAATCAGTATGGTTGTCAGTAGTTTCCATCAATCATTATTTAAGAAACATATACTTAATCATATCAAAATTTATTACATGCACCACTAGTTATTATTTATGTTCCCAACAAGGGTCATCAGCATGCATCACAACCCAACAAAGGTTAGCAACCTGCACTCAATAAGAGTTAGCAACATCATTCCAAGCTCATCAATAATAGAAATATATCATTTCTACTTACCCAATGGCTATGCTAATCGAAAATGACCCAATTATGTGGTTCCACTGTAAATTTCAGATCATGGAAGTACAAATTTTATTTTCACTATTTATATAGTGGTAATAAGATTTCATAAATTATTTATATTTCTTGGCTTTTATTTTAAATTGCAACTAGTGTATTATCCTATTGGGTAGCATTACCATGTTTTTATCTTAATATCAAATGTTACATATGCAGTAGTCATGTATGAGTAAAGTTTAAAATAACCTTTTCCTGCCATGTTTAAGGTGACTATATTGTTGTCTACTTTGTCCAAGTAAACTTAGTTATGCCCATCTTAGGCTACTTCGCTATTTTCTTTTAGCACAAAAGCAAGAGTCCACTTTGCAAAATTCCTTCAATTTTGGCCCTTTGTCATCCTGCATTGTAGATTGTTGATGAAAGGTATACACAAATTTTCTTACGTGTACATATATGGGATTTCTCCATTTTGTGCTTGTATGTGTATTGACTCTCTCACACTCTCTATGTTAATTTAGTATAGTTATTCTCTTATATATCAGTTCACAGCATGTTATTCACTTCATTCAATATCAGGTGATTTTAATACATTTGACCTACAAGATCCAGTGGAATTGTTAATAAACAACAATTTTATCCCAACATGAGAATAACTAATTATATTACTATACCACTCACCCAATAATCATACTTGTTATCATTATCTCCCTCTCTCTTTTTATTTTAAGGCGTATTTCCTTACCTTGCCCCCATGATGTCTTACCACCAACGACTTGTCCTTTAGGCATAATCAATTTTCATAATATAAAATATGTCACAGCACAACTTTACCAAGGTTTGAGGACAATTACTATTATCATTGTCCCTTGCTTGAGTGGACCAAACATGTCCACGTTAATTATCTATCGATTGTTTCATTCAAAAGCATATATCAAGGTTTTATAATTTAGTTGACTAGAATATTTTATTCTTTTCTTTCTAATCTTTCTCAATAGACCATCAAGGCCAAAATCACAAGGCAATATTAAAAGAAATCGTTATAAAAATTCAAGGGCACAAACTAAAGTAGTATGAGCATGCTTAAAATCAACAAAATAAAAACAAGAAAATTACATCACCAAATCTTACAACCATATCTCTCTGACATGCCTCACATATGAACTTCTCACAACTCTCTTCTTTGGGTTTGATTCCGTCTTTATTCTGTAAATTATTGATTAAGGTGTTTGGAGGTTACATGTGCCACCGTTTTTGTTTTAGGTGCATCAACTATGGGGTTCTTCACCTTTTCATTTTCATGCCTATTAGCTACTTCATCACATCTTCTTATTGTGGTTATCTTGACATAGTGATTTTGTTAGCATATTTTAATTCTAAACAACTATTTGTCAAAACTTCATTTATGTCTATAAAATTCAAAATGAATTTCTTAGAGGTACTTATTTGGGGTATCATTAACTGGTAGCACGCTGCACTTTCCATGTTGGCACATTGCATGACAACAACCATAGGTTATGCTTGTGCCGATATGCTACAAACATTCTCTTTATCACATCTTCAATTTTTCTTAAGATTATATTGCTACATTTTCTTTGGTTACCTTACTCAGCAATGTGTCGGTTTCTTATCACATTTTACCTATACCACTATCCATCCTTCAATTCATGTTAAGACAACAGAAACCATGGAGTATTTAAAATACACATTCATTGTCGTGTGTACCTAACATACATATATATACATATTTTTCTAAGTTTTCCTTTTTCAACTTAAGATATTTTCCAAAAAACATTAGCCTAACAAAGACCAGGTTAAGAGTCTCCCCCTCATAGCTTACGGTTGTATCATTTGGCCTTATATATATATATATATATATATATATTATCTGCAATTCTGCTAGACAGGCCATGGTATCTAACCTGCATCTATTCTTCTTTAATAAACTCTACCAACTCAGATCAAATCTTACAAGTAACACTAATTTCAATCAATCAAAATTATCTTGTCATCTTGATTTCAATCAAACATAACTTTTTCCAGCTTTGATGTGATTATAAAATATACCGATTAGCGAACCATTCCATGATTCAGTGGTATGAGTTTTTAACTCACAATAACCTTGATCCCTCTGTGTCCATCAGGTACAGGGAATTAAAAATCTATATGGATTTATTTTCTATATTTTAGGGGCTATTACATTCCCTTCCTAGTAAATTTACAAATTCTTGAATTCGACTCTAATCTTGCTCACTTTATATTTACTAAATTTGGGTGTAAAGTTCATATCATTCTGAGTATCAAGATCACTATTTCCAAAGTGTTTCCATATTTATTTGTTGTCTTGGACTAATCCAGATACTATTATCATGTTTATTTCAACTTAAAAGTCTCAATTATGTTGCTTACTTTTCTATTCCCAAGACTTATCTTTTTCCATCACAAGCTATTATAAATTCTTTATCACAACTTACCTCTATTTCATTGGTTCTTAAACATAGATTTCATCCAACAATTCTACTGCAATCCTCAATTACTTGACTCTTCTTTTTTTGTTAGTCATGAAATCCAAGCTTACTTGTGCCAGTTCGTTATTACTGCATTGAACTTATTTATACCTAATTTATATTGTTGACATATAAGTTTGTATCTTTCATTGTCATCACTATTGATATCTACCAACCTAGATCTATCTTAACCCTGTATCTATCAAGCACCGAGAGTGATCAAATCTCTTGAGATGAAAACCTCTTTTTTGAGTGCACAACGCGAGGAAAGGTTTGCACCTCGATAAATTTGTTCCCTCTCGACGCTTGATAGATCTGGAGTTAATATGGATCTAGGCTAGTTGCAGTCGTGTGTGACCAAGGAAAATCCATCGAACATATGATTAATTTTATCAATAATATGTAAATACATCTAATATTAATATAATCATGTTAAATATGCTAAATATGTCTGAGATTTATCTATTCATTTTAATTTTAAATATTCTTAATTACCTCAGTTTTTTGAGGTGATAAATATTGTTAATAACTTTAATAATAAAAAATGATGAAATAAAAATTTTGAATGCAAACTCACAATTCAATAGTGTGGAATGATAGAAAATGTGAATAATAAGAATGTAGTGAATTACAAATAGTCTTCATTGTGATCAATCTCAAACTATTTTCTTCTACTATTCTTATTTTCCCTCTTTGTAGTTTTGTCATATTTTCATATCAATTATATGAAAAGAACAATTTAAACCATTTAAATATTTAGCTCGTGTTGTTGTGGTAAACAACATATCTTGCCTCCCTTTCTCTCCAATATTAATAGGTTGAATTAATATAACACAAAAATCAATGTACATTGTTAATAATTTTTTGTGATTACACTAAAATAAATGCACAATGTTAATCCAATCACTTTAAAGTTAATGTACCATAATATATCCAATTACATCAGATCAAAAATAAACATCTACACTAAAATCAATGCATCTAATGCAAGCAATCAAATAAGATTAGGAAACAACATCTACATTGAAATCAATGCATCTAATGCAAGTAATCAAATAAGATTAGAAATCAACGTCTACACTCAAATCAATGCATATAATTCAAGTAAACAAATAGGATTATAAACCAACATCTACATTGAAATCATTGCATCTAGTGCAAGCAATCAAATAGAATTAGAAATCACCATCTACACTAAAATAAATGCATTTAGTGCAAGAAATTAAATAGGATTAAAAATAATCTACATTGAAATCAATGCATTTATTGCAAGCAATCAAATATAATTAGAAATCAACATGTACATTGAAATAAATTCATCTAGTGAAAGGAGTCAAATGGGATTGGAAATCACCATATACACTAAAATCAATACATTTAGTGCAAGAAATCAAATAGGATTAGAAATCATCTACATTCAAATCAATGCATCTAGTGAAAATAATCAAATATCATTAGAAGTCAAAATCTACACTAAACTGAATGCATCTAGTGCAAGCAATCAAATAGGATTACAAATCATCATCTACACTGAAATCAATGCATCCAGTGCAAGAAATCTTATTTCCTCTCTCCCCGCTCTATCTATATCTATATATCCCTCCATCTCTCCTTCTTTGTATCTCTATATCACCTCCCTAAACACACACACTCTCTCACTCCATATCTAACAATATCTCTATCCCTCCCTCCCTCTCTCCATATCTTTCTCTTCTTCCATCTCTTCATCTTCCATCTATATCCATATCTCCCTCTATCTCTCTATATCACCCTGAAAACATGCACTCTCTTTCTCCAATATATGTATTTATCACTCCCTGCTCCTCTCCCTCTCTCTCTCTCTATCTCTTCTGGTTCTCTCCCTCTCCCTCACTTCAATCTCTCTTCCCTCTCACTTTCCTCTCTCCCTCTCTCTCCATCTTCCTTATCACTCCCTCTCTCTCTATATCCACCTTTCTCTCTCTATGTCTTTCTTCTTACCTTCCTCTCTCTCCCCCTCTAACTCCATTTCTCTTTACCTCCCTCTCTCCACTCTCTCACATCCTCTCTCTCCCTTTCTCTCCCACCTCTCTCTCTCTCTCTCTCTATTCACCCTCCAACTTTGTTACTATATCCCTCCCTATCTCCTTCTCTCCCCTCCTCTCTCCATCTCTCATTCTTTATCTCTTTATCTCACCCCCAAACATACACACTCTCTCTCCATCTCTCCCTTGTCACTCCATCTCTCTCTCCACTTCTCACTCTTTATATATTTCTTGTTCCCTCCCTCTCTCTCTCTCCACTTCTCACTCTCTATATATTTCTTCTTCCCCCCACTCTCCCCGTCCAACTCCATTTCTATATCCCTCCCTCTCTCCTCCTATCTCCCTACCTCTCTCCTCGCGTCTCTCTCTCTCTCTCTCTCTCTCTCTCTTTTCCCTCCAATCCTCTCTCTTCCCACATCACTCTCTTCCTCTCTCTAAATTCATCTCTCTTGTCCTTCCTCTCTCTCCCTTTCTCTCCTACATGCCTCTCTCTCTCTCTCTCTCTCTCTCTCTCTCTCTCTCCCTTTTCCCTCCAATCCTCTCTCTTCCACTTTCACTTTGTCTCTCTCCAACTATGTTACTATATCCCTCCCTTTCTCCTTCTCTCTCATTCTCTCCCCCCATTATCTCCATCTCTCCTTTTTCTCTTTATCTCACCCTAAAAATACACACTCTCTCTGAATCTCTCCATTGTCACTCCCTCTCTGTCTACACTTCTCGCTCTCTCTGCCTTTCTTCTTCCCTCCCTCTCCGCACCTCCAACCCCATCTATATATCCCTCCCTCGCTCCTCCTCTCTCTCAAGTACACTCTCTTGCCCTTCCTCTCTCTCTCTTCCTCTCTCTCAAATCTTCTCAATATCTCCCTCCCTCTCTCCTTCTCTCTCTCCCCTTCTGTATTCATGTCTCCCTCTCTCTCTCTATTACTCTTCTCTACCTCTCTCACTCCTCTCCCTCTCTCTCTTCGTTCCTCCTCTCCCCTATCCTTCAAATAATCTCCATCTCTCCCTTATCACTCCCCTATCTCTCCACCTCTATCAATCTATGTATGTCTTCTTCCCTCCCATATATATCTATAGTTAATATATATCATTATATATTATAATATAGCAAATTTAATATTGTATTAAACCAAAGTTATTAAATTTAATAATAATAATATTATAATATATTAATATGAATATTAGATTTAACAATAATATTATTATTAATCTTTTAATACTAATATTAGGGTTAATAATATTTTTTTTTCATGGTATTAATAATAATTTGGCCCATATGCTTCACCTAAATAAAGCTTTTTTTTAGTGTTCATAAACCTAAAGAGGTTTATGGAGTAAATATAAAAAAAAACTTTTATTTATTTATCATACCTATTTGATATATTTTTATTTATTTACCATACCTCTTTATACCTATTTTATACAACTTTAGTGGGCCTAATGGTTAAGAGCATGTGTTTCCTCCTAAGAGGGCATAGGTTCAAAATCAGAGGGGGGTAGAGTAAGCATGCCTTTGTAGACTTAGCAGTCACCTTTTCCCACAAACAAGGGGGTCTCATACACCAATTTCTAAGAATAAATGCGATAAAAATATTCAAAATAAATGTGAACAAAAATTTAGAACATACCGTGTTCGTTCAGAGCTTTAAATAGAAAATCTAGCAAAATAGCCTAATAATGAAATTACATTGTTGCAAAAACCATACCATAGATAGAATATAATGTCTTATATATTTTCATAAATTGAGATTGAGTGATTGAGAGATTCCATTGATATATATATATATATATATATATATATATATATATATATATATATATATATATATATATATATATATATATATTGAATTTCTTATTTAATTATTACAAATATATTAATTATTATAAATATAATGATTACAATTGAGCTGACATTACAAATTTTTACAAACTTTCTTACATTACATCTACACGTGTTCCCTATAATGGACTATAGACTGCTTCTCAGCTCTACCATGTCACTTGTTAGCGCATAATTTGGTGAAAAGGATTCCAACCATTCCTACAAATTACCAAAGATAACCCCAATGGGCTCATATTTATACTTATTTTTATAATCTTAAGTGTTATATTTTCTCCATTCAAATTTGACAAAGTTAGCATTAAGTATACCAATACACCGTATATTTTTCTTTATGTATTATCAAGTTCTCGATCCCTTTATTCTTTTTTCTAATTTCTATATACACTTTATTCTGTGTATATTCATTTTTTTAACATACAACGCACTTATTATTTTGAGTATTTTGTTGAGTTGTGTTATATTCTTTCCATGAATAGCCCACATAGTTAACCTGGGGGTTAGAAGGGGGATGGAGCCCACGGGGGATTCACTGGTGGAGCAATACCATACCACATGGGTTCATATTCAGGGATATGTAATAAGGAAAATTTGACTTAATATATTGGGGGATATATACGGGGTAAAGGGTTTTTATATTAGCAAGTATAAAAAATGGAGCTCGAATTTAATGAAAAAATATAAAGGCATATAAAAGATGTTAATGAAAGAATGGATACCTACAATATCTAGTGAAAGTAGGGGTTGTTTAAATTGGGGAGGTATATTGGGTTCATATTGGTAGGGGGTTAAATAATGTGATTTTTAAAGGTATTTTCCAATATGTAGTCCAATTAGGGGTATTGTTTAGTATGCCATGAATGCACGCGATATGTCAGAGGCTCATTGAGTGAAGCCATTGTGGCGGAGCCCCCCCTTCGTTGCACCGTTTGCATAGCGTGGGGAGTCATAGGGGGTTTGAGGGGTGTAGATAACCCCACTCTATGGGGTTCGGGGTAGCGCCTTGGAAAATTTTTGTTTTAGACCCTATATTAGGTTGGTGGACCTACCTATGGTTTTGTGCATGTTTTTCACACATGGTTTTAGACGCGATGGTTTTCTATCCATGGTATTGGATGCTTCGGCATGTATAAATATGTACTGTAACATTGAAAGGAACATAATGAAAAATCAAGCTGGTAGTCTCAGTTTTGGGATCTAAGAGAAAATATCTGTATATATGTGTTTTATGTGTTATGCTCTTGCAATGTTTATTTTTTGTGCAGGTAATTTATGTATGGGGTTAAAACCTACATTTGGTATTAGAGTTGTTTTGGCTTCAAGGGGACGCCTTTGCTGCTGAGGAGTTTAGCCCGGGCATGTGGTAGACCTTGTTCAGTGGGAGATTTGCAGGATCAATTCTGGTGGTGAAAGAAGATGGTGAGCAGTGGATGGATAGAGATCGATAAATTTAATGGTCAGAGTTTTGAGTTATGGAAACTCAAGATGGAAGATCTGTTGGTGGATAAAGATCAGTGGATCATAGTAGATCAAGGTACTACACCAATGGGAGTGTCCGACGAATAATGGAAGAAGTTGGATCAGAAGGCAAAGAGCACAATATGATTGTGTGTCTCAGATTCAATATTGTTGAATGTATCATGGGAAGCTACGGTGAAGGCTTTGTGGGACAAGTTAGGGACTTTATACTAATCTAAGTCTCTGGTGAATAAATTGTTCCTATGGAAAAAGATGTAAACCTGAGGATCAAAGATGGAGACTCGGTGACAGAACATCTGAATGCTTTTAATACTATGGTAAGTGAGTTATCATCTGTTGATATTAAAACTTCAGATGAAGATAAGTACATTAGTTTGTTGTGTTCTCTACTAGATTCGTGGGATATTTTAGTTATTGCAATAGGTAGCAATGCAACTACCTTATAGTTTGATGAAATAGTCTCATCTTTGTTGATGGAGGAAATGAGACGGAAAAATATGGAGAGCCAGAATTTTGATTCCTTTTTTGTACGAGGATGGTCCCAAAACAGAAACAAAAATAAGTCATCAAGTGGGAGGTCTAAATCTAGAGGGAGATCTAAATCTCCAGGAAAACCTATAAGGGCCGTGTGCTAGAAATGTGGAAAGGAAGGGCACTACAAAAGGGACTGTAAATCTAAATTTCTTGATAAAGGAAAGGGATCTGATGATGCTCCTTCTGCAGAGGCAAAAGGCACCTCAAATGAAGGTGGGAATGTGTACTTGACTTCTTCAAGTACACATGTAGATCATGAGACATGGTTGGTTGACTCAGGTGCATCCTTTCACTTCACTCCCCATAGATAGTGGTTCTGTGAGTATGAGAAATATGATGGTGGTGTAATGTCTTCTTGGGGGATGATAGGAAGGCTAGAATCATTAGTTGCAGAAAAGTAAAGTTGAAGTTGCAAGGTGGAAGGGTTAGAACACTTCCAAGTGTTCTGCATATTCCTGCATTAGCCAGAAATCTGATTTCTGTAAGCAAGATGGATGATGCAGGTGTAAAAACAGTGTTTGAGAAGGATACATGCAAGATGGTGCGGGGGGCACTAGTATTGATGCGAGGAGTTCGAATTGGAACTCTGTACAAGCTGTAAGGTAGAACTGTTGTCGATGGGTGCAATAGTTCTGTGGTTCCTAAAACTGGAGTAGAAAATCTAGTCACCTCTGGAGAGAAGACCATGTTTTGACATTAAAGGCTTGGACATATTGCAGAGAAGGGCCTTTGAATACTTCATGGTAAACGTATGGTAGAAGGTATGCGTAATAGCTCCCTGGATTTTGATTTCTGTGAAAATTGTGTATATGGGAAGCACAATCGGATGAGTTTCCCCTCTGGTGGTAAGAGGGTGAAATAAATATTAGAGCTTCTAGACAGTGATGTGTTTGGACCTGTGAAGGTTCCATCATTGGGTAAGTCTGTGTACTATGTCTCCTTTATAGATGACTTCTCAAGGAATACATGGATATATTTCCTTAAGAAGAAATCTAAAGTCTTTGATAGGTTTAAAGAATTTAAGGCTCTGGTGGAAAACCAAACAAAGGAGAAGATAAAGGTGTTGAGGATAGATAACAGTGGAGAGTTTTACAGTAAGGAATTTGAAGAATTCTGTAAGAAGTGTGGTATAGCATGGTAGAAGACTACTCCATACACACCTGAGCACATGGAGTTGCATAAAGAATGAACAATACATTGATGGAAAGGGCAAGAAGCATGCTTAGTGGTGTTGGGTTAGGACATGAATTTTGGGCAAAGGCGGTGGAGACATCATGTTACCTGGTCAACAGATCACCTTCATCAACGTTGGAGGATAAGACTCCACAAGAGGTATGGACTGGTAAGAATCCCTCTCTTTCACATCTGAGGGTATTTTGATGTGATGCATATGTACATGTTCCAAAGGAGAAACAAACCAAGTTGGATAGTAAATCTAAAAAGTGCATCTTTATTGGGTATAAGGATGGTTTAAAGGGTTATAAGCTTTGGAACCCAGTAACAAGGAAGGTTGTGTACAACCAAGATGTGGTGTTCAGAGAGGTGAAAGATGTTATTAAACATGAAGTCCAACCAAAGGAACCTGAGAAGATAGAGTTTGAACTTAAGGAGGAGGAATTAGACTCTACAGCAGAGGAGTAATCAGAAGATGAAGAGCCACAAACTTCGGGTGTGAGAAGATCAGTTCAAGAAAGAAGGAAGCTAGAAAGGTATAATCCACCTGCTTCCTGTTAAAATTTTTCTTTATCTATTACTGATGATGATCCCAAAACTGTGAAGGAAGCAGTAGATTCAGAGGATGGAAAACTCTGGAAAGAAGCCATGGTTTATGAAATGGCATCTTTGCACAAAAATGACGCTTGGGATCTGGTGGAGTTGCCAGCTGGAAGGAAACCCATTGATAGAAAATGGGTGTTCAAGAAGAAGACAAATGTAGAAGGAAAGGTGGAGAAATACAAAGCTTGGTTGTTAGTAAAAGGTTATTCCCAGGTGCCGGGAATTGATTTTGGTGATATTTTTTCTCCTGTTGCCAAGGTAACTTCTATTATATTACTTTTATCTGTTGCTGCTACTTTTGATTTTAAGGTAGAATAGATGGATGTGAAGACAATATTTCTTCACGAGGATCTGGAAGAGGAGATCTACATGAAGCAACCTGAAGACTTTGCAGTGAAGAGTAAGAAAGAACTGGTATGCAAGTTAAAGAAGTCTCTGTATGGGTTAAAACACTCACCAAGGATATGGTATTAGAAATTTGATACATTTATACAGGGACTTGGCTTAACCAAAAGCAAAGCATATTACTGTGTGTATTTTAAATTAATTGGTGACTATGTTATTTATTTGGTCTTGTATGTGGATGATATGTTTCTGGTTGGAAATTTCAAAGAAATTATCTATGATTTGAAGATCCATTTGTCCTCCAAATTCGACATGAAAGATCTTGGTGTTGTAAACTATATTTTGGGCATGGAAATTAAAAGAGATCGAACAAAGAGGAAGCTCTGGTTAAAGTAGAAGAAGTATGTCAAGACAATATTGCAGAGGTTTAATATGCAGGATAGTAAACCGATGAAGGCTCTCATTCCTATAAGTGTAAAGTTATCTATTGAATAGTGTCCCAAGACACAAGAAGAGGAAGAGGACATGCCATGTGTTCCATATGCAAGTGCAGTCAGAAGCTTGATGTATGTGATGGTATGTACTAGACCAAACATTGCACATGTAGTGGGAGTATTGAGTAGGTTTATGTCAAAACTAGGGAAGGAGCACTAGACAGCAGTAAAGTGGGTTCTCAAGTATTTGCATGGCACTAGTGATTGTGGTTTGTGCTACCAAGGAAGACTAGGATTGGACAGACTATTGGATATTCGTGGCTTTGTTGATGCAGACTGGGCTGGATATCTGGATTAGAGAAGATCTACAAGTGGGTATGTTTTTAGCCTATTTGGAGGTGTAGTCAGTTGGATGAGTAAGAAATAATCTATAGTGGCACTATCAACTATAGAGGCAGAATACATGGCAGCCACTCATGCAAGCAAGGAAGCAGTTTGGTTGCAGAGATTGTGTTCAAGTATGGGGTTAGTACAGGGAGCTATGAGGATAGACTGTGACAGCCAAAGTGCAATTTTCTTAGCAAAGAACCTTGCATGTCATTCAAAGACAAAGCACATTGATGTTCAGTATCACTTTGTGAGGGATATGATAGAAGACAAAAAGGTGTTGTTGGTAAAAGTGGACACTTTGAAGAATATTACAAATGCATTGACAAAATTTGTGAGTTCTGAGAAGTTCTCTTAGTGTAGACAAAGAATGGGCATTGTAGGGCTGGATAAATGACTAAGCTCTCTTGTGGCCCCATGTGGAAAGAAAACAACAAGTGGGAGAATGTTGGGTTGTGTTATATTCTTTCCACAACTAGCCCACATAGTTAACCGGAGGGTTAGAAAGGGGGCGGAGCCCCCCCTTCGTTGCACCGATTACACAGTTGGGGGAGTCACAAGGGCTTTGAGGGGTGCAAGTAACCCCACTCTATGGGGTCTAGTGCAGTGCCCCAGAAAAATTTGGTTTTGGACCCTATATTAGTTGGGCGGACTTACTTATGGTTTTGTGCATGCTTTTCACACACAGTTTTGGATGTGATGGTTTTCAGTCCATGGTATTGGATGCTTCGGAATGTATAAATATGTATTGTAACATTGAAAGGAACATAATGAAAAATCAAGCTGGTAGTCCCGGTTCTGGGATCCAGGGGAAAATCTCTGTGTATATGTGTTTTATGTGTTATTCTCTCGCATTGTTTATTTTTTGTGCAGGTAATTTCTGTACAGGGTAAAACCTACATGCTTCACAATGTTGCTATAGTATTCTCTCCTTTTCATCTTACTCCCCATGCATGGGTAAGATTCCTCTTCCGTCAAGATTCAAAGGTTTATTTTTACCATCAATTATTTCCTTTAGTCACTCTTTAAGTAAGATTTGTAGTCTAATACACAATATATGTGCAAGGAGGTAGTTTATACCGATCAAGTAATTAGTTTCCAAGTTATCTAGTGTAACAATTAAATATTACTTACTTTGGCACCAATGATACCTTTTACCCATTTTTCATACCTGTCTCCTTCCTCAACAATCTATACTAGAGGTTTAACATAAAATATCTTTATAAATATCAAACTTATATGTTTCAATTTTTATTACTATTTTAATTAACAAAAGGGCCTGACAACTATTAACAAACAATCATGAAGTGGATAATCCTATACTTTTCAAGGTGATTTCAGATACAACACCCTACCTTCTTTCTTAAATATACATTTTTTATGTTTATATTTGTTTAAGAGTGTAGGAATTGCTTACTTCATTTACATTTGTCTACACATATAGTACATCATCATTACAAACCATCACTTCTCTCTCTACCCATTCTCCAATGGTAAGGGGATATGCTTTGTTGATTAACATGTGTTCATAAATAAATCTTCCAAATAACTATTTTCTCTCCTAGGTGCCCAACATATAACTTCTAGTAGGTAAGGGTACCCCAATGATAGTTCACTTTGTATTTTCATAACTTAACTTATGTAATGAAATTTATTTCAATTACTCATGGTAGGGTTCGTTCACTTCTCTTTGCTTTGGTTCTATAGAAATTTTATTTGATTCCTCATCTGGTAAGAATCATTAATATATTCTTTTTAGTTCTTTTAGTAAGGCTCATATACCACAATATTATAACATGTTGCTCTGATACCACTTGTAACATACCTCAATAAATAAATAAAATTCCTATCTCAGTTAATTCACCATTAGATAAAGAGTTGATTTAATGAACTTTGAGAACAAAATGGTTTAATTTAAACTTTTAAAGGGTTTACCTTGTAACAACGTATATGTTTCTTTTCTTTAACATGGTTCTTGATGCATTATGGTTTCCATCGCATGAATTATGGTGTTTACAATAAGGTCTAAATCCTTATCCCACTATAATATTCATATTAATATTTACTTGTAATCTCATGTTTCGTTGGAAGTTGTATGGTTATGGAAAAATGTTGGAAATTTGTTGTCATTGATGGAAAACAAAAAGCATTAATTATGTTTTCATTGATGGCAAAGGAAAAGGTGGTCAAGTATGGCAAAGGCAAAGGTGGTCAAGGTGAAGATATTTTGAATCCATTTTCATGGAATAGTATTAGGTCAACTATTCTTGGGACCTACTCAGTTGGATAAATCTCTAAAAAATCTTTCAAATGGTATATTGAAGTTTAAAAAAGGCTTCCTGGATCAAAAGTTGTTGAAGATCAAAGTTTAGCAGTTGAAAGAGGAGAAGAGTCAAAGAAAGGAAAGGTTCCAGTCAGGAGTCAGGTAGTCAAGTGCTCAGTAGTAATGATTCACAATCTCTTTCTACCCTAATCTTATAGCAACAAATTTCTAACTCCAAGTCACGTGGTGAAAGCGCTAGTAGTCGAGACTCTAGGGAGTCGGCAGATAAAAAAGAAACAAAAATTCATAGAGCTCTAACTTCCATTATACCCTGACCTTATTCATACATGATCACAACTATAGGTCATCTGGAAAATGTGTTATTGTAGGTTTTAACCCCGTATAGAAATTACCTGCATACAAATTCTAAGAACAGAAAATAAATAATGTGAGAGCATAACACATAAAACACATATACACCGAGATTTTCCCTTGGATCCCAAAACTAGGACTACCAACTTGATTTTTCATTATGTTTATTTCAATATTACAATGCATATTTATACATGCCAAAGCATCCAATACCATGGACCGAAAACCATCGTGTCCAAAACCATAGACCAAAAACCATTACGTCCAAAACCATGTGCGAAAACCATGCAAAAAACCATAGGTAGGTCCACCCAACCTAATATAGGGTCCAAAAACATTTTCCCTCGGGCACTGCTCCAGACCCCATAGAGGGGGGCTACCCACCCACTTCAAACCCCCTAGACAGGGGGACCTTCTGGCCCCCCTGTGACCCCTCCACTGCACAATTGGTGCAACGAAGGGGGGCTTCGTCCCCCCTCTAAACCCCTGATTAACTATGTGGGCCAATCGTGGAAAGAATATAACACAACCCAACATTCTCCCACTTGTTTTTTTCTTTCCACAGGGGGCCACAATAGAGCTTATTCATTTATCTAGCCCTCCAATGCCCATTGTTTCTCTACACCATGAGAACTTCTTAGAGCTCACAAATTTTTTCAATGCATCTGCAATATTCTTCAAAATGTCCACCTTTACCAACAACACCCTTTTGTCTTCTATCATATCCCTCACAAAGTGATACTGAACATCAATATACTTTGTCTTTGACTGATAAGAAGGGTTCTTTGCCAAGAAAATTGCACTTTGGTTGTCACAGTCTATCATTATAGCTCCCTATACTAACCCCATACTTGAACACAATCTTTGCAACCAAACTTCTTCCTTGCTTGCATGAGTGGCTGCCATGTATTCTGCCTCTGTAGTTGATAATGCCACTACAGATTATTTCTTACTCATCTAACTGACTACACCTCCAAATAGGTTAAACACATACCCACTTGTAGATATTTTCTGATCTAGATCTCCAGTGCAGTCTGCATCAACAAAGCCACAGATATCCAAAAATCTATCCAATCCTGGTCTTCCTTGTTAGCACAAACCATAATCACTAGTGTCACGCAAATACCTAAAAACTTGTTTCACTGTTGTCCAATGCTCCTTTCCCAATTTTGACATAAACCTTCTCAATACTCCCACTACATGTGCAATGTCTGGTCTAATACATCCCATCGCATACATCAGGCTACCAACTACACTTGCATATGGAATATGGGACATGTCCTCTTCCTCTTCTTGTGTCTTGGGTCATTGTTTAGCAAATAACTTTACACCAAAAGGAATAGGAACCTTCACCAGTTTACTATCTTGCATATTAAACCTCTACATTATTGTCTCTACATACTTCCTCTAGTTTAACCAGAGCTTCCTCTTTGCCTGATCTCTTTTAATTTCCATGCCCAAAATATAGTTTGCAGCACCAAGATAATTCATGTCGAATTTGGAGGACAATTGGATCTTCAAATCATGGATAATTTCTTTGTCATTTCCAACCAGCAACATATCATCCACATACAAGACTAGATAAATAACACAGTCACCAATTAATTTAAAATACACACAATGATCTGCTTTGCTTCTAGTGAATCCAAGTCCCCGTATAAATGTATCAAATTTCTAATACCACATCCTTGTTGACTATTTTAACCCATACAGAAACTTTTTTAACTTGTGTACTAGTTCTTTCTTACCCTTCATCGTAAAGCCTTCAGGTTGCTTCATGTAGATCTCTTCTTCTAGATACCCGTGAAGAAATGTTGTCTTCATGTCCATCTGTTCTACCTCAAAATCAAAAGCAGTAGCAACAGATAAAAGTAATCTAATAGAAGCTACCTTGGCAATAGGAGAAAATATATCACCAAAATAAATTCCTGGCAACTTGGAATAACCTTTTCCTAACAACCAAGCTTTGTATTTCTCCACCTCTCCTTCCGCATTTGTCTTCTTCTTGAACACCCATTTGTTGCCAATGGGTTTCCTTCCAATTGGCAACTCCACCAGATCCCGAGCCTCATTTTTGTGCAAAGATGTCATTTCGTTAACCATGGCCTCTTTCTATAATTTTCCATCCTCTGAATCTACTGCTTCCTTCACAGTTCTGGGATCATCATCAGTAAGAGATAAATAAAATTTTTAATAGAAAGCAGATGGACTATACCTTTCTAGCTTCCTTCTTTCTCGATCTAATCTTCTCACACCCAGAGTTTGTAGCTCTTCATATTCTGATTCCTCCTCTGTTGTAGATTATGATTCTTCCTCCTTAAGCTCAAACTCTATCTTCTCAGGTTCCTTTGGTTGGACTTCATGTTTAATAACATCTTTCACCTCTCTAAACACCACATCTCGGCTGTACACAACCTTCCTTGTTACTAGGTTCCAAAGCTTATAACCCTTTAAACCATCCTTATACCCAATAAATATGCACTTTTTAGATTTAATATCCAGCTTGGTTCTTTTTTCCTTTGGAACATGTACATATGCATCACATCCAAATACCCTTAGATGTGAAAGAGAAGGTTTCTTACCAGTCCATACCTCTTGTGGAGTCTTATCTTCCAACGTTGATGAAGGTGATCTGTTGACCAGGTAACATGTTGTCTCCACCACCTCTTCTCAGAATTCTTGTCCTAAACCGGCACCACTGAGTATGCTTCTTGCCCTTTCCATCAGCGTCTTGTTCATTCTTTCTACAACTCCATTTTTCTCAGGTGTGTATGGAGTAGTCTTTTCCTATGCTATACCACACTTTGGTTGTCACATTCTTAATGTGCTCTTAGCCTTCTGATCCAAATTCTTCCATTCTTCATTGGACACTCCCGTTGGTTTAGTACCTGGATCTACCATGATCCACTGAACTTTATCCACTAACAGCTCCTCCATCTTGAGTTTCCATAAATCAAAACTCTGACCATTAAATTTCGTGATCTCTATCCTTCCACAGTTCGCCATCTTCTTTCACCACCCAAATTGACCCCACAAATCTCCCACTGAATAGGGTCTACCATAGGCCGAGCGAAACCCCTCAGCAGCAATGGCATCCCCTTGAAGCCAAAACAACTCTTTTTAACCTCATACATAAATTACCTACATACGAATTCTAAGAACAGAAAATAAAAAATGTGAGAGAATAACACTTAAAACACATATACACAGAGATTTTCCCCCGGATCCCAAAACCAGAACTACCATCTTTATTTTTCATTATGTTCCTTTCAATGTTACAATACATATTTATACATGTCGAAGCATCCAATACCATGGACCAAAAACCATCATGTCCAAAACCATGGACTGAAAACCATCGCGTCCAAAACCATGTGTGAAAACCATGCACAAAACCATAGGTAGGTCTGCCCAACCTAATATAGGGTCCAAAAAAAAAAAATCCTCAAGGCGTTTCCTGAGACCCCATAGAGGGGGGCTACCCACCCCCCTCCAACCCCCTGTGAGCCCCCCACTACGCAATCGGTGCAATGAAGGGGGGGCTCTGCCACCCCTCTAACTCCCCAGTTAATTACGTGGGCTAGTCATGGAAAGAATATAACACAATCGAATAGTTATTGCTTAAGCGCTCCGAGGAGATTGGTAGAGTTTTCAGCAGAGAAGACAAACTAAGGACCTAGAAAAAATGACCAACAATACAACAGTGGAAGAAAGGCTTTCTATTGGCTAAAGGAAGAGCAAACATAATAGCTCATCCTGGTGATTGTGATTCAAAAGAAATTTGAGCAATCCAAAGAAGAAGGACTGGGATGATGCAACCATAATATAAAAAGAATGCAATCTCTGAGGCAAATATGTTGCCTCACATCCTTACTGGCCCATTAGAAAAATTGTGTGGGGTTAGATTGTTCAAGTATTAATCACAAGTGGTTTCACCCAATGGTTATTTTTCTCAGAACATCAATCATAGATCAATGGAAGAGGTTAACTATGCATCCCCCTTTTAAAACCACAAACAAAATAAGGGTGGTCACGTAAATCATAAGTAGTTTTCCAAAGCGTCAGGAAACATGGAAAAAGGAAGAGAGGCAAGATGGGACCTTTAGAAATTTAAAAATGAAAATGGCACAAAACCAAGTCTCAGGAATCCTTTTCTCTCTCCTCTTGCAGCAGACACATGGAAACGCATAATTATCTAGATGGTGGAGCCCATGATAGCTCATCCCACTGGATTAATCCCAGAGGTTCCAAGGCGTGAAAAAATGTTAAGTGTCAGGATGAAATAGGTGAGTTACATACGAGTAGTTGATTGGATCATAGATATGAATAAGGTGCATAGTTGTATGATGATGTCAGTAGTGATGTGGCCCAATGAGATGTCGACATGTGGCACGTGTTGTTTTCCTTTTTTGAGTCTCTGGGTGGGCTATTTTTGGGTGACACATGTCACCACTTAGATAGTAACAGGTAGCATATGTGACATCAACATAATGTCATCCCACTAGTAAGACCCCAAAAGATTTGAAGGTGGCACACCAGAGAACAAGCAGGATGATTGGGCGTCATACTGCCCGAGAAATTATCAAAGCCAACTCAGCCTGGAACTGTAGTGATTGACCCATGGCCATAGCGAGCGGATTACATCGGAAGACGAGGCACCAACTAATGATGGCGTTACAATAGAGCATAAACTAATGAGAAGCGGGTCGGGTTGTCTCCACGGGACACGTCAACTCAACAACATGACCTCGGAAGGTTTAATAAGGCATCAAGGACTAATACAAAGAACTTTCACAGGGTTTAATGTCACATAAATGCCAGGGTCATGAAGCTTAAGGAGTGTAAAAGTGGATAGGTTAAAAAAATTAAGTGCTTAGGCTTAATGCCAAGATTATGGGGCATGAAGTGATGAGCCAAGATTGGAAAATTTTTATGTTAAGGCACTTGGGGCTAAAATAAAAATAAAATTACCCATGATTATATTTGGCAACATTTTTAATAGAAAGATTGTATGCTTTGGCGTGATTGAATCGACAACTTTGAGTTTAGAAGTTATGTTAAGCATAACTATGATTGCCAAAATTGCTAAAGTGAGCATGAATAAGGAAAGTGGAGGAATTTAGTGGCATGGATAGTATAAGATGCAAGATTGGAATTTCACCAAAGTTAGAGCTCGCTAAAAATAGAAGAACCTATGCTAAATCCTGTAACTCACCAAAATTGAGGAAAACATCAATTTAACTCAATTTTTCTCAAAGAAACAACATAGCAGTGATTGAAGACTTAAATAGCATATTCAAACTAGCCAATTGAAGGAGGACAAAGGAAAAATTAGTGGCTTCATGCAATTATTCGAGAGTAAGCAAATTAAACCTTCAAATTCCATAATAACAAATTTGAGCAATTGAGCTCATTTTTTCATGTAGAAATAGATGCGCAATGAATGATAACTTCAAGAGAAGATTCACAAGACTCAATTGAACAAGACAAAAGAAAAAAAATAATAAATCCATGCAAATTAAAAGAGCATGATAACTAAAGATCAATTCCAAAAATATTAGTCCATAATTCTTTAAAAGAAAAATCCGAGCAACCAAGAAGGTTGTTGTTAGTGCAACGAGATGCATAATAGCGTTGGTACGCATTAAAGCTAAACCAGTAATCATATTTGGTATCTAAAAGGTGTTTTTGACATGCAAAGAAATGAGAAATTGTTGAAAGTGATTGTGATGGTGATTTTATCAATAATAAGAGATTGTTGAAGGTGATTATAAGGTGTTTCTAGTGAGCATTTGTAGTGATAAAATTTGGTTCTTTAAGAGGTAAATGGTCTATAGGTTCTAGTTTGAAAATGGATGAAAAATTAATCAAGTGGGTTAGGAAATGGTGGCTTGTAGATTAGGGTTTGTAGCTCCTTACAATAGGAGTTGGTAAATGTGTAAGGGAAAGATTCCATTTCAATAGAGGTTGATAAATGAGCAAGGGAAAGAGTCCCTTTTAGTACAGGTTGATAAACGAGAAGGGGCAGCGACCCCTTTCAGTGAAGAATAATAAGAGAGCATGGATAGAGGTTCCTTTCAGTAACAGCTGATAAACCTACAAGTAGTAGCTTGTGGGCCATTGACATAATCAAATTGAAGATTGTAATAAAAAGAAGATTGGTGTCTTATGTATACTTTTCTCATGTGCTTGATGATTATTATGTTATGTTTTATATGACTAAGTTATGTTGTTAATCCATGAATAATTTCTATATTTATTGAAAAGTATAATTTGTGAAGAATTGTATAATTTGGTCACATTATTGATTCACCCCCCTCTCAATAGTGCTCTGGTCTCCATTGTTTCTAAAAACTGGTAATAGAGTTATTTTCCTTCAGGATCAATTTAATAGTTGGAAGGAAGATCAAGAATCATGGAGAACTAGGACTAGATTACGTCAGATTGATTTCCATTTTTAAATGGATCAAATTATAAAACTTGGAGGGGAAGGATGAGAATATACCTACAAGCTCTTGATTTGGATGTATGGATATTTGTGAAGAATTGAGTAATAGATGATAAGTTTGATAAATAATCTAGGAAGGAAATCATGAGAGGGTTGTCCAAGTCAGATGTTGAGAAAGTAATATGTTTTAAGACTACCAAAGAGATATGGGATAAGTTGTAGTCCATCTATGATATAGACATGCAAGCTACATGTGATGTCAAGAGGATTTCCCTAGAGGATGGAGTAGTCAAAGATTCAAATAGCATTGCAGATCATGAGTCAGAGGATGATCCTCCTGTATCAAGAGGCTAAGTTGTTGATAAACACTCAGAGGAGATGAAATCTACAAGTAAGTTGTTATTTTGTTGTTACTATCACACAATAGGGCTTTTATCTTCAAGTTTCTCAACTGCAAGTACCAATGAAGAAGGAGTTACTTTAATAGCAATAATAGATCTAGACATTGGTAAAGAAGAAGATGGGTCCACCTATAGTGAAGAAGAATAATCCCTAGAGTCATCAAGGGAACAAATTATTGAACAAGACATGAGTGACACTTATTGTGAATCTAGTTCCTCCTCTGTTGAGTTGTAATATCTTGAAGAAAAGATATATTTAAAGAGGAAACTCATATCATCACTCAAGGAGATCAACAAATTCAGAGCCAACATTATGGAGTTGGAAGAAGAGAATAGAACATTAAATGATCAGTTAATGAATCTTCATAAGAATTTCAAGACATTCAAACCAAATATTATTCCTCTCATGCCGAAACAATGTTGTAAGATGAAAGTGACCAACCAAAGACATTAAAATGGCCCACCAACTTTGTTAAAGAAATATCCAACAAGACTAAAGTGGAAGAGAAATGAATGCGATATCATGGAGATAAAAGGACTTCCAAGAAATAAAATAAATTTATGCAACCCCTCATATGTTTTTATTGTAGTAATGTAAGGAACTTTGTCTTCAAGTGTCTAGAAAGGAAAAATAAGGTGCAAGAACAAAGGCTGAACACTCCATTTCAACAACAACCACAAATTCCTCAGAAGGGAAATTCAAATAAACATACACAAAGAGCCTTTTACCATCAAAGGAAATATTATTAGTGGCTCAGGAGAATGAGTATCAGTCCAAGAAGTTGGATGAGAAGAATATTTGGTAAGAAGAACCATTCCTTTTCCCCCTTCTTGAATAAAATTGAATGTCACATGTAAGAATTATGGGAATAAAGTAGTTGCTTGCAAATTTGGCAAGAAAACCAATTTTCTAATGATTCACCAATTTCTTTCCCTAGATAAATTAATTACTCTAATTCATTAAAATCAACATTGTTAAAATACGATAAAAACTAAAACACAAACTTAGACTAGGAATTAATGGAATTAACCAGAAAAGATTCGAACCAATACTTGACCCAACCTCAAAATGTAAGAGAAAATAATTTGCAAAGAAAATTAAGATCAATAATACTATAGTTGATGTTTTATGTTAATTATGTAGACAATAGATTAAATTTTGTTATATATAAATTTGTTGTTAATAACTAAATATAGAATGAACAACATTATACACAAATATACAAAATATAATTTACATATATATACAAAACGGAAACAACTAGAAACTAATGTAATTGGGACAAATATAAAATAATGTTTTGTATTTTGTACATGTAATTTTGTGGATTTTAATGCAGACTAAATGGCTAATTTAAATTATAAATGCAATTATAATTTAGAAGCTAGTTAACTTTTAATATGATATTTTGTAAAAGATAGAGAAACCACAAATCGTTGCAATCCTCTAACCTTCAAACAAACACATAATAGTCTCAAATTTCCTTCATATTTCACATCAAGAATCAAATGCAATGCAAATATACACACAATTACCTGATACTAACTTAAGGCAAAATCAAATTACTATAACAACTCCTATGGAACAATAAACCTCTCAACACTTTAACCCTTAAAGTATTCATCAAGTCGCAAAAGACTTATATATGTGTATGTATAAATCATTACAATCCTAATATTAGTCCAATTGATATATGAAAAAAATACTCCAACGATTTAAATTTCTAGAATTCGTTCATAGAAAATCAAACTTAAGTAATTTACAGATCAAAATTATCCTTTAAGACACCAATATTGAAAGATTAATTCAGTCATAAATATTTCTAATCAAAACTAATAAAACAAAGGAAAGATGTAGTTAAATCATTATTTATTCATAGATCACAACCATGCAAATAACAGTGTTCGTTCTTGAGATCTTCCCAAAACAAGTTTATAAGAAATCCAAAAAACTCTTTCAAAAGAAAATATGGTGATCTAGGTCAATGTTGGTGGCCACCCACCTATCGCATTTGGACCCCCACAACTATCTCTTTTAGTCTTTTCAGTTTCCCAAATTGTAGCACAGTTTACTATTTTTAGCAGTTTTTCAGGTCCTCAACTTTCGAAGCCGTTTTGAGGCCCTAAATGACGTTTCTTTGGAAATCTGGGGGCAACATGGGTCCATAGACCGATGTTGCCCTTTCCAAAGTGGTATTTCTCGGATAGATCTTTCTAACGAGCTATTGTACACATCAAAGAGAGATCGTATGCCAAAGTTATGACCCTGGGAAATTGATGTACTAATTTACCCAAACGGGGCCCACAATTCGGTGTTTCATCTTCTAGGGTTAGGTTTTGGGATGTGAAGGGTTTTCCATTGTTTCTCAACAATAATAGGCCTTCGAGCCTCATTGTAACATAGTTCAGAGGCATGTAGCCACCACATCTCTTCTCAGAGATAAGCTACCATCACCCTAGCTAGTTTATTTCCATTTCTATTTATAAGCATATCTCAATATTTTACATTAATGAAATGAAGTATTATTTCCACTACATATTTGTGTTTATGGTTATCTCTGTAATTTGTTGCGTTCCTGTTTAAATCCAGATCAGTGGTTTTGGAGCGGTCTGCTTTTTCTCTGTTTTTCTTTGCATGTCCCCAACGAGGTCGAGATATGACAACGAGGTCGGGATATGAGTTAGGGCTTGAACTAGTCGAACCTTTGCAAGACCAGCCTCACAAATCCCAATGATCTCCCATGGTAGATGAGAAGAAAGACAAGGGGGCAAGAGATCCTATCAAAATCTTGCTCGAAGAAGTCCTCGAGTGGCAACAGAGCATGATGATGGACAACTTTGCCTAGATCCTTCAGCGGCTACCCAGAAGCGATGCATCAACTTCCAGCAGCTACTCTGGAAACGCCGCGTCGTTTAAGGTACAAGTTAATTTTGAAATCCCCATCTTCAAGGGTCAAATAGACACATATGTCATAGATAAATGGTTAAATCTGCTAGATGGGTATTTTTCTATTCATGAATTTTTGAGTTGGGAAAAGATTGTTTTCGCTCTTCTCAAAGCAGCCCCCCACATCAAGGACTGGTGGGAAACCTACTGCAAGCAGAAGGATGAAAGTACGGGCTCACTATTTCCAGCCTCACCCACTTGGGATTCATTCTAGGATGCCGTCAAGGAGCAGTACTACCCTGTCAAAAGCTATGAGGACAAATACATAAAGTGGACCACGCTATGGCAGGGATGAGACCAAGATGTGCCAGATTTCACAAACATTTTTTATAACCTTTGCACATAACTGGGTATCAAAGATTCTGATCTGCATCTAGTTCTCAAATATTGCGGCTGCCTACATAGATACATCCAGGAAGAGATGGAGTTCCTGAACATCACCTCGCTCAGCACAGCATATCGATACGCTGTCAAAATCGAGCAAAAGTTCAAATAGAAGAAGCGAGACTTTGGATCTGCAAATCCGAAGACCAAAGGACAAAGCCAAGGTGGGGTGACCCAAGACAACCCGTCGAAGATGCAAGAAAAGAGCAACACCACAAAGTCGAAGAAGGACATAGGAAAGTGGTGTGAGTTCCACAAGAACCCCACTCACAACACAAGTGAGTGTCGAACCAAGCCGTCGCTGGTGGCCGAGTTGAAGGCTTTCGAATCAGATGCATGTTCCGACCCTGAGCCAGAACCCAACAAGGGGAATGGAAAAGGGATGTAGATTATTGATGCAGATCCCAGTGTCACTGTTGCCACCACCAAGATCCAGAAGAATGAGCCTAAAGACCCAGAGGAGGGGGAGCGTCTTTTCCACTCACAGATGTGGATGAAGGGTTCATCGCTACAATTCATTTTTGACAGTGGGAGCCATAAGAATCTCGTTTCAGTAGAGGTCATGAAGCGGTTGGGCCTACCGACTACACCACACCCGCAGTCGTATAGTATCAAGTGACTTCACGAAGGACGAGATGTCAAAGTTCACCAGCAGTGCTGCCTTCCCTATAGCATCAAGCCCTTCACAGATGAGGTATTGTGTGATGTTACACCTCTGGATGTTTGCGACGTACTATTAGGCCAACCATACTTGTGGAGGTGACATGTTGTGTATGAGTCAAGGGCTCGCGCTATCATTATTTCTTTGTATAATTCATTATGCAGGATACCAAAGATAGCACCTACCGCCACCTCTTTGATCACTGCCAAGAAAGGCAGTAAGCTCATCTCCCAGACTAGGAAATTCATTTTCTGTCTGGTTCGCTCCCAAGGTAAGGGGAAGATCGTTGCTACATCCATGACCCCCGCAAATGGTTCCTCCACGCAACAACATCAACAAAGGGATACGGTCATGAAAAAACACAGGAACAATTTCTCCTCACCCACAGGGGTACCACACAAGTTTCAGGTGGGCAACAAAGTTTGGTTGCATCTGTAGAGAGAACGCCTTACCAAAACCCATCAGAAACTCAGACCACTCCGACATGGTCCTTACACTAGTACGAAGGCTATGGGAAACAATGCTTTCAAGCACAACATTCCTCCATTCCTTCGCTTGCACCAAGTGTTCAATGCGGACCATCATCGACCATGCTTCCCTCCATTTCTGGACACGTCAGAGATTGCAGAACAGCTCACTAGAGACCCAGCTCAATAAAATCTTCCTCATCTCAGGGAGGAACTCAATGCAATGGGTACCATTGCTTCCCGAGGGGGAGGAATGATCCAAGTGGATGTTGGTGGCCACCCACCTATCCCATTTAGACCCCCACAACTATCTCTTTCAGTCTTTTCAGTGTCCTAAATTGTAGCACAGTTTACTATTTTTAGTAGTTTTTCGGGTCCTAAACTTCCAGAGCCGTTTTGAGGCCCTAAATGACGTTTTTTAGGAAATATGGGGGCAACATGGGTCCACAGACCGATGTTGCCCTTCCCAAAGTGTAGTTCTTGGATAGATCTTTCTAACGAGCTATTGTACGCGTCAAACGGAGATCGTATTCCAATGTTATGACCCCGGGAAATTGATGTATCAGTTTACCCAAATGGGGCCCACAATTTGGTGTTTCATCTTCTAGGGTTAGGTTTTGGGATGTGAAGGCTTTTCCATTGTTTCTAAACAATAATTAGGCCTTCGAGCCTCATTGTAACACAGTTCAGAGGCATGTAGTCACCACATCTCTTCTCAAAGATAAGCTACGATCGCCCTAGCTGGTTTATTTCCATTTCTGTTTGTAATCATATCTTAGTATTTTACATTAATGAAATGAAGTATTATTTCCGTTGCATCTTTATGTTTATGGTTATCTCTATAATTTGTTGCGTTCTTGTTTAAATCCAGATCATATGGACTTGAAACGCCATAGATAATTAATTCTGAATCTACTAAAATCGTTTAAGCATAATCACACTTATAGTAAACAGAATTAATGTCATGAGTTCCATAGTATTCAAAATTTTATGATCATCCTTCCCCCTTCTTTCATGCACTAGCCTTCTCGTGCACAACCCCCCCCCCCCCCCCCCGTTTTGCAAAATATTCTTTTTTCCTTTTATTACCTTTAAACGCCTCTTTAATTTCCTAAAAACTTTTCAAATCAAGGTAACAATATAATGTATCTAAATCTAGAATTTTCACTTTTATCAAATGTGAAACTTATCTTTGTTCTATATATGGTAATCCTTGCTTCACTAAGGACATTTGAAAATCTATTTCCGACCTCATCTTCTCCATTGTGATCTTATTTCCACATGGAATCCATTCGAACCTTCGTGATATCGTTCTTGTCTCTTCCAGTGAATTTTATGAAACCATAGACATAGATAAAATTATTTTTCATTATCCATTTCATAACAAAATCTACTATAAAAACATTTCACACTTAATGTTGATTATGATTTTTGAGTCCTTCAATCAAAAGTATTATGGGGTTACTCCTCATTTCATTATAGAAGTTCCTTTCAGTAGCAGCGAATAAACCTACAAGTAATAGCTTATGAGCCATTGATGCAATCAAGTTGAATATTGTAATGAAAAGAATATTTGTTTCTTATGTACATGTTTTTCATATGTTTGATGATGATTATGTTATGTTTTATATGATCGAGTTGTGTTTCTAATCCATTAATAATTTCTAAAGTGATTGAAAAGTATAATTTGTGAAGAATTGTTTAATCTTGTCACACTATTGATTCCCCACCCCCCCCCCCCCCCCACAAGTAGTTTCCATTATTTATGACAATTGGTACTAGAGTTAGTGTCCTTCATAATCAATTTAATAGTTGGAAGGAAGATTAGGGATAATGGAGAACTAGGACTAGATTACCTCAAATGGAGTTCCATTTTTAAATGGATCAAATTATAGAAATTGGAAGGGAAGGATGAGAATCTACCTATAAGCTCTTGATTCGGATATATTTATATTTGTGGAGAATGGAGTAATAGACGATAAGTTTGATAAACAAACTAGGAAGAAAATCATGAGAGTGTTTTCCAAGTCAGATGTTGAAAAAGTAATATGTTTTAAGATTGCCAAGGAGATATGGGATAACTTTTATTCCATCTATGATATGGACATGCAAGCTACATGTGATGTCAAGAGGATTTCTATGGAGGATGGAGCAGATAAAGATTGGAATAGTGTTATATTAGGTTTTAATACTAACAAAAAATCTAGTGACCATACATGGAAATATTTTATTTATAACTAAGAGTGAGTGAAATGTTTTTACATATTAGGTTGTAATATCAACTAAAAATTGAGTGACCATATTGAGATTGGGATTATTGATATTTTAATAGGATTTCAACTAAAACTAAATAAAAAAACATTGTTTTTCTATTTGTAATATTTTATTTTTATTTTAAGAGAAAAACCCATGTTGAGCACAACCAAAATCACAAACTGTACATGTCCCTGCTCTGGATTTGTAACAACACTAGAGTGGGATTCAAACTTTTAATGAATATTCCAAAAGGAAATTGTGTTGAGTTGTGAAGATTGTAATGGTTGGTTGGCCAAACATTGGATATGGCACAACTAAATCTGAGAGCCTTGGGAATGACTATCCTAGCTAGCAATTGATGTTGTTTGTTGGGCAAGTTTTGATAGAAAAACAAGTTCACATAAGAGGGGATAAGACATGGAAATATATTGTGGATATTTCTCTCTAACAACTCTCCCCACGTGGTTGGTGTTGGGAACGGGTCCCTTAGGGTCAATTTTGGGGTTAAAAGCCCAAGATTTGTGGCTAAAGGCCCAAGTTTTGTATAAAGAATGTAAACTCTCCAAATTTTGTGGTCACAGAGCATGAAGATATAAAGAGTCAAAAAAGGATTTCCGACCTTAGTTTAGGTAACTTGTGTTAGCTTTATGAGATCCACCCTTGGTCCCGCAGACCATGTGATTGTATAAAAAGGAAGTCTTAGAAGAGTCTAAGGCAGTCCAGTTCTTAGTAAGCTTTTGGGCACTTGATTGATGTAATGGGCCTGTGAGAGCTAAGAGTGAAGAGTCTTAGCATAGGAAAGAGGCTCTGTAGCTGTGTGTGAGGAGACCTAGGGTAAAAATCTGAGGTGAGCACATGGACCCTTGCAACTATGTGCACATGGAAGTTAGTGTCTGTACTGAAGATCTAAACCATCAATAAAGAGATTTTTCTGAAGAATTATTGTGTATTTTTGTTTACCTTTGTTAATATTATATGTTGTCTATGAATGATGTGCTTTATGGAATTTTAATTTAATGTTATGTGATTCACTTGAATAAGTGTTAATGACGCCTACAATGAATTTCTAAGTATTTTCGCAAAGACTCTGATGAATTCCCTTATGTTTCCTAATAACTTAAGAAATATGCGCAAACACTAGTGTAGAATTGCTCTTTGATGTGCATAAGTAGGTTAATTGATTGTTAAAGGTCCACAAGGAATGATCATAGACATTTGCAAATGGTTGAATGTTGTTTTAACAGAGTTTAGTGATGATCCCTAAGAGCTTAGCGACATAGGGGAAGGAAGATCTGAGGCGCTGGAAGACGTCACACTAGTCTCTGGATGCAAAAACTTGGTTCTTTCATCACCTCATACTGCTTCGGGTGCGACTTCAATCCCCACTCCATGGATTAATGCCAAAAGGGCTAGTAGTGTAGGGATTTGCTTGGCTAATTAATGTTGAACCTAGGTCAGGGCCCATCAAGCCAACAAATGTATTTGTTGTCAGGACTGGGATCTGCATAACAATATGTGTGATGTCGCATCATTGGAATCCAACTAAGAAGGATATTGAAGACTGGTTGGATAGAAAGATCCACGAATTTGTGGCACAAGAGAACAAGAATCCATGATTGACAAAAGAAGAGTGGTTGGACATGTACTTGTAAACAAAGATACACGAGATCTTCTTTTGTTCCTTCCTGGTCGAGTTGTACGAGTGGATCGCAAAATTGGTAGATGACCAAGGAAGGTGGAGGCTTAACAATCCAATAGTCTAGATTTAGGAGTTAATGCAGAGATTAGAAGCCTCTGAAGATAAGATCACACGCGGTGTCAATCATTAGCACAATCGTATCATAGGAGGGTTCATGACAGAGTTTGCAGTTGATACCTCAGTTAGTTACAGCAAAGCAGAGTGTCGCTTCTTCAAGGGGCCATGCGGTAAGTATTTAAAATCCTTAAATACTTGGATTAAGATATTCTTATATCAAAAGTAGGTTATGCATCTACCTTGATATTTGGGGCTACACGAAGTGGAAGGAAATTTAGGAACAAAGAGAAAATAGGCCCTGAATGTGGCCCGTTAATTGAACCTCCTCTAAGTGACGACGAGAAAGTAGCGCGGGCATCTCCATAGAGCATTGTTCAATTGATAAAGCAAGGGTTGTTAGAAATAATACTGAGAGGGGGGGTGAATCAGTATTAGCAAGTCAATAATATTTCATTTCCATAATCAGATTCATATACGCTACTTCAGTTAATGAAACTTGTGTGTATATGCAACCGTATTTAAGGCAACTAGTGTATACTCTTCAAACTTATAACTTAGTTAATTCATCATATGTTGATCTTTAATTTGTGCATTAGAACCATATAAATAGTAACCAAGTGCAGTAAAAATAGAACAAACAATCACACACATGAACACAAGATATAAGGTGGAAACCCAATGTGGGTGAAAACCACCTGCTACAATCATCTCTATCTTCTTTTAGTAAGAAACTTCTTTTTACAATTTTTGTACTGGTGCAGTCTTATACCAATACGCAGGCTTCTACCTATAGAAGGCTACAACCTTCTCTCGTTCTCCAGCTTCTCCTGGAAGGGAGCTACAACCCCCTAGCTCTTGTACTAGCTGTTGTGTTTACTAGTACGCAGGTGCATGCCTACAGAAGGCTACAACCTTCTATTTTCTTCCAGGGACCACGTTTCATAAATTTTCAAACTGGATCCATCAATAACATCAATCAAACATCAAATATATCTGCATCAACCAATCTCCTTTGCACCAACCAAAACTGAATCAATAAATCACTTCTCAAAATGTTGTAATCAGAATATAGTAACACTAACCAGAACCCAAGCTAGAACCTAGAACACTGCAACAATAGACAAAAGTAGCTAAAACATATTTTATTAGGTATATGCTACTTCAATGTGTCAAACCTGCATACATATCCTGTTTTCTCAAGGCGAACCTACGTATATGTTGTTTTGATATGCAAAACCAGCGTGTATATGCGCCTTTGCTAAAGTGAACCTGCGTACAGATCTGAAAATGATAATTTAACCTTTACAACAATTCTAGATGTCAGTTATACCCACATCATCATATTTACAGATTACAACATGCGCTAGTTATTCAGATAAAAGATCAAAACCACACAAAGATACTTCTCTTTAAGCCTTAATATCTTGAATAATTAATAGATATTATCCTTCATCAAGCGCCAAGGTTCATCCTTGATACAGATCCAGCTATGCACCATAACCCACTAACCTGTATTCTAGATCTTGCTCTTCATCAGATATTCCATTCTTGAGTACTTTTGCCTAACGATCTTCTCCTCCTTTTATAGTCCTAGGCCTTACTTAATACCATGGTCCAAAACAACTTATAACCAATACCTTGGACCAAATACCTGGGGTCAACACTTCGGACAAGATACCTTGGACCGATACCATGGATTAAAATACCATGGACCAAAACTAAGTTTTCCAACATGTACGTGCCTTTCATTCCGTGAAAGTGCGTGTGTATGGTATATGCACCTTTTGGTTTGTGAACTTGCGTGTACACATGGCTTGGTCAATTGGGAACCTACATATACCTTTATTTCTTCATTCCATAAGTCTAAATTGTGATCTGTCATCTGAGTGAGTTTCCATCAAGGACAACACCTGTGCCATAGTGTCAAATCTGTATCATAATTCCAACAAGGGTTCCCACAAATACCACATCCACCCACACCACCTCCATCTTCACCTCCACTACATACACCTTCGCCTACGCCATCACCACCTCTACCACTGTTCAATATGGAAAACTTAGTAAAACTACCTATGTTCAAGGGCATGGGAAATGAAGATTCGGACTAGTTTTGTTTCATCACGAAGGCTGTATGGGAAGCTCAGGGTATCATGGATGATCAAGTGAAGAAATCAACGTTGGTTAGTGCTTTGCAGGATCACATGGTAACGTAGTAAATTAAGTACTGCACTGATAACCTGACATCCACATTAGCATATATCTAGACTATACTAAATAAGGAATTCAGTAGACCTAAGTCTGAAGTGCAATCAATTGTGGGATTGAAGGAGATCATGATGAAGCATGGTGAGACACCCTAGGATTTGGATCAGAGATTGAAGTGTACAATCCGCGAAGCTAACATGAGTCTGACTAATGGGAAGCACTGCGAATGGTTTGTGGCTTCGCTCCTACCTTATCTAAGGGTTGCACTGTCACAACAAAAGATTGGGGCCCAGGTGGAAGCCCTGGAAATTGCAATGAGATTACATGAGACACCAATGTAAGATGTTAATCTGGGGGCTCGACAGATTCATGTGCTGTTGCAGAACCTTTGCCTAGAAATGTAGAGTTAGAAGAAAGATAGAATAACACGGCCCAAGGTGCACGAAGAAGTTTGGTGCCTGAAGTGGAAAAGCCAGGGGCATGGAAAAGATCACTGTCCATTTTTTGAAAATTATGTTGCATCAGGGGGACCAATATCTCTAAGGCCAAAAGCTCTAGCAGGGCTAATTACAGGGCCTGTGCTATGGTGTGCTATCTATCAGGTCGCTGGAAAACATGTGACAGACAAGTTCCATTTGTTGCAGAAATTCGTGCAGACACCGCAATAGCTCTTCTGCAACTTCTATCAATCAGTGGATCATGATGAGCACAATTGTCGTAGTTACGAATTAATGATGGATAGAACGCTTGAATATAGTGTGCAGGAATGAACCTGGCCTCTGGACCAAGGCACTGGGGGAGCGTGAGGCGAGTATCAGGGGTATGGATGAGGCCGAGGTGGAGGAGGACTTAGTAGAGGTTGGGGGTAGGTCATTTGTTACAACTATGGGGGACTAGGACACTACGCACAAGACTGCCCGAATCCAATGTGTCTATCATGCCACTATTGTACTCATTTAAACCATGCAATGAACGATTTCCCTATATTATTAGCAAAGATATGTGAAAAGGGGACGCATCCTCAATAGCCGACTCAGAACTCGTAGGTAATGAGGGTTGAGCCTCGCAAGGAAGACCTTAAGGTAAATATTGTGCTACGGAGTGGAGCGACAACTCGTAATGATAAGGGGAACCAGATTGAAGAAGGTGAGTGGGTGCACAATGTGCCAGAAAAAGAGACCGGGTTTGATCTAGAATGTGCAAGAAAAACATTTATGGAAGCGAAGAAAAGCTTCGCTGATGCCTCTACCTCAGGAAGTCAGGAGAAGCCGGCTAAAGAAATGGACCCCTCCATGATTACAACTTTCTTAGAAACTTGTATGAAGCTGCTGCACAATAGCAAGGCTGCAAAGGGACTGCAAGAGATGATCAATAGGTGCTTTGGGAAGGAAAACACTACTAATAGACTGCACGTAGTTAGGAATATTGGCAGGCATAAGGCGAGAATGGGATGTGAGATGAGGCTCGTTGCGCAGATAGGAGAATATGAGATGGATCAAGTTATTCTAAATCTCAAGTTGAACGTGAATGTTTTTCCAAAACAGACATGGGAGAGGATGGGGAGACCTGCGCTATAGTGGTCTTCGATTCAGTTAAGAATCGAAAATAAACATAAAATCATCCCCATGGGAAGATTGCAGGGAGTAACAGTTGACATTGAGGGCATGAGCACATTAGCTAATTTTGAAGTAATAGAGATTGTGGATGATAGCAATCCTTACCCCACGCTCCTTGGGATGGATTGGGCCACTGACATGAATGGGGTAATCAATTTGAAGAAGCGGAAAATGATATTTGAGAAGAAATTGCTCCACGTAGTGGTGCATATGGACCCTGCAAAAGGACCGTGCTATACTAAATCGGTCCGCAATTATGAAAGTAATGTCGATTTGGACCAGACTTACAAGATAACGACGCAAGATCAATATTGGGTGAATCTGATAGTAGACAGGCATATTGCATGGGACCGTGAAATTTCTTGCACATCAGATTCATATGAAGAGTTGGAGCACTGGAAGAATTGATTGCATGAATTATCTATGCTGTGTTGTAAAATGATGACCATGTTGTTGTGCTGTGTATCGTCAAAATTAAGAAATGTGCCTTACTATGATGGTTTAACTAATGTTGATAACTTTTTGGATGCATTTGAGAGAGAAGTGCCAGAGAAGCATCGCTTCTAGGCCTTGGATTAGGTGCTGAGCGCTACACCTGCGAGATGGTGGGGCACGCACAAGGAAAATTTTGATGATTGCCGCATGTATAGAAAGATGATGAGAGTGCGGTTTGGCCACTCACAAGTGTGGCTAACAGAAAAATATGATGGTAGGAATGACCCGCACGACCATTTGGCAAAATGGAATAAAGTGTATGCAACAAAGCCTCAACCAGAGTGGGTACATCTATTTTGTTATACCTTGGGTGTTATACCGATGAATTAGTACTTGGAGACAGAGCTCCACCATGGCACTAAAGAATGGGATGTTTTGCACCAAGGATTTTCTATGACATTCAGCTTTGAGGATGGGTTTGAATGTAATGATGAATCATTGCAGGAGGTCAAGACAATGATATTCAAGATACTGTAGGATCCTCTAGATTTGATTCAACTTGATTGGACTACCCATCTAAGCCACGCATTGGAGTGCTACAATCTGACAGCGGAAGAAGAAGATGAAGACCTGAGGAAGATTAATATTCCAAAGACTAAAGGTCACTGTGATGTTGAAGGACCGCAACTACAGAATCCAGACCTCACCGCACCACTAGAAACTAGACAAGTGAACATTGGCATAGAAGAAAAGTTTAAATTTTCAAATATTAGGGGCTACATGGGTGACACAATAGTAGATAAGGTCATTGAATTGCTCCGCGAATATCAGGATATGTTCCCTACAAAGTCTTCAGATCTTAAAGGGATAATAGGGGACTTGGGTGTCATGAATATCACTCCAAAACCATACGTGAATCTAGTTAAGCAAAGGCCTTACTGCCTCAACCCAAAGTATAAAAAAAGGATCCACTTGGAGTTGGATAAAATCCTTGCAGCAGGCATCATTGAACCAGTAGAAGACTCTGATTGGGTAACCCTAATGGTAGTTCAAGACAAGAAAAAGAAGGATGAGATACAGATATTTGTAGATCTTAGGAAGTTGAATCAGGCTTGTCTGCATGATCCTTTCCCAACTCCATTCACTGATGAGGTGATGGATAATGTTGGCGGCCAAGAAGCATATTCGTTTACTGATCGGTTCTTAGGGTACCATCAGATCAACATCACGCTAAAGGATAGAAGTAAGATAACCTTTGCAATTGAATGGGGATGCTTCTAGTATACAGTGAAGCCTTTGGACTCAAGAAAGTTCCCGAAATCTTCTCATGCGTAGTCATCGCAATGTTCAAAGTTTTCTTTCACAAATTTTTGGAGGTATATTTTGATGATTGGACAGTGTTTGGACTAGTAAAACACCATGTAGTAAGTGTATGTTTGATGCTGGACATGTGCCAGAGGTACTAGATCACACTTAATCTGAAGAAATGTTTGCTCTATGTCCCTTTTGGGATCTTGTTGGGTCACGTGGTATGCAGACAAGGCTTGATGGTAAACCCTGCAAACATCACGGTTATAATCAATTTGGAGGCACCAAGAACTGTGAAACAGTTGCGTGCAACATTGGGGCATATAGGGTACTATAGAAATTTCATCAAAATCTATGCCCAGATTACTACACCAATGGAGAAACTATTAAAAAGGGATGTTACCTTCTGTTGGAATGAAGAATGTTAGAGGAGTTTGGATGTGCTAAAAGAAAAAATGGTCACCGCATTGATCCTATTCTTCCTAGATTGGAAGAAGAAATTTCATGTGCATGTGGACACGTCATGTATTGCACTAGGAGAAATACTGGCATAGGCCAGTGAGGGAGAATTGGATCATCCTATAGCATTCACAAGTAGGAAGCTATCTAAAGTTGAGAATAATTATTCAATGATAGAGCGTGAAGGTCTAGCTCTGGTATATGTGCTCTAGAAGTTCATTTACTACTTGCTAGGTGGGCACTTTAAGATGTATACAAACCATTCTACATTGAAGTACTTCATGAATAAGCCTATGTTGGTGGGGGGGATATGTAGATGGTTGTTGTTCTTTCAGGAATATGATTTTGAGGTTATTGTGAAACCACGACGGTTGAATGCTAGACTGGACGGATCATCTGTCGCACATTGAAACAGGACAAGAGCCTACTAATTTGGAGGAAGGACTACCTGATGCATGGCTCTTTGTAGTGCGGATCGTAGACAGACAATTTGAAGATATTATACACTTTCTAATGATGGGAACAACTCCAGAAGGATATACTAGACAACAAAAGAAGGAATTGGTGGTGTGCGCGGCAGAATTCTCTGTCATTGTAGGGCACTTGTATAAAATGGGATCAGATGAAATACTGTGACGTTATGTGCCATAATTTGAACGAAACAACATCCTCACTGACACTCATGGAGGTGTAGCAAGAGGACATTATGTGGTAAAAGCAACAACGCAGAAGATTCTACGTGCTAGGTTGTGGTGGCCGACACTACATAAGGACTCAAAAGCATATTGTAGGGCATGTGATGCATACCAAAGGACTAAAAGACCATTGCAGAGGGATGAGTTGCCTCTGAATCCACAAATATCCTTACAGCCATTCAAGAAGTGGGTGATTGACTTTGTAGGACCAATTTAGCCTCCAAGAAAGAAGACAGGTGCGCGATACATCATCACAACGACTGAGTATTTAACTAGATGAGCAAAGGGCACAGCCTGTGAAGGACTGTACAAGTGCAACAACAGCAAAATTCATCTTTGAGTACGTGCTGACAAGGTTTGGTCGTCCGAAAATTTTGATGAGTGATCGCGATATGCATTTTCTTAATAAAACGATCAACGCATTGATGGAGGAATTTCAGGTTTACCATTAGAAGAGTATGTCATATCACCCACAGGCTAATGGCATGGTCGAAGCATTTAATAAAATATTGGAGAAAGCGCTGATGAAGGTTTGCAATGCACAAAGGAATGATTGGGACATGCGCATACCCGTGGTGCTATGGGCTTACTAAACAGCTTGTAAGAAGCTGACTGGACAAACACCTTTCAGGCTAGTTTATGGCATTGAAGCTGTGATGCCAATGCAATAGATTCTACCTAGTTTGTGTATAGCAGCATTCACAAGAATGGTGGATCATAGAACCCTAGAAGAAGATAGGTTTTTGGTTTGATTCCGTCAGCAAGATGAAAAGGAGCACGAAAAGGCATGGCACGATCGGCACATCAAACTATGCACCTTCATGGTAAATGATTTAATGTTATCATATGACATCAAGTTTGATAAATTTTCAGGAAATTTTCGGATCTATTTCCAGGGGCCCTATGTCATCAAGGATATTACCGATGGTGGAGCAATTTAGTTGGTGAAGTTCAATGGAGAGCCATTTCCAGGGAAGGTGAATGGTAAATGATTGAAGCCATACATTGAGGATCCGAACAGATGATTATATGGTGGAAGCACAATCTTAGCACTCTAGGCAGCTGAAAAGAGGTGTGGGACTATAAACTACACTGCCTGAGTTGTAGAGTTGCACGATTGGCGAACTATGCGAAATGGAGGGTTATCACAGTATCAATAGAAGCACAAAGGGAGCTATGCTATTGAAGGAGAAACTACACAGGGAAACCAGAAAGTGACCATTATGGTCATTATTCACGATTTGACAGTGGGAAAATGGCTAAATGGATCGGAGGGGCAACATTTAAGTCAGAATTTAAGAGAAAAATATTTGAAAATCTACCGCCACTCTAGCATTTATGAATAGATTTTGGGGGGAACAGTCGGATTCAAATTTGAAATTGCCTATAAATTACACATGGCCACTCAACCGAAAACACTTGCCATTTTGAGAATTAAGGAGTTGAGCTATCAGGCGTGCATGAAACCTTGACTATTTCTAGGATTTCTTAGTGAGTTCATTGTTTGAGAAATTGTCGAAGGAAACTTAGGAGCACTTAACTAGCATCATGTTGACACCCGCAGAGACTACCAGTGTTGGAGAAGCGATGGCAGCTGAGGGGGCTACCCTGGAGGTAGTGATTGTAGAGGTACCTGCAAAAGTACCCAAATCGCCAAGGTCGCCCAAGCCAAGACCTATGCCGACCAGAGAAGGTCCAAAACCAAAGATGGATAAGCAGAAAGCGGAATAACTAGTGCGCGCGTTAACTAGAAAGCACCCGTAGAAAAAAAAGCCCATTGCACAGGAAAAGGGCAAGGTAGTAGACCTAGAACTTGATGAGGACATAGAAGACGTCGATATGGATATGGAAGACATTGATATTGGGGCAGAAGACATTTACATTGACAGGGCAGACCCTATCTCCAAGCTGCTAGCATACGTCCCTCCACGTCGAAGCAAGGTGAAGGTCCTAAAGGACCTCGATGAGAGAAAAATCACACTTTTTAACACCATTGCTACCAAACAAAATCACATTTAAACGTCTGCGCCTAGCGCGTGTCCCCCATTTAAAGCTGGAGGATTGGGATTTGGCAGATATAAAGTGTTTTGTCACTTGGCAACTGATACATTCATGCACCGTGTCTTCCATAAAGACTCTGGTGTGACTGCGTTGGAGCCAAGATAGTGGATAAGAGGGGTAGATAAGGTAGGATTGTTGAACCTACTATGGGTTTCGCATTACAACCACACTCCCATCACATTGATAGTGATCAAACAACTATTATACTTGGTGCACGATGGGTGCATGTGGTTAGGAGAACCGATACCTGTCACTGACATGGTGATCCATAGGATCACTTTGCTCTTGCATTCATGCTTGAATTTGGCCATGGAATTTGGCAGAAAGATGAGTGAACGTGACCTCACCGAATGAATGAAGTACAAGTTCAAGCTTGCCAAGAAGCCACATGACTACTCCATCTCCGGCATAACTGACCTAGTGGTTAAAGTAGCCACCCAGATCTTGGAGGGCAAAATAATGAGGAAGTGTTGCCCAAATGAAGTGTCAGTATTGGTTGTGTCTTTAGTGGCTCAGTGCCTGGAGGTCATACAATTTAATGGGGTTCACTACCTCTGTAGTGAGTTCCTCGTGAACTGCAGAGAAGTGCAAGACCAAAGCAAGATCTTTCATTATGCATGGTTGTTGCTGTTGATTGTGTTGGTTGCGTGGGATTTACCAGAGGATAGTGAGTTTCCTCCAATTATAGCAGAGCTACCAAAAGGAGCGAAGTTCGCTTCACTCTGAGCCATGAAGGACCCTCAAAGGGTCAATGAAAGTAAGATATTTTGGATCCTCATGGAATCAAGCATCCGTGCCACAATCAACCGCAAGTCGCGGCTCTCACCGACTGTGTTTGAGCAGTTGTTTGAATATGTGGAGTTCAAGGTGAACTTCCACTATGTTTCCATTAAAGCGCGGAAAGACCCTAGACAAAAGTGGTATGATCTTCCATACCTAGCAATGGATGATGCAATCGCCGCAGTCATGGAGAGTTGGCTAGCAGAACGGTGCACATCCTTACAATTATCAACTGGGTCTAGTAAGTCTGTCGTGAATCTAAAGAAGGAAGAGGTTAGGTTAAATATGGAGCAGTTGGCTGAAAGAAGGAGGAAGGAAGCGAAGGACAAATCCAAAGTAGAGCACACTGCAGAAAAGCAGGTAGAAGGGGAGGAAGAAGAGGAAGAGTGCAACTCTGATAGGATTCATAAGTTGCCTTCTTCGCAACAGAGGAGGAGGAGCAACACTCAGAATAGGGAGGAGTAGACCCAAAGACTACTCCATTCTAGGTTAAGTGCACAAGGGAGCAGGAGAAATTATGGTTGCAGAAGAAGTCCAAGGCCAACAAATCATCCCTTGACCCAAGCACCTTGACAGAGGGTGATTTGAATGACATCAGTGATACAGTGAGGTACATGACCGCAGAATTGCTACAATAGTTCAAGCAGCAACATAAACATACCTTGGTCGCCATTCAAATGGGACTGCATGAGCTGCAGCTCCAGGCCACTCAGGTGCGGACCAATGTAGGGTGGAGCAGTGCAATGTTGAGTAGTTTGGCATCTAAAGCCTTAGATGCAGCAGAGATGGTTCACTCAATGGACCCCCAATCTGCCGTGTTGTCGGATGGAGCATTGACTGTAGAAACAGATGCTGACAGGGCCACTATTAGCACTCTTAAGAAAGTTGGGTTAAAATTGGACATGCTTCCAAGTGAAGCCCTTCACACCCTGCAAGATGGTGTGATCGTGGAACTATGGGCTCGAGAACAGTGAGAATTGAATGTTATTAATGAGAAAAAGGTGAACAATGCCCATATGTTCGTAGAAAATAGGTCTGCAATTGATCTTCTCAAGAAGGTCACAGAAAAGAATGAGCGCACAACAGCTATGGTGGCTGAGGCATGTTGGACTGTTCTAGAGCTAAACATCCCAGAAGATGCACCAGTTAACACAAGAATTTAGAAGCTCACTGTAGGTGTGTGTGATGTGTGAGCAGAGCTAGCTAAGGATCTATTTGAGCTGAACCTTAAGATCACAGAACCCAAGTTGAGGGCGTAATCTTCGACTCCAACAGAAGTCAGAGAATAACGTGAGACCACTATCAAATATTTCATTATAGATGTTGATACTGCAGTGAAGGATTACACTACGCTCTTCAAATAGGCACTCGAAGTAGTTACCAGTCTGCAAGAAGATCCCAACTTGCAAAGGCTAGAAACTGAGACACAGGAATTGCAGCAGAGGTATGATGAGGTCAAAGTGATGACATGCATCGTCACCATCACGTAGAGGTTGGCGAAGCTGCAGGAAGCAAAGGTACTCAAGGAACAGGTGGACATAGCATAGCGCAAGGAGGCAATGTTTGAGGTCATGCTAGGGCCTTGGCTAGAGGAAGCATATGTTCTCACGACCACCATTCAAGGAAAAATGGCTATTCTGCCGAAAACACAGTAGAAAATATAGGTGGATAGCACAGGACTAGCAACGAAGTAGCTGATAGAGCAGATGAAGTAGGCGCGACCCAGTGTACTGCTGAGATTGCAGTAGTCCAAGTAGAGCTATGAGGTGTTCACGATAAGATCTCCGTACTGGCCAAGTGACTCTGGGCAAGTCACAAAATTTGTGTTGGGGGCCTGTTGGGAACGGGTCCCCTAGGGTCATTTTTGGGGTTAAAAGCCCAAGTTTTGGGGCTAAAGGCCCAAGTTTTGTATAAAGATTGTAAAGTCTTCGCATTTTGTGGCCACAAAGCGTGAAGATGTAAACAGTCAAAAAGGGATTTCCACCCTCAGTTTAGGTAATTTATGTCATCTTTATGAGATCCACCCTTGGTCCATGGACCATGGGATTGTATGAAAAGGGAGTCTCAGAAGAGTCTAAGGCAGTTCAATTCTTAGTAAATTTTTGGGCACTTGATTGATTTAATGGGTCTGTGAGAGCTAAGAGCGAAGAGTCTTAGCATAGGAAAGAGGCTCTACAGCTGTGTGTGTAGAGGCTTAGGATAGAAATTTGCAGCTGAGTGTGCAGACCCCTGCAGTTGTGTGCGCTAGTAAGTTAGAGTCTATACTAAAGATCTAAACCATCAATAAAGAGAATTTTCTAAAGCATTATTGCATATTTTTGTTTAGCTTTGTTCATATTATATGTTGACGATGAATGATGTGTTTTATGGAATGTTAATTTAATGTTACGCGATTCTCTTAAATAAGTGTTAATGATGTCCGTAATGCATGTCTAAATATTTTCGTGAAGAATCTGATGAATTCTCTTATGTTTCCTAATAACTTAAGTAAATTTGTGCAAACACTAGTGTAGAACTGCTCTTTGATGCGTGTAACTAGGATAATTGATTGTTAAAGGTCCACAAGGACTAATTGTAGAACTTCGTGAAGGTCTAAAGGTTGCTTCAACAGAGTCTAGTGGGTGTTCCCTAAGAGCTTAGTGACCTGTGCGAAGGCATATCTGAGGTGCTGGAAGACAACACACCAGAATCTAGATGCAGAAACATGGTTCTTGCATCCCCCCATACTACTTCGAGTGAGACTTCAGTCCACACTTCATGGATTGATGCTGAAAGGGCTAGTAGTGTAGGTATTTTCTTGGCTAATTAATGTTGGACCTGGGTTAGGGCCCATCAAGCCAACAGTTCACAAGACTTATATCTTGATACATTGACCCATGAATGCGGGGTCGTAGTATATGTCACCTGCTGGATTATGGGAAGTACATAATCTAACTGGTAGCATATATTTCCCCTGAATTAATGGGTCAATGGTTGAGAATATATTGGTCTCCAACGATCTAAATTTCTAGAATTAGTTCATAGAAAATTAGGCTTAAGTAATTTACAGATCCAAATTATCCTTTAAGACACCAATATTGAAAGATTAATTCAATCATAAATATGTGTAATCAGAACTAATACAATAAAGGAAAGATGTAGCTAAATCGTTGTTTATTCACATATCATAGCCATGCAAATAACGGTGTTCGGCTTCCCAAAACAAGTTTATAAGAAATCCAAAAAACTCTTTAAAAAGAAACTATGGACTTGAAACATCATATATAATTAAGTTTGAATCTACGAAAATCATTCAAGCACAATCACACTTGTAGTAAACAGAGTTAGTGTCATAAGTTCCATAGTAATCAAAATTTAATGAGCATCCTTCCCCCTTCTTGAATTCTCTAACCTTCTCGTACACACCCCCCCGCCCCCCATCCCCTTTCTAATTTTTTCTTTTTCCTTTTATAACCTTTCAATGGCTCTTTAATTTCCTAAAAAAATTCAGGACTAGGTAACAATATAATGTATCTAAATCTAGAATATTCCCTTTTATCTGATGTAAAACTTATCTTTGTTATGTTTATGGTAATCCTTCCTTCGTTGGATACATTTGAAAATGTAATTCTGGCCTCGTCTTCTCCATTGCACTCTTATTTCCACATGGAATCCATTCAAACTATCATGATATCATTCTTGTCTCTTCCAATGAATTTTATGCAACCATAAACATAGATAAAATTAATTTTCATTATCAATTTCATAACAAAATCTACTAGCAACAAATTTCACTCTTAATGTTGATTATGATTTGAAATGTCCAATTTTGGAGTCCTTCAATCAAATGTATTATGGGGCCACTCCTCATTGTATTCTAGAAGTTCCTTTCAGGAGCAACTAATAAACCTACAAGTAGTAGCTTGTGGGTGATTGATGTAATAAAGTTGAATCGTGTAATAAAAAGAAATTTTTTTCCTTATTATTGGAACATGACGCATGGTGAGTGCCCACGGAGATTCCCCCAAAATAGGATAAGCAACAATCTACAACACCTCTCAACAAATCTTGAGCCAAAGCAGACTAAAATCCAACTCCAAATTATCCAACAGAAACCTACTCCTAAAAGACGACAACCACCACACAGCAGCCAAGAGTGTTGCAAGAAATCCTACAGATAATAAACAAGCCAACTAGACTGGAGCTTCTTCTTCTCCTCCTATAGGGGAAGCACCTCGTCATAAAGAAACTAACAGAAGGACTAGACACTGGAGCACAAAGACGTGGGATATGAACCCAAGCCAATTAGTTGTCATGAAAATCACCTCCATAATGCACTTCTACCACCAAGTCCAATTGTTGCTCCCCTAGTGGAATGTCTTAGGATTTTAGGGTAACAAAACCGTGAGTGGAAGACCCACATGATAGTTGACGAACAAAAGACAATGACACCACCCCAAGCACTAATAATACCTAGGGAGAAGGCTATACTAAATGACTAATTTTTTGGATTTTAATGCACAATAAATGACTAATTTAAATTATAAATGCAATTATAATTTAGAATCTAGTTAGCTTTTAATATGATATTTTGTAAAAGACAGAGAAACCACAAATTCTTGCAATCCTCTAACCTTCAAACAAGCACATAATAGTCTCAACATTCCTTCATATATCATATCAAGTCTCAAATGCAATGAAAATATACACATAATTACCTGACACTAACTTACTTAAGAGAAAAATGAAATTACTATAACAATTCCTATGGAACAGTAAACCTCTCAACACTTAAACCCTAAAATTGTTCAGCAAGTAAGTGGCAAAAGACTTATATATGTGTGTGTATAAATCATTACAGTCCTAGTATTAGTCCAATTGATATATAAACAAAATACTCCAACGATCTAAATTTCTAGAATTCGTTCATAGAAAATCAGGCTTAAGTAATTTACAAATCCAAATTATCCTTTAAGACACCAATATTAAAAGTTTAATTCAATCATAAATATGTGTAATCAAAACTAATACAAAAAAGGAAAGATGCAGTTAAATCGTTGTTTATTCACATATCATAGCCATGCAAATAACAGTGTTCGTTCGTAAGAGCTTCCCAAAACAAGTTTATAAGAAATCCAAAAACTCTTTAAAAAGAAACTATGGACTTGAAACACCATATATAATTAAGTTTGAATATACTAAAATCGTTCAAGCACAATCACACTTATAGTAAACAGAGTTAGTGTCACAAGTTCCATAGTAATCAAAATTTAATGAGCATCCTTCCCCTTCTTGAATTCTCTAACCTTCTCACGCACCACGCCCGCCCCACCTCCCCCCCTTTCTATTTTTGTTTTCCTTTTATAACCTTTAAATGCCTCTTTAATTTCCTAAAAAGAATTCAGGTCTAGGTAACAATATAATCTATCTAAATCTAGAATATTCCCTTTTATCTGATGTGATACTTATCTTTGTTCTGTATATGGTAATCCTTCCTTCAATGGAGACATTTGAAAATGTAATTCCGACCTCATCTTCTCCATTGCACTCTTATTTCCACATGGAATCCATTCGAACTGTCATGATATCATTCTTGTCTCTTCCAATGAATTTTATACAACCATAAATATAGATAAAATTAATTTTCATTATTAATTTCATAACAAAATCTACTAGTAACAAATTTCACTCTTAATGTTGATTATGATTTGGAAAGTCCAATTTTGGAGTCCTTATATCAAACATATTATGGGGTCACTCCTCATTGCATTCTAGAAGTTCCTTTAAGTAGCAGCTAATAAACCTACAAGTAGTAGCTTGTGGGCCATTGATGTAATCAAGTTGAATCTTGTAATAAAAAGAATATTTTTTCCTTATGTATATGATTTTCATATGTTTGATGATGATTATGTTGTGTTTTATATGATTGAGATGTGTTGCTAATCCATGAATCATTTCTAAAGTGATTGAAAAGTATAATTTGTGAAGAATTGTATAATTTGGTAACACTATTAATTTACCCCCCTCTCAGTAGTTTTTTGGTTTCCATTGTTTCTAACAATTGGTACTAGATTTAGTGTCCCTCAGAATCAATTTAATAGTTGGAAGGAAGATTAGGGATCATGAAGAACTAGGACTAGATTAACTTAGATGGAGTTCCATTTTTAAATGGATCAAATTATAAAACTTGGAAGGGAAGGATGAGAATCTACATATGAGCTCTTGATTTGGATGTATCGATATTTGTGGAGAATGGAGTAATAGATGATAAGTTTGATAAACAAACAAGGAAGGAAATCATGAGAGGGTTCTCCAAGTCAGATGTTGAAAAAGTAATATGTTTTAAGACTACCAAGGAGATATGGGATAAATTTTCTTCCATCTATGATATCTACATGCAAGCTACATGTGATGTCAAGAGGATTTCCCTACATGATGGAGTAGTCAAAGCTTTGAATAATGTTACATTGGGTTTTAATACTAGCAACAAATCTAGTGATCATACATGGAAATATTTTATTTATAACTGAGAGTGAGTGAAATGTTTTTACACATTAAGTTGTAATATCAATGAAAAAAGGAGTGGCCATATTGAGATTGGGATGGTTGATATTTTAATAAGATTTTTATTAAAACTAATAAAAAACATTATTTTTCTATTTGTAATATTTTATTTTTATTTTAAGAGAAAAACCCATGTTGAGCACAACCGAAATCACAAATTGTACTTGTTCCTGCTCTGGATTTGTAAAAACACTCAAGTGGGCTTTAAATTGTTAATGATAATTCAAAAAGGAAATCATGTTGAGTTGTGAATATTGCAATGGTTGGTTGGCCAGACATTGGATGTGGCGCAAATAAACCTAAGAGCCTTGGGAATGACTATCCTAGCTAGTGATTGACGTTGTTTGTTGGGAAAGTTTTGATGGAAAAATAGGTTCATGTGAGAGGGGATAAGACATGGAAAGATGGTGTATAGATTTCTCTCTAACAACTCTCCCCACGTGGTTGGCAAGGCTTATATCTTGGTACATTGACCCATTAATGCGGTGTCGTAGTATATGTCACTAGTTAGGTTATGGAAAGTACATAATCTAACAAGTAGCATATATTGCCCCCGCATTAATGGGTCAATGGCTAAGAATATATTGGTTTCCCACATGGCTAATGGTTTCCAGATAGTTTTGAATAATGGATGTTCTACGATATACCCTTATCTGGAGGTTTCTTCCTCTACATCTATCTATTATGCAATAATACATCCATTGATTTGAAGGCAACATATAGTGGAGGAGGGGATTGGTTGGTGCCTAGAAGAAATTATAAATGTTTGAGGTCTCCCCAATTAGTCTCAATTAACTACCACGTACCAACAATAGGAGTGGAGGAGGGGGTTGGTTGACGACTAGAATAAATCAGAAATGTTTGAGGTCTCCCCAATTAGTCTCAATTCACTACCACATACCGACGATTGGGATACAAAAATTTCTTGGTTGATCTACCAAGGTCAAATATTGAATCCATGAATCATTATATGAATCATATATTCCTAAACCTTTGGTGTGGTGTGATAATTGGAAATTACTATAAATTAAATTTCTCTAAATTATAATAGAGAATATGAATCACATATTCCTAAACCTTCGGTGGGGTGTGATAGTTGGAAATTATTATAAATTTAATTTATTAATTATGATGTTATTTGGTTCTAAAGTATTAATGGTGTGAAAATATATTTACATTGCATGAGGGAATGATGTCAACTTAATAGGAGTGTTAGATAATTTTCTATTAAAAAAATTAAGGGAGATATCTTTTTATTTTATTTTATTTTTTGTAAATCGAGGTTCTATTGATTCATCAAAAGGAAAGTACATATTTCTCAAAATGCAAATAGTCTCACCCCGATTAGGTTTGTTGACTAAAGCTATCATCATATGACAAAGAAACAATAGCAAAACTAAGGGAGAAGTCCAAAGCTTAACACACAAAAAACACCAAAAGACAAATAGAACTAGAATAACACATGAGACCATGCTTAATCATCACAAGTAATGGACACTGGATTGTATGGCCTAGTCCCTAGAGGGGGAGGGGGAAGATATGAACATTGAACATGTTGTTCAAAGTGAGCCATCTATGTTTCCAGCTTCTCAACCTTTTCATATAGCAAATTTTGTCCATGCCAAACCACCACAATCCTTTCTCTCACATGGCATTGGAAGTCATGCAATTGATTTAGTGCGGCAATGACAGTCTCATGCTCCCGCTTCTCGATCTTATCGCAAACTTCCAAGCAATCCAGAATAGTTGGGAGAAAGTCACGACAGACATTGGAGTGAAGCTACTGGCCTGCACATCCTACACGCCCCTGCCAATGATTCTTACCCTTCACACCTACTCGACCCCCATGCACCACACTAGCTCTCTTAACACCACCAGTTGCATGACCACCCCACACTTCACTCGCACCACCTCTACTATCACAGGCTCCAAATACTAATAGGATCGCACCTCTAGTAGCATGTCCACCCTACTTTTGACACTCATTGGTCCATCCCTCCTGTGTTGTGTTCATCTCGATGCGAGGACCACACTGAATGGTTAAATCTCCCCTTTGTTGGAGTTGGGAGTAAGAATTACATGGAATAGGACGCATGGTGAGTACTTAGGGAGATTCCTATAAAACAAGATAAAAAACAATCTGCAACACCTCCTGACAAATCTTGACCCGAAGAAAACTAAAAGCCAACCCCAAATTATCCAACAAAAACCTACTCCTCAAAGATGAAAACCACCACACACTGGCCAAGAGTGTTGCATGCAATCCTACAGATAATAAACAAGCCAACTAGACTTAAGCCTCTTCTTCTCCTCTCACAAGGGAAGCACCTCAGTGCAAAGAAACTAACATAAGGACTAAATATCGGAGCACAAAGATGTGGGAAATGACCCCAAGCCAATTGGTTGTCACCACAATCACCTCCATAATGCCCTTCTACCACCAAGTCCAATTTTTTCTCCCCTAGTGGAACATCTTAGGATTTTAGGGTAAGAACACCACGATTGGAAGACCCAAAATATAGTCAATGAATAGAAGACAAAGACACCACCCTAAGCATTGATAACACTTAAGGAAAAAGCTAGAAAGTAGGGCATAAATAGACAATAAGGCCGACCAAATTACCATGCAAAATTCCCTCAATCCGCTGACAAAAGCGAGAAACAAGACAATGGGAGAAAGACTTAACACTTTTTCTAACCATTCACGGTGGAGGGGGCAACAACGGTGTTTTCTTCACCACTCCTAGACTACCCGAGGGCCACAGAAACCAGACATATAACTCTTACTAAGACCACACACAACTAGCCACTATACCACTACAACAATATGAAAATTCTGAACCACAACAGTCGCCATAAACCAACTTACCATACCAGCGCACATTCCTATAGAGACTGAATGAGATTTCACACACAACACTGTTAAACTCGCTTTACACATTATGTAATGGGAGGACACAATATTTATCTTCCTTCCCATCCATCGAATGTAGACATTCATTACACACGTATGTGGCATGCCTCGATGTTCATTACCCCCATCAGGAACAGATAGATTTATAATATATAAGTTTTAAAAAAATATTCAAAAACAACAATAAATTTTTAATTAAATTTAGATTTTTGTTTTAGGCTAAAATTAAAAAATGGAAGAAGGTAGGGTATTCATTTTCTATATAATAACATATAAAAAATAATTTATAGTAAATCCGTTTTAAATACAAAAATGTTAAATGAAGTATTGTTAAAAAAATTTAAAGTGTAATTTTTTTTAAAAAATCAAAACATTATATAAAAGTATATAGAAAAAAATAGATTATACTTTCTTTGTTTTAATATTTGATAATTTACTATTTTATCTTATATATATATATGAACAAATGAGCAAATTCAATCCATTATTTCAGGCTTCTCTTTTTATAAATTTATTAGGATGGCATAGAGTTATATTTTATTTAAGGTCTATTTTCTCCTATGTATTCTCTTACCATTGTTGTTTCATTTACTATACATCTTTGTTCTATTAAGACACTTCTTAATGTGGTGTTCTGTTAAGAAACTCTTTGATGTGAATTCAATTTAATTCCCCACTCTAATTGAAATAATATATTAGACATAAAAATATAATCATGCCAAACTTATAAAAAACAAAAAAAATTATATAATTAAAATTTAATTTTTTAATAAAAATTATAATTTTAAATAAAATTGTATTAAATTTAAAAAAATTATTTGAAAAAAATTGAATAAGAAATTTAACTAGAGTAGTCAAACTACATTAAAAGACCATATTTATTTTCATATATAGACTTATAAGTACATGGTTTTATAGACGTAGTTCAGGCTCTGCTTAGAAAAGAGAGATTGGTTTTCCTATGATTATTGTTAGAGACATTGGTTTTCGTATGACTATTGTTGGAGTAAAATTCTTTGCGGATTCTAGAGTAAAATTTAGAATGGTTTCCATCGCTCTGTGATCCCTTCTTTGCGGATTCTAGAGTAAAATTTAGAATGGTTTCCATCCCTCTGCGATCTCTATTTTTATTATTTGAATAATAATTCATTTTTTTTTAAATATAAAGAAATAGATTAACCTGATAACAACTCATTTTTCTTAAATATAAAGAAATAAATTAACCTTTTAAAATTCAGAAGAATGTTTAACTATACAATATATTTACTAAAAATCATTTTAAATGATATAAATAGAAATTATATAGCTAAGCAATATGTTTACCAAAAATCTAGAAATTATATAACAAATAAAAATAATAGCAAGGATAATAGATTTTAAGAAAATAATAAATATGCATCTTAAAACATAAACTTCAGATCCATGTGAGAGTGTCGTAACATTTCTATAAAATAAAATCACTTATTGCATGACAACATGGACGAGATCTAGGTCTAAATTTCACCACAAACGAACACAAAGTTTCTTGGTGGCATGCTTTTCAGAATTCCAATTTGAAAAACGGTCAGAGGAAGTATTGATATTCAGTATATAAGTTTTAAAGGAACAAACTCAGAGGTTTCCCTAGAATATCTTGGAAATCTGGCGATTACCATTTATATTAGACATATGATTGATCTTCTAGATGTGATTATTATTATAATAAGATCATCCCACCATTGGGATACTCATTATAAGAGCATCCAACCATTGGAAAACCTACAAAATTTAGAACTAATTAAAAAAACTTAAAATAGCACCCTATTATCTTCTATTCTACTCCCTTGGAAGCTTTTCAATCAATCACATTAATAAATATAACACACATTAATAATATGGGCAATGTGCATACCTTCGACATTTTGATAGCCGTTTGCAGAAATAAAAACGTTTACTATCTCAACGTCAGATTAGCATACGGGTCCTGGACGACGTTGTGATGGGCGCATAATTGGTTGCATGAAGAATATTAATAGTTGTAGGGCGAGCAAAGTCAGCTTGTTGTACAAATCAGTCACATCAGGGAAGGTTCTGCGTTCATGTGGGAAGGCCGAGGGAGGGAGCAGTATTTGACTAGATACTGGTTTTAATAAAGTCTGTGGAGCCCTCCCGGCAATTTCTATTTCCAACCCCATTGAAACATAAATGCAGCCTGACATGCAAGGGATATAGCAGTTCTCTTGTATTTATGTTTCAATGGGGTTGACTTTGGCATTTTAGCAACAAAGCAACTGCTATATCCCTTGCATGTCAGGCTGCATTTATGTTTCAATGGGGTTGGAAATAGGAATTGCCCAAGAAAGATACCGGTCGGATGGATGCGAGCCCTCGGCCGTAGGCATCTTCGTGGAGTCAATATAGACGCGATTGCGCATTGTAGAAAAACGACTTCGGTTAATTTAAAAATATAGAAAATATTTTTTTTATTATTTTAAATTCGTAAACATTGAATCGTGAAACTCATTACCACTTTTATTTAAGGAAAGCTACACCACATGGAATAATTTGTTGGTGATGTTTAAGAGGGTATGGTTTCACTCTGGCAAGATACTTATAGACTTTGGGTCTTGGGCCATTAACCTATTTAGAAAAAGACTACATAAACAATTTTAAAGCATACTCTAGAACCGTGTAACATATACTATTACAAATAAAATAATTCATTTTTTTCTTTAAAACATATTATATATAAATAAACACATGTCATCAAACAATTCAGGAACAAATAAAATAATTCATTTTTTTCTTTAAAACATATTATATATAAATAAACACATGTAGTCAAACAATTCAGGAAGACTTTTTGGTTATAATTTTGCATTATTACAAATAACAAGTCGAACTTATTATTATTTCATAATTTAATGAAAAATGAAATAATGATACTCTTCCGAGTATTTCGAGCGCAATTAATACCAACACATGCCACAACGTATTGACTGCGTGGTCCCCACAAAGAAAAACGCGTAATGGTGTATAACTTTAATTAAAAAAGCGCATGTAACATACCTCAATAAAAAAATTCCTATCCAAGCTAACTCACCATGAGTTAAACACTTGATTTAATGAACTGGGAAAACAAAATGGTTTAATTTGAACTTTAGGATTTACCTTGTAACAAGGTATATGTTTCTTTTCTTTAACACGGTTCTGGGCGTATTATGGTTTCATTGTTTCACCAGTAATTGTGAATTTGTATATTTTTTATGATTTTGGATTAATATTAGCAATTGCACTAAATGTTGCAAAAGAAATGTTGTAAGGTATAATTTTGACAAGAATCCTACCATATAAAACATCATTGAAAATAAAAATTAGTAAACAAAATGTCATTCAGAACTAGAAGATAAAGAGAAATCACTTACCTTTCCAACATAGATTGCCTCTTAATCTTCAAAGATGGTGTTTCAAGTTCCAATAGCAAATATTTGATAGATTTTGAAAAAATACAAGTAGTAGATGACATTAGATAAGCTAAATAAAATAACATTAATTCATGAAAAATATGATAGCTAACAATATGATGGCTATCTTTCCAAATCTAAATTTGCATCAAAAACTCACAAATTTCAGACATCACCACATATTAGATGAAAATGAGCTAGACATCAGCTCCCAATTATTCATAACTTTTGGTATAAAATCTGAAACTTTGATGGGAAACTCTAGTGCAGTGCAGTTGATGATGTTCAATATCTCTAATGTTTCCTCTGAGAACATCATCTCTGAAATTGTAAAGAAACATTTTGAATTGCATTGACAGTAGCAACAAACTATTTTAGTATTTTTCATTGCCCCCTCAACTATTCAGGGTATACATCTCATGGTGGCCAAAATTCTAATTTGTATTATAACTTCTTATATATATCATCGATTTATATTGACAATTGGAAAAGGCCATTGCAAGGGTTTACATGGTTGAAGACATTGATTATTCATATAATCCAATAAACCAACATTAAAGAAAATCATTCTTCATTAGAGGGAAAATCGTTATTTTGAAAGAAACTAAATGGGAGGAGGGCACCATGAGGGAAATTTGATCCCTCTTAGCTCATGTTAGATATGTGCTCAAGATAGATCTATACTGGTTCTAACCAATCCCTTTTTAACTACTTAATATATAGGCTAAGATCCCTAAATACATTGATATCTAGTGAGAGTTTTGTTCATTCGAGTTGTAAATATAATGAGATACCTAATTGCATTCAGATTCAAAGTTTCCAAGTTATATTTTATTAAGGTAATGCACTTTTTATATAGGGAAGATATAACACTTTTGTGCATATAAAACTTTATAGGGAAGATATAAGCTTGGTATCATGATTTTTTTAAAAGTGGAATTGAATAATATTTAGATGAAATTGTGATTCTTCATTATTTATAAAATATAATTTTGAATATATAAATGGATTCAATACCTTCAAAAACTCACTTGGATTATCCACATTGCACAACTTAAATTTGTTATTCTAACCAATCCCCTTTTTTATCAACATTGACTAAAAAAGATACAAAAAAAACCCAAAAATTAGAATGGTGTTTAATTATTTTTTTCTAAGTAGAATTGAATAATATTTAGATGAAATTGTGATTTTTCATTATTTATAAAAAATAATTTTAAATATATAAATAGATTCAACACTTTCAAAAACTCACTTGGATTATCCACATTACACATTGCACACCTTAAACTTATTATTCTAACCAATCCTCTTTTTGATCAACATTGACTTTAAAAAATACCTAAAAAAACCCAAAACTTGGAAAAATTAAAGCACACCATATATAATACATACAATCATTACATTACTAATGAGAAATTTCTAAAACCATGTGCAACAAAAGTTGAAAGAGAGAAAGCATATTGGATTTTCCTACCCTTGTGTGGGAGGAATTTGGAAAGAAAAATGACTCCAAACTGATTTGTTTTTGTTATTGTCAATTCACATGTTTGTTGCACAATAAATTCAAGTAACGAAGAACAACATGATTGAAAATGAACCTGTACAAACATTATGGTACATTAATTCCGCTCGAAGTGACCTCCTCCTACTTATACAGATGTCATGTCAGATGTAGTCTCTCTGATTTCGACGGAAGGAGATATAAAAAATTGTGGTATGATAGCCTGAACTGAATTGCAAAAGTAGCGGTGTGAGTTTCAGAATTGCAGAGAAACCTCCTTGTGACAGTTGAGTTCTGTCAGATAGTGTGTCGAGGAGATGTATTCTCCTGTGTCCAATGATTCCTGTAGATATGGTGTGTGCAAAAGCGACACTATCGAGGATTCTGAGTTTTCTATGTTTTGTCCTTCCCCATTTAGAAGTTGAAAAACCTAATTCAACATGCGTTGCAATTTTCAAAAATAAAACACAGAGGTAGATTTGATCTATATTTAATAAATGAGGAACTGTGGTAATTTTCAGTCAGTACCATATACTTGTAGTTGCATTAGAGTTTCGGGAAAATCATGAAGGCACTAGCTCTGGATCAGTAATGGGCTTACAAATTCTCATTTTAACAACTTACATATTTCATGGAAGGCCTGAGGATGGAAGTCTGTTGGACACATAATGCAGTGATGGAGGCCATCACATCCAACTAATGGGAATTGTATGCATTGCCCAGGCGAGGGTCAACCAGCTTTTGGATGCTTCTACATTCAAGTAGAGGCTTTGCCTGCATTGATTCCATACGTTATGCAACAACCCACAGTTGAGTATTTTCTTATGTTGGCAGAAATGCTAACCAAGGCAAAGCTGGAAGCCCAAGTATATAGAGAATTACACAGCCATGCTACTCACACAAATACAAACAATCTATCACCGATAAGTAGGAATCACATACCCACATCACTAAGATTTGCTGAGAAGAGTCAATTGGAAGGCGACCAGTAATTAGCTCCAGCAGAAGTACACCAAATGCAAAAACATCTATTTTCTCATCAACAATCCCATGCATGACATACTCTGGGGCAAGATAGCTGGAATATAAATGTAACAAACATGAATATTCCTGGTCCACTATGAAGAAAAGTGAAGCCATCCTTATGAAATGAATATCAAGTGTATGAATGTTCCTAGCAAATCCTCAAGAAGAAGTAGAACTACTCACCCAAACGTGCCTTCAATAGCAGTTGTTAATATCAGGTGTGTCCATGGCTTCGGTAGCCACTTTGCTAGTCCAAAATCTAAAATCTACAGTTCACCAAATGAAATTAGGAGACATCTTCGGAGCACAAGTTTCATTTCAATTTCTCCTCATCGTAAATGCTCATAACTCCAAATTCCTCGTAACTCCAAATTTGCAATTAACTTAGTAGTACATTAACAAATTCCCATCAGAAGGATATGCTAGACTAAAATCCTACAATTAACTTAGTAGTACATTAACAAATTCCCATCAGAAGGATATGCCAGACTAAAATCCTAGCCGAGCTAATACTCTAAGACAAACATTGTAATATTATTTTAACATAGATTTAATTGTTAATATATTTTCACCAAGAGAGGCAAGGTTCTCAATTTATCCCTGTTGGTGCTTATTAAACCGGGCAAGTTTAATATGACTCTATATTTGTTGGTGCTTAATAGACTGGACAAGGTTAGTTATATTTCTTGCAGATTATGGGAAAGAAGAAAAAGGCATAACAATGGTAATAATCTCAATGTGATTAGGTTTTTTATTCCTGTAAGTGCTTAATAAGGGCACTTAAGATGGCCCTTTCCTAGTTATATTTCTTTGGTTATCTGCAAGAAGTAAAAGGCATAATATTGGTATAATTTGGATGTTATAAGTTTTGATGTCTATAATAAAATAAAGGAACCAAAAAGGATAAAGTTACTTCTTGAACAAGTGGCAATTTTTTCCTTAATTTTTCTATTTGGAGACACTTCTACTGAGGCAGATGATAAAATTCTTAAAATTGTCCTTGTATGCTTTGCATTCTATGGAAAGGATATTTTGATACATTTGAGTGACTAAACGATGCCCATGATTTACTGTTGAAAACACGATTTCCTTTTCATAGCATTTCCCAACAATTCCTTTTGAATATTTTATTCTATTTCAGCATTACCTTTATGCTTTGAGGTAGAGAAATTTGAAAATGTGGTAACATTCAACCATAAATATCTTAATTTTTCATTTAAGGTCACTTCCTTTTTTCCATAGTGACAGGAAACGTGGACATGAATTTGAAAATGTACTAAAATCCAACACAAAAATGCATTTGAATTTATCCTTCAGCTCTACTTTTCCTCGTCATCTCAAGAAATTTAGACAGGTTGTAGAATTTCCATCATAAGGAACCCCTTAATAGCTAGTCACCTTTAATGAAATAATAGTTCCATAATAAGGACTCCCTTAAATTCTAGTCACCTCTAATGAAATAATCGTTATCTGGGATTCTCATAACAACATTTAAATAGAGCTTAGACTATGGTATCATATATGCCTTGGTTTTGTTAGAGAACATTGAAAGGGTCTCAAGGAACAAATGTCCTAAGAATTTAGGAATGGATCAACTTACTAAGAAGATATAATTATAATGAGTTCCTTTAAAATATGCTTTAATGCATGAAATATTTCAATGATACAAGTGCAAAGCAGGACTAATGGCATCATCCAACCCTGCAGATTCTGCTATCAGTTATCCCTTACTCATAGAATATGGAGGCCTATATGAATAATGAGACAGAGTTTACCTGTGGGTAAAAATTCTCAGTGAGTAAAATGTTGGATGCTTTGATATCTCTATGAATAATACGTCTTTGACAACCTTCATGAAGATAAAGAAGACCTCAAGTTGTGCCTAGAGAAACTTTGTACTGGATGTTCCAATCTAGTAGATGAGACTTTGTGCCTGGATAGAACAATCCAAAAAAGGACAAAACAAAAGTCATGGATCCATAAACCTAAAATACAATTTAGGCGAGTAATGAATTATGTGAAGAGTTTTTCTCCTTTTATAATTTCCTATCTCTATACCTTCTTAATCAGAAATATAAATCATAATCTCCACATACCATGAAGCAATGATGCTAAGCTTCCATGTGGAAAAAAACTCAAAAACAAGGTGCAGTCCACCTTCAACACCAAAGCCAATAAGATGAGCTATGTTGGGATGGATAATATGCATAATTATCCCAAGCTCTGTCAAAAAATCATTCACCCTCTATTCCTATGTTCCACGGCCTCTAGTAAGTCGCTTGACAACTAGTAGCTCTCCATTGGCAAGTGACCCTTTGTATACTTCAGCATACCCACCACTGCCTATAAAGTTCTTTGTAATTTCTTTCCATGTCAAATTTTCATTTCTTTGATGAATGCTTTAGTCAATCTCAAGTTTTAAGATAATATTGTCCTTGTAAAATTGTAAAAGTACATAAATTAGAATAGATGATTCTTTGCAAACTTCTTAAACTTTGGGAACAAATAAAAAAGGTCACTCACATGTTGTATAAGATGGGGTAAACAAATGGGTATTGTAAATGAAATACAAGCACTCAAAGGACAATGTGGTGAAGTTAAGTGACAACAATCTATCATAATTTTTTATACCTGAAGAGAAGTTACAGGTAGCAGATTGTAGTTCCTGGAATGTAAAGCATTTCCATGAGGTCTTTGTTCTTAAGGGTAATGAATCATTATCTGAGCTCAGACTTTTCATGGAGAATGAGGAGTCATCATCAATGCTAGGGTCTAATCTCAAAGGGGGTCAACCTATAGCAATATTTCTGGGAAAAACTCTTGAAGGAAATGTCATAAGGAAATGAAGAGAGCGGGCTTTCCACAAATGTGCAACATCTCGCCCCATATAAATTATATTATCTTCCTACTAGAGGCTGATAATTATTACAGGACCTTCTAGATGAAATCCCACACCGAAAAAAATGTAAGTTATCTTTGTTGATTGAAGACAAGCCAAATCTTGGAACTCATAAGTCATTAAAATATTTCTTTGATACATTAGGTCATTTTCCTATAATGTCTTTTCCCTGCCAATAAGAAAAATTATTTTCTTGTACTTAGTTACAAACAATTTGGTGGTAGAAAACAATTTGACTTTCAAAGGAAGAGAAAATATATTTTTCAATCCATTATGTGCTCTGTGCTCTATTCAGGGATGGATAATTTGATTTTATACAGCAACAGAGGAATATCGATTCCAAGACAATGAACAGTATGCATGGATTACACCATATATGATATAAAAAGAGATTAAGATATAAATAGATGATGCATCCAGTTTTACTGAAAAAATATATAATATTCTGAACATGTGAAATGATAATCAATCTAATACAACACCTATAGGTATTTTGCAGAGTTGGTTCAAGATACCTCAAGAAGAAACTCCACAGTAACTATGCTCATCTTGAGAGGTACTAGGGTGGTTGACTTAAGAAAAAAAGACATATAATAGCATTTATGTCTACCATGAAAGAAAACACCAATAAGGTAACACAACACTAACAGGTAAACTGGGAGGGGATAAGTTCAGTTCAATATACTTGAATATGAGATGAACATAGTTGTCCTGTGTTTAACTCAGAGAAACACTAGGATAGTAATTTGAGAAGAAAAAGGTTGTATACTTTTGTTTATGTAGTATTAAGAAAACATCAAAGATATTTAGGGGAAGTTGGATTATGATATTTGGTTTACTCATTGTTTATGTGTAACTTCAATCACAACAATAGAACTCCATAGTTAGATGTGATTGTTTTAAAAATAACTAATAGAACAGGAACGTTTCTTCCAGTAAAAATGGATTTGAGCTACATAAATAAATAATTGTGTATTTAAATATAACATAGTTTATAATTAGAATTAGTTGTGGTTAATATTATTGGGTAGTTGACTAGTTCTAAATTAATAGGTATCAATTTAGAAAAGAATAACAAATTACAAAATCTTGCATAATCAGTAAAGAATTGAAGCTTCTGACCTGCAATGGGGATTTCCACAACAAATTCGGTGTAGAAAAACACAAAAAGCAGATAAGAGATTCCCGAGACAACATAGGACAATAGGACTGCTGGCCCATAATGTTTTTAGGCTTCCAAACCTATTAGGACAAAAATCCCATCACCAATAACAGCTCCATTCTGAACCAAATCAAAATCTCACCAATTTATATTCTTCTTCATGTCATGCCCACTCTAAGCAAGAACCTCAGTCATTTCCACCTCAAACGAAGACCTTGCAAACAACCTTTCCCAATATCAATTCCCTAAATACTGGAAATAATTTGAATAACTTCCCCAGCTCTTGAAGGACTCCTCTAGTAGAAATTAACCACCACTGATTTCCCCACCCCATCTTGTCATGTTTCCCAGCTTCAATCAAGGAAAAATAGATTTAGGACTGATTCTTGGCTCAAAATTATATAGTCAGAGCTAATTCTCCCCTTTCAAAAGCAATAGGAGCTCCTATGAGGGAAAGCACTAAATATATATAAATTTTTCAGATCAGAGAGTGTGGATGTGAAATAGATAAAATCTAAACACAAAAGCAGTCTAATGTGAACATATCTTATGTCATCCAAATAACTCTTATATAATTCAAATTACATAACTAGAATGTAGACCTGTGGAGATGGATACATAGTGAAACCCAACTTGGTTTTTTTTCCATAATCGACAGAAAGCCTCTCCAACAAAAGGGACCCCAAACCAGATCTAGTGTCGCCTCCCACAGCATGGAAGACTAGGAAACCTTACATGCCTGTACAGTTGTCTGCCAACTTCCGAATTCGATCCAAGCACAGATCCACAATTTCCTTACCAATGGTATAATGGCCATGAGCAGAGTTGTTGGCAGCATCTTCTTTGCCACTGATCAACTACTCTAGGTGAAAAAGTTGTTGATATGTGCTGGTTTGAACTTCATCAATGACAACTGGCTCTATATTCAGAAACACAACATGGGGAACATGCTTACCGGAACCTATCTCACTGAAAAATGTGTTGAATGCATCATCTCCACCACCAACGGTCTTATCACTAGGCATTTGTCCATCAGGTTGAATGTCTTGCTCGAGATAGTAAAGCTCCCAATAATCATTTCCAACCTAAATGTCAATCTAGCTAATGTGGATCGAAATGCACTCCCTCATTGTCATTGGTTGAAACTCTGGAAACCTAGAAAAATAAAACTAAAAAGAATTGAAAGAATCTCGGTTAAGTGCACAAAAAAATCACGCAGCTGAGGAAAAATGACATAGAAATGAGATAGCTTCATGAAGACATCTACGCAAAAGCAGAGCAAGAAAAAATAGAAATGTAAATCGAAAGGCCAAATTGCATTGTAAAACGATGTAACTGAATAAATAAGAGTTTGGCAGACAATGGTGAGATCGAACGATTGATGAAATTTTAATCATCTAACAAGCCATCTGATGGTGGAAACTAGATCCACGAATCACCAGAGGAGAGTTATTCTCAGAGGGGAATGCCTTACGGCGTAATTAAAGCAGTTATGATGAATGTTGTACTACGCGTTAAGTACCACTAGATATAATTTTTTTCTATAACACGAATTATGGGGTTTAAAATAAGGTTTGAATCCTTATCCCACCATAATATTCATATTAATATATGTATGGTTGTGGAAATTTATTATGAAAATCCATTGGAATTCTACGACGCCTTGTTTGAACTTGCAAGATGCATACAACTGTATGGGATCGCTAGTTGTTGGGATTCGCTCCACCTTGGTGTTTGTGAGAGTCTTAGGATCAACGACATAGGATTTTGTTTTGGAATCAATGGTAGATTTGAGGCTTTTCACTTACGGAAGTAACTACCTCCCCTTCCCCACACCGCTCCAGCTCACTTCTCTCTCTCACTCGAAAAGGGTTAGCTCTGCAATAGGAGGATTGGTCACGAGGGTTAACTGAGGGAAAAAATATAACATGTAATTTTCATTCAGAGACTCCTAGTTATATTTGTTTGGTTATCTGCAAGAAGTAAAAGGCATAATATTGGTATAATTTGGATGCTATAAGTTTTGATGTCTATAATAAAATAGAGGAACCAAAAAGGATAAAGTTACTTCTTGAAAAAGTGGCAATTTTTTCCTTAATTTTTCTATTTGGAGACACTTCTATTGAGGCAGATGATAAAATTCTTAAAATTGTCCTTGTATGCTTTGCATTCTATGGAAAGGATATTTTGATACATTTGAGTGACTAAACGATGCCCATGATTTACTATTGAAAACACGATTTCATTTTCATAGCATTTCCCAACAATTCCTTTTGAATATTGTATTCTCTTTCAGCATTACTTTTATGCTTTGGGGCAGAGAAATTTGAAAATGCGGTAACATTCAACCATAATTATCTTAATTTTTCATTTAAGGTTACTGCTTTTTTCCCATAGTGATAGGAAACTTGGACATGAATTTGAAAATGTACTAAAATCCAACACTAAAATGCATTTGAATTTCTCCTTCAACACTACTTTTCCTCATCATGGCAAGAAATTTAGACAGGCTCTAGAGTTTCCATCATAAGGAATCCCTTAAAAGCTAGTCACCTCTAATGAAATAATCGTTCCATCATAAGGACTCCCTTAAAATCTAGTCACCTCCAATGAAATAATTGTTATCTGGGATTCTCATAACAACATTTAAATAGAGCTTAGACTATGGCATCATATATGCCCTGGTGTTTTTAGGGAACATTGAAAGGGACTCAAGGAATAAATGTCCTAAGAATTTAGGAATGGATCAACGTACTAAGAAGATATAATTATAATGAGCTCCTTTAAAATATGCTTTAATACATGAAATATTTCAATGATACAAGTGCAAAGCAGGACTAATGGCGTCATCCAACCCTGCAAATTCTGCTATCAGTTATCCCTTACTCATAGAATATGGAGGCATGTATGAATAATGAGACAAAGTTTACCTGTGGGTAAAAATTCTCAGTGAGTAAATTGTTGGATGCTTTGATATCTCTATGAATAATACGTCTTTGAAAACCTTCATGAAGATAAATAAGACCTCGAGTTGTGCCCAGAGAAACTTTGTATTAGATGTTCCAATCTAGTAGATGAGACTTTGTGCTTGGATAGACCAATCCAAAAAAGGACAAAACAAAAGTCACAGATCCATAAACCCAAAATACAATTTGGACGATTAATGAATTGTGTGAAGAATTGTTCTCCTTTTATAATTTCATACCTCTATACCTTCTTAATCATAAATATAAATCATAATCTCCATATACCATGAAGCAATGACGCTAAGCTTCCGTGTCAAAAAAAACTCAAAAACAAGGTGTAGTCCACCTTCAACACCAAATCCAATAAGATGAGCTATGTTGGGATGGATAATATACATAGTTATCCCAAGCTCTGTCAAAAAATCATTCACCCTCTATTCCTATGTTCCATGGCCTCTAGTAATTCACATGACAACTAGTAGCTCTCCATTGGCAAGTGACCCTTTGTATACTTCAGCATACCCACCACTACCTATAAAGTTCTTTGTAATTTCTTTTCATGTCAAATTTTAATTTCTTTGATGAATGCTTTAGTCAATCTCGGGTTTTAAGTTAATATTGTCCTTGTAAAATTGTAAAAGTACATAAATTAGAATAGATGATTCTTTTCAAACTTCTTAAACTTTGGGAACAAATAAAAAAGGTCACTCACATGTTGTATAAGACGGGGTAAACAAATGGGTATTTTAAATGAAATACAAGCACTCAAAGGACAATGTGGTGAGGTTAAGTGACAACAATCTATCATAATTTTTTATACCTGAAGAGAAGTTACAGGTATCAAGTTGTAGTTTTTGGAATGTAAATCATTTCCATGAGGTCTTTGTTCTTAATGGTAATGAATCATTGTCTGAGCTCAGACTTGTCATGGAGAATGAGGAGTCATCATCAATGCTAGGGTCTGATCTCAAAGGGGACCAACCTATAGCAATATTTCTGGGAAAAACTCTTGAAGGAAACGTCATAAGGAAATGAAGTGAGCGGGCTTTCCACAAATGTGCAACATCTCGCCACATATAAATTATATTATCTTCATACTAGAGGCTGAGAATTATTACAAGACCTTCTAGACGAAATCCCACCCCGAATAACCTGTAAGTTATCTTTGCTGATTGAAGACAAGCCAAATCTTGAAACTCATAAGTCATTAAAATATTTCTCAGGTACATTAGGTCATTTGCCTACAATGTCTTTTCCCTGCCAATAAGAAAAAATATTTTCTTGTACTTAGTTACGAACAATTTGGTGGTAGAAAACAATTTGACTCTCAAAGGAACAGAAAATATATTTTTCCATCCATTCTGTGCTGTGTGCTCTGTTCAGGGATGGATAATCTGATTTTATACAGCAACATAGAATATTGATTCTAAGACAATGGACAGTATGCATGGATTACACCATATATGATATAAAGCGAGATGAAGATATAAATAGACGATGCATCCAGTTTTACTGAAGAAATTATATAATATTCTGAACATGTGAAATGATAATCAATCTAATACAACACCTATAAGTATTTTGCAGAGTTGGTTCAAGATACCTCAAGAAGAAACTCCACAGTAACTATGCTCATCTTGAGAGGTACTAGGGTGGTTGACTTGAGAAAAAAAGACATATAATAGCATTTGTGTCTACCATGAAAGAAAACACCAATAAGAGAACACAACACTAACAGGTATTCTGGGAGGGGGTAAGTTCAGTTCAATATACTTGAAGATGAGATGAACACAGTTGTCCTGTGTTTAACTCAGAGAAGCACTAGGATAGTAATTTGAGAAGAAAAAGGTTGTATACTTTTGTTTATGTACTATTAAGAAAACATCAAAGATATTTAGGGGAAGTTGGATTATGATATTTGGTGTACTCATTGTTTATGGGTAACTTGAATCACAACAACAGAACTCCACTGTTAGATGTGATTATTTTAAAAATAAATAACAGAACAGGAACATTTCTTCCGGTAAAAATGGATTTGAGCTACATAAATAAATAATTGTGTATTTAAATATAACATAGTTTATAATTAGAATTAGTTGTGGTTAATATTATTGGGTAGTTTACTAGTTCTAAATTAATAGGTATCAATTTAGAAAAGAATAGCAAATTAAAAAATATTGCCTAATCAGTAAAGAATTAAAGCTTTTGACATGCAATGGGGATTTCCACAACAAATTCGGTGTAGAAAAACACAAAAAGCAGAGAAGAGATTCCCGAGACAACATAGGACAATAGGACTGTTGGCCCAGAGTGTTTTTGGGCTTCCAAACCTGTTAGGACAAAAATCCCAGCACCAATAACAGCTCCAATTCCGAACCAAATCAAATCCCACCAATTTAGATTCTTCTTCATGTCATGCCCACTCCGAGCTCGAACCTCAGTCATTTCCACCTCAATCAAAGACCTTGCAAACAACCTTTCCCAATATCAATTCCTTAAATACTACAAATAATTTGAATAACTTCCCCAGCTCTTAAAGGACTCATCTAGTAGAAATTAACCACCACCGATTTCGCCACCCCATCTTGTCATGTTTCCCAGCTTCAATCAAGGAAAAATAGATTTAGGACTGATTCTTGGCTCAAAATTATACATTCAGAGCTAATTCTCGCCTTTCAAAAGCAATAGGAGCTCTTGTGAGGGAAAGCACTAAATATATATAAATTTTTCAGATCAGAGAGTGTGGATGTGAAATAGATAAAATCTAAACACAAAATCAGTGTAATGTGAACATATCTTATGTCATCCAAATAACTCTTATATAATTCAAATTTCATAACTAGAATGTAGACCTGTGGATATGGATACATAGTGAAACCCAACTTGGTTTTTTTTCCATAATCGACAAAAATCTTGTCCAACAAAAGGGATTCCAAACCAGATCCAGTGTCGCATCCCACAGCATGGAAGACTACGAAACCTTACATTCCTGTACAGTTGTTTGCCAACTTCTGAATTCGATCCAAGAACAGATCCACAATTTCCTTACTAATGGTATAATGGCCATGAGTAGAGTTGTTGGCAGCATCTTCTTTGCCACTGATCAACTACTCTGGGTGAAAAAGTTGTCGATATGTGCTAGTTTGAACTTCATTGATGACAATTGGCTCTAGATTTAGAAACACAACACGGGGAACATGCTTACCGGAACCTATCTCACTAAAAAAATTGTTGAATGCGTCATCTCCACCACCAAAGGTCTTATCACTAGGCATTTGTCCATCAGGTTGAATGTCATGCTAAAGATAGTAAAGATCCCAATAGGCATTTCCAACCTAAATGTAAGTCTGGCTAGTGTGGATCAAAATGCACTCCCTCATTGTCATTGGTTGAAACCCTTGAAACCTAGAAAAAAAAGCTCAAAAGAATTGAAAGAATCTCGGTTAAGTGCACAAAAAAATCATGCAGTTGAGGAAAACTGACACAGAAACGATATAGCTTCATGAAGACGTATGCGAAGACATCTACACAAAAGCAGAGCATGAAAAAATATAAATCTAAATCGAAAGGCCGAATTGCACTCTAAAATGACCTAACTGAATAAATAAGAGTTTGGTAGATATAAACTTTTTCTATAACATGAATTATGGGGTTTACAATAAGGTTTGAATCCTTATCCCACTGTAATATTCATATTAATATATGTATGTTTGTGGAAATTTATTATGAAAATTCATTTGAATTCTACGAGGCTGTGTTTGAACTTGAAAGTTTCATACAGCTGTATGGGATCGGTAGTTGTTGGGAATCGCTCCACCTTGGTGTTTGTGAGAGTCTTAGGATCAACAACATAGGATTTTGTTTTGGAATCAATGGTATATTTGAGGCTTTTCACTTACGGAAGTAACTACCTCCCCTTCCCCACACCGCTCCAGCTCACTTCTCTCTCTCACTCGACAAGGGTTAGCTCTGCAATAGGAGGATTGGTCACGGGGGTTAACAGAGGGAAAAATTCTAACATGTAATTTTCATTCAGAGACTCAATATACATTCCTTTTTCTGATTTTTCAATGGTTAAGCCTTTACATAGTTTTAGCTCCTTTAGTTCAGTGCATCTAGAGATTTTGTTGCAATCTATTACTCTTCCTCTGCGCATGGAGTGGTGGCTCGACACTATGGCTTGAAAGTCCTTCTTATGGAGGACCGAAAGCTCTCCCAAACCCTTTTGTTGTAGTTGTCTACTTATGATCAATAATTTTAAGGTTTTAATGTCATCGAACCATCCTCTTGGGTAGAAAATTCGATTTCTTTTATTCATTTCAGAAATTTTGATATGTGCAGCCTACAGGTAATAAGTTGTGGTTGCCTTCACGATTTCATATAGGTTGGACTTAACTCCTAACTTATTCTTGATTTCTCTTATATTAATTTTAAGATTATATATTGTTTTTAATGTGTTTTCGTATTATGACCGTGATAGGTTCAGATTCTCTAAACCCTTGCAAACAAGGATGAGCTATGAATGTCATTTTCAACTTATGTGAGGGTTTCCAGGTTTTAATTCTCACTCCATGGTTAATTTTATTTCAAGTTCCAATGAGTCTGAGACCCAACCCTTAGGTTTTTATTTTTGGAAAAAGAAGGTCATCCCAACTTCTAAAATCTCTAACTCAGAAAATTTGTTTCCCGTACTAGTTGTCGGCCATGTAAATTGAACGTTGGAAAAACAATTTTATAGTTCTTTATTATAATTATGTTTTCAAGGTTTACAACCTCTAAGTATTGGAACTAGTGTACATTACATTTTTCTATGGTAATTAAGAGTTTACGGCCTTCGACCCTGTTATAATTTGATATATGGTTCCTTTTCTGAATAGCTTCCCAGTTGTTGTTTGTATGCTCTCAGAATCATGTATCATTGTTGCATATAATTTATTTTACTGCTAGTTTTCTATAAACCCTACGGGTTTTGGGTATGCGAACTTGTTCTCCTGTTCCTTTTATTGGTTACTTCCTTTGCAGCCAATGATACTTTATCTTGCTGAAAGCACCTCCGAAAATATAAATTATGATAGGTACAAAGTTTAAAAGGAGCTGCATTTTATTGATAGATGTTTGTTGATTCTATGTTGGAATATTTAATAGTGCATCTTGACTTATTTATCTTTGGTTACCCTTGAAGGGTTTAATCTCTTTGTTTATAATGTATTTATGTCTCCATTGTAATTATGCTCTATTATCATTATGTCTCAATTTTATTTTTGTATATTTAGAAGAGTTTTCTCAAAGCATCAGTAGCATAAATAAAGAAAAACTTAAGTTTTCGCAACAATCGTTGTTTCTCTTTGGTTTTTCTATACACATAGACTAGAAATATTATTACTATTGTTATAAAGTTGGAAATATGATCGAATTTAACTCTGGGACCTATCATTTCTTTTCCACTTTCAATCACAGGGATTCAAGAATATTCCTAACATATAAATCGATGTTTGTTTCGACATGAAACTAACCTAATCCAATAACATATTATAACCTTTATACAGTAACAAATTTTAAGTTCCATGAAAGAAAAAAATTACAGAGAAGAATGAAAATTTAATAAATCTAGGAAAGAAAAACAATTTCATTCCCAAAACAAGCTTCAATTATTTTCCTCAAGGCTCTGTGTCTGCCATGAAAATCATACGGGAATAAAGATTGATCCACCCAACCAATTAGTACAGGTAGTCTCTACCAGAACCCACCCCCCAACCACTTTCACTTCCATAGTCGTTTTCTTTACATGGACCACACCAGGTCCACCTAGGGCTTATCTGACCACACCAGATCTTTCCTAGGGTTTCACAGACCTCATAGGTCTAACTTGGAATTCCACTTGCAAACTAGCTCAAGGATTCCTTTCTTAGAAGCGTCTTGTTTGAGGTATCAAACTTTCAATTTATTCTCTTAGGCCTCCTCCAACCAGACTCCAAGTCACTAGGTTGCCTCAAGATTTTTCCTTCACACTCTCTTGGCCCCCTTTTCCCTAACTAACATATTTTATCTCTAGGGAGAGGAATCTAGGCATACAACCATCTCTGTCCATAATTGTCTTTTAACTGTCTGGATTTTCAAACTCTCTTTGAGCATATTTTCCCATCATAATTTTCATGGCTGACTAGATGTAATATTTTATTAATGTAAAATTAGAAAATAAACATTTATGTTCATCACTTATTTATACCAATCCCTTAGCATGGACCCACAGTTTTCCAAATAACTTTGACTAAAGTAACTAGAGTATTTACTATTTACTGGGGTTATTACATTTTCCCCTCCTCGAGCGAAACACCATCCTCGACGTTTTCCTAGCCCTTTTAACAGGCTAGAATATGCGTCACACATAAAATTCTCATCCTCCTAGGTAGCCTCTTATGGGCTCAAGTGCTTCCATTGCACTTTAAACTGTAATTGCTCACTTCTGTAGCATAATTTCTCTCTAATCGAGAATGCACAAAGGCTCAACCAAGAATACTCCATCTAGTTCGACCTACATCCACAATCATTATGGATATCTTTAGTTTCCATCAATCATTATTTAAGAAACATATATTTAATCATATCAAACTTTATTATAGGCACCACTAGTTATTATTTATTTTCCCAGCAAGGATCATCAGCATGCATCAAAACCCAACAAGGGTTAGAAACCTACACTCAATAAGAGTTAGCAACATCATTCCAAGCTCATCAATAATAGAAATATATCATTTTTACTTACCTAATGGCTATGCCAATTGAAAAGGACCCCATTATGTGGTTCCACTGTAAATTTTAGATCATGGAAGTACCAATTTTATTTTCACTATTTACATAGTGGTAATAAGTTTCAAAAATTATTTATATTTCTTGTCTTTTATGATAAATTGCAACTAGTGTATTGTCATATTGGGTAGCATTACCATGTTTTTATCTTAATATCAAATGTTACATATGCAGTAGTCATGTATGAGTCAAGTTTAGAATAACCTCCTTTTCTTGCCATGTTCAAGGTGGCTATATTGTTGTCTACTTTGTCCAAGTAAACTTAGTTATGCCCATCTTAGGATGCTTCACTATTTTATTTTAGGGCAAAACCAAGAGTCCACTTTGCAACATTCCTTCAATTTTGGCCCTTTGTCATCTTACATTGCAGATTGTTGATGAAAGTTATACACAATTTTTCTTACATGTACATTTATGGGATTTCTCCATTTTGCGCTTGTATGTGTATTGACTCTCTCACACTCTCTATGTTAATTTAGTATACTTATTTTCTTATATATCAGTTCACAACATGTTATTCACTTCATTCAATAGTAGGCGATTTTAATACATTTGACCTACAAGATCCCGTGGAATTGTTAATAAACAACAAATTTATCCCAACACGAGAATAACTAATTATCTTACTATACCACTCACCCGGTAATCATACTTGTTATCATTATCTCCTTCTCTCTTTTTATTTCAAGGAATATTTCCTTACCTTGCCCCCATGATGGCTCACCACCAATGATTTGTCCTTTAGGCATCATCAAATTTCATAATATAAAATATGTCGTAGCACAACTTTACCAAGGTTCAAGGACAATTACTATTATCATTGTCCCTTGCTCAAGTGGACCCAAACATGTCCACGTTAATTATTTGCCGATTGTTTCATGCAAAAGTATATATCAAGGTTTTATAATTCAATTGATTACATTATTTTATTCTTTTCCTTCTAATCTTTCCCACTAGACCATCGAGGCCAAAAGCACAAGGAAATATTAAAAAAAATTGTTATGACAATTCAAGGGCACAACCTAAAGTACTATGAGCATGCTTAAAATCAACAAAACACAAACAAGAAAATTACATCACCAAATCTTACAACCATATTTCTCTAACATGCCTCACCTATGAGCTTCTCACAACTCTCTTCTTTGGGTTTGCATCCCTCTTTATTATGCAAATTATTGATTAAGGTTTTTGGAGGTTACATGTGGCACCCCCCCTTTTTTTAGGTGCATCAACTATGGGGTTCTTCCCCCTTGCATTTTCATGCCTATTAGCTACCTCATCACATCTTATTAATGTGATTATCTTGACATAGTGATTTTGTAAGCATATGTTCATTCTAAACAGTCGTTTGTCAAAACTTCATTTATGTCTATAAAAGTCATAATGAAGTTCTTTGAGGTACTTATCTGAGGTACCATTAACTAGTGGCATGCTACACTTTCCATGTTGGCACATTGCATGACAACAAGCATAGGTTATGCTTGTTCCAATATGTTACAAGCATTCTCTTTATCACAACTTTAATTTTTCTTAAGATTATATGCCACATTTTATTTGGTTACCTTACTCAGCAACACGCCAATTTATGATCACATTTTACCTATACCACTATCCATCCTTCAAGTCACATTAAGACAACAGACTCCTTGGAGTATTTAATATATACATTCATTGTCATGTGTACCCAACATACATATATATACATATTTTCCTATGTTGTCCTTTTTTAGCTTAAGATATTTTCCAAAAAACATTAGACCAGCAACGACCAGGTTAAGAGTTTCCCCCTCATAGTTTATGGTTGTATCAATTGGCCTTATTATATAGTTATATATGTATATATACTTTTTATCTGTAGTTCTACTAGACTTCCCATGGTATCTAACATGCATCTATTCTTCTTTAATATACTCTACCAACTCAAATCAAATATTACAATTAACATTCCTTTCAATCAATCAAAATTATCTTTTCATCTTGATTTCAATCCAGCTTAACCTTTTCCAGTTGCGATGTGATTATAAAATAGATCGATTAGTGAACCATTCCATGATTCAACAGTATGAGCCTATAACTCACAATAATCTTGATCCCTATATGTCAATCAAGTATAGGAAATTAAAAATATATATGGATTTATTTTCTATATTTTAGGGGCTATTGCATTCCCTTCCTAGTAAATTTCCAAATGCTTGAATTCGACTCTAATCTTTCTCACTTTATACCTAATAAATTTTGTGTAAAGTTGATATCATTCTGAGTATCAACATCACTATTTCCAAAGTGCTTGCATATTTATTTGGTGTCTTGGAGTAATCCAAATACTATTATCATGTATCTTTCAACTTAAAAGTCTCAATTATGTTCCTTACTTTTCTATTTCCAAGACTTTCTTTTTCCATCACAAGCTATTATAAATGTTTTATCACAACTTACCTCCATTTCACTGGTTCTTAAACATAAATTTTATCCATCAATTCTACTACAGTCCTCAATTACTTGACTCTTCTTTTTTTATTAGTCATGAAATCCAAGCTTACTCGTTCCAGTCGATTATTACTGCATTGAACTTATTTATACCTAAGTTATATTGTTGACATATAAGTTTGTATCTTTCATTGTCATCACTATTGATATCTACCAGCCTAGATCCATCTTAACTCCATATCTATCAAGCGTTGAGAGGGATCAAATCTCTCGAGGTGAAAACATATTTTTTGAGTGAAAAACTTGAGGAAAGGTTTTCACCTCGAGAGATTTGATCCCTCTTGGAACTTGATAGATCTAGATTTAATATGGATCTAGGTTGGTTTTGGCCGCATGCAGCCAAGGAAAATCTATCTGACATATGATTAATTTTATAAATAATATATAAATACATATAATATTAATATAATAATTTTAAATATGCTAAATATGTTTGAGATTTATCTAGTCATTTTAAGTTTAAATTTGCTTAGTTACCTTAGTTTTTTGAGATGATAAATATTGTTAATAACTTTAATGATAAAAAATGATGATTTTTTTTTTTAATGCAAACTGACAATGTAATAGTGTTGAATGAGAGAAAACGTGAATAATAAGATTGTAGTCAATTACAAATAATCTTCATTGTGATCAATCTCAAACTATTTTCTTCTACTATTCTTATTGTCACTCTTGTTAGTTTCGTCATATTTTCATATCAATTATATGAAAAGTACAATTGAAATCATATACCATTTAAATATTTAGCTCGAGTTGTTATGGTAAACATCATACTTTGTCTCTCTTGCTCTCCAATATTAATAGGTTGAATTACTATAACACAAAAATCAATGTACATTGTCAATAATTTTTTGTTCTTACACTGAAATCAATGCACAATGTTAATCCAATCACTTTAAAATCAATGTACCATCATATATCCAATTACGTCAAATAAAAAATCAACATCTACACTAAAATCAATGCATCTAATGCAAGCAATCAAATAATATTAGAAAACAACATCTACATTGAAATCAATGCATCTAATGCAAGTAATCAAATAGGATTAGAAATCAGCATCTACACTCAAATCAATGCATCTAGTGCAAGTAAACAAATACGATTAGAAACCAACATCTACACTGAAATCAATGCATCTAGTGAAAGCAACCAAATATGATTAGAAATCACCATCTACACTCACTATCTACACTGAAATCAATTCATTTAGTGCAAGCAATCAAATATGATTAGAAATCATCTACATTGAAATCAATGCATTTAGTGCAAGCAATAAAATATAATTAGAAATAAACATGTATATTGAAATTAATGCATCTAGTGCAAATAATCAAATATCATTAGAAGTCAACATCTACAATAAAACTAATGCATCTAGTGCAAGGAATCAAATAGGATTAGAAATCACCATCTACACTGAAATAAATGCATCTAGTGCAAGAAATCTTCTTCCCTCTCTCCCCACTCTATCTATATCTATATATCCCTCCATCTCTCCTTATTTGTCTCTCTATATCACCCCCTTAAACACACATGCTCTCTCACACCATATCTATCAATCTCTCTGTCCCTCCCTCCCACTCTCCATCTCTCTATCTTTTTCCCTCTCTTCACTTTCCATCTATATCTCTATCTCCCTTTGTCTCTCTATATAACCCTAAAAACATACACTCTCTCTCTCTCCAGTCTATCTATCTATCACTCCCTCCTACTCTCCCTCTCTCTCTATATATCTTCCCCTTATCTCCCTCTCTCCCACTTCTATCTCTCTTCCCTCTTGCTTTCCTCTCTCCATCTCTCTCCATCTTCCTTATCACTCACTCTCTCTCTCTCTCTCTCTCTCTCTCTCTCTCTCCACCTTTCCCTCTTTATGTCTTTCTTCTTACCTCCCTCTCTCTCCCCGTCTAACTCTATTTATCTTTCCCTCCCTCTCTCCACTCTCTCACATCCTCTCTCTCCCTTTCTCTCCCACCTCTCTCTCTCTCTCTCTCTCTCTCTCTCTCTCTCTCTTCACCCTCTAACTCTATTATTATATCCCTTCCTCTCTCCTTCTCTCCCACCTTCTCTCCATCTCTAATTCTTTGTCTCTTTATCTCACCCCAAAACATATACTCTCTCTCTCTCCATATCTCCCTTTTCACTCCCTCTCTCTCCACTTCTCACTCTCTCTATATTTCTTCTTCCCTCCCTCTCTCCCCTCCAACTCCATCTCTCTATCCCTCCATCTCTCCTCGTATCTCCCTACCTCTCTCCTTGTCTCGCTCTCTATCTCTCTCTCTTTTCCCTCCAATCCTCTCTCTTCCTCTCTCTCAATTCATCTCTCTTGTCCTTCCTCTCTCTCCCTTTCTCTCCTACATCCCTCTCTCTCTCTCTCTCTCTCTCTCTCTCTCTCTCTCTCCGCCCTCCAATCTTCTCACTATCTCCCTCCCTCTCTCCTTCTCTCTCTCCCCCCTACATCTTTATGTTCCCCTCTCCCTCTATTACCCTTCTCTGCCTCTCTCACTCCTCTCCCTCTCTCTCTTCGTTCCTCCTCTCCCCTCTCCTTTATTTATCTCCATCTCTCCCTTGTCACTCCCCCTATATCTCCAACTCTATCAATCTGTGTCTTTGTTCTTCCCTCCCATATATATCTAGAGTTAATATATATCATGATATATTAATATATATTATAATATAACAAATTTAATATTGTATTAATCCAAAGTTATTAAATTTAATAATATTAATATTATAATATATTAATATGAATATTAGATTTAATAATAAGCTTTTAATACTAATATTAGGGTTAATAATATTTTTTTGCATGGTATTAATAATAATTTGGCCCATATGCTTCACCTAAATAAAACCTCTTTTTTGAATATTAGTAAATATAAATAGGTTTATGGAATAAATATTCAAAAGTTTTTATTTATTTACCATACCTATTTGATATATTTTTATTTATTTACCATATCTATTTATACCTCTTTTATATTTATTTATTTACCTTGCCTATTTGATATATTTTTATTTATTTACCATACCTATTTATACCTCTTTTATATTTATTTATTTATTTACCATACATCTTTTATAAATATGGTATTTATCCCATGGTATTTATAATTTGTCACGTGGTATTTTGCCGATTGGATTTACCTAAATAAAACATCTTTTTTGAGTTTTTGTAAATATAAAGAGGTTTATGGAATAAATATATATAAAAAAGTTCTATTTATTTACCATACCTCTTTTTTGAGTGTTCGTAAACCTCTTTATATTTTAAATTTATATTTTTTTTATACATAGTAATAATTAGATTGATTTTTAAATAGGACTGAGCATAATGTGATAAAAAAATTCAGAATAAATGCGAAAAAAAAATTGAGCATACCTTGCCATTCAAAGCTTTAAATAGAAATTCCAGAAAAATAGCCTAATAATGAAATTATATTGCCGCACAAACCATACCATAGATATAATATAATTTCTTAGATATTTCCACAGATTGAGAATGAGTGACTGAGAGATTCCACTGACATATATATACATAAATTGAATTTTTTAAATTTAATTATTAGACATTTATTTATTATTACAAATATATTAATTATTATAAACATATTTATTACAATTGAGCGGACATTACAAATTTTTACAAACTTACTACATTACATACACACATCGCCCTATACTGGGTAGATCACGTATTGGCTCAACCATGTCACTTGTTAGCGCTTAATTTGGTGAAAATGATTCCAACCATTCTTACCAATTACCGAAGATAACCCCAATGAGCTCATATTTATACATATTTTTATAATCATAAGTGTTATATTTTCTCCATTCAAATTTGACAAAGTTATCATTAAGTATACCAATACACCCTATATTTTTCTTTATGTATTTTGTGGTTCTCAATCCCTTTGTTCTTTTTTCTGATTTCTATTTACACTTTATTCTGTGTATATTCTTTTTTTTTAACATACAATGAACATATTATTTTGAGTGTTTCACAATGCTTCTATAGTATCCTCTCCTTTTTGGCTAACTTCCCATGCATGGGTAAGATTACTCTTCCGTCAAGATTCAAAGGTTTATTTTTACCATCAAGTATTTCCTTTATTTGTCAACATCCAATATATGTGCAAGAAGGTAGTTTATATCAATCAAGTAATTACTTTCCAAGGTATCTAGTGTAACAATTAAATATTACTTACTTTGGCACCAATGGTACCTTTTACCCCTTTTTCATACATGTCTCCTTCCTCGACATTCTGTACTAGAGATTTAAAATTAATATATTTATGAATATCAATCTTAACAAAAGGGCCTCACAACTATTAACAGATGATCATCAAGCAGATAATCCTATGCTTTTCACCCTACCTTCTTTCTTAAAAACTCCTTTTTTATGTTTATATTTGTTTAACATTGTAGGAATTGTTTTCTTACTTCATTTACATTTGTCTACACATATACTTCCTCATTGTTACAAACCATATACTTCTCTCTCTACCCATTCTCCAATAGTCACGGGATATGATTTGTTGATTAACATGTGTTCATAACTAAATCTTCCAAATAACTATTTTCTCTCCTAGGTGCCCAGCATATCAGTTCTAGTGGGTAAGGGTACCCCAACGATAGTTCAATTCATATTTTCATAACTTAACTTACATAAAGAAATTTATTTCAATTACTCATGGCAGGGTTCTCTCACTTCTCTTTGCTTTGGTTCTATAGAAATTTTATTTGCTTCCTCATCTCGTAAGAAGCATTAATATATTATTTTTTGTTGTTTTAGTTAGGCTCAGATACCACAATATTGTAACATGTTTCTCTGATACCACTTGTAACATACCTCAATTAAAAAAAAAACTTATCTCAGTTAATTCACCACTAGATAAAGAATTGATTTAATGAACTTTGAGAAAATAATGGTTTAATTTAAAATTTTAAAGGATTAACTTGTAACAACGTATATGTTTCTTTTCTTTAACATGGTTCTTGTTGCATTATGTTTTCATCGTTTGATGATTCATGGCAACTTTGTACACATATCTTATGACCTTGGATTAATATTAAATGGATTATGATAAATGTTGCACTACACGCTAAGTATGACTGCGTATAGGATTTTTCCATCACACGAATTATGGTGTTTACAATAAGGTCTGAATCCTTATCCCACTATAATATTCATATTAATATTTACTTGTAATCTTATGTTTCATCGAAAGTTGTATGGTTATGGAAATGTGTTGGAAATATGTTTCCATTGATGGTGAACAAAAAACATTAATTATGTTGTCATTGGTGACAAAGGAAATGGTGGTCAAGTATGGCAAAGGAAAAGGTAGTTAAGGTACAAATATTTTGAATCCATTTTCATGGAAGAAGATTAGGTCAAGTGTTCTTGGGACCTTCTCAGTTGGATAAAGCTCTGAAAAAACTTTCAAATGGTATATTGAAGTCTGAAAAAGGCTTCATGAATTAAAAGTTGTTGAAGATCAAAGTTCAGTAGTTGAAAGAGGAGAAGAGTCAAAGAAAGGCAAGGTTCTAGTCGGGAGACATACAGTCAAGTGCTAAGTAGAAATCACCCCCAACGCCATTCTACCCTAACCTTATAGCAACAAGGTTATAACTCCAGGTCACATGGTGAAAGCGCTAGCAGTCGAGACTCTATGGAGTCGGCAGAAAACAAAGAAACAAATATTTGCAGAGCTCTGACCTTAGTTAAACCCTAGCCTTGTTTAGACATGGTCACAACTCTAGGTCATCTGGTGAAATATGTTATTGATTAAGCGCTCTGAGGAGATTGGTGAAGTTTTTAGCAGAGAAGACAAACTAAGGACCGAGAAAAAATGACCAACAATACAGCAGCGGAAGAAAGGCTTTCTATTAGCCAAAGGCAGAGCGCACATAATAGCTCATCTCGGTGATTGTGCCCAGGAAGAAATTTGATTAGTCCAAAGAAGAAGGGTCGGGATGATGCAAGCCACAGTTTAAAAAGAATGCAATTATTGAGATAGATTTTCCACCACGCATCCTCACTGACCCATCAGAATAGATGTGCGGGGTCAAATTGTTCAGGTATTAATGACAAGGGGGGTCACCCAATGGTTATTTTTCCCAGATAATCGATTTGAGTTCAACAAAAGAGGTTAACTATGCATCCCCCCTTTTAAAACCACAAAAAACCTAAGGGGGGTCATGCAAATCATAAGCAATTTTCCAAAGCATCGAGAAACGTGGTGAAAGGAAGAGAGGTAGGATGGGACCTTTTGAAATTTATAAAGGAAAATTGTGCAAATCCAGGTCTCAGGAACCACTCTCTCTCTCCTCTCACAGCAGACACATGGCAACACATAATTAGCTAGATGGTGTAGCCCATGACAACTCATCCCACTGGGTTAATCCCAGAGGTTCCAAGGCATGCAAAAATGTTAAGTGTCGAGATGAAATAAGAGGGTTACGTAGTAGTATTTGATTGGATCATAGATATGAATAAGGTGCATAGTTGGATGATGATGTCAGTAGTGACGTGGCCCAATGAGACGTGGACATGTGGCAGGTGTTTTTGGCCTTTTTGGGTGGCTGAGTGGGCTATTTTCAGGTGACACATGTCACCACTCAGATAGCAACATGTGGCATATGTGACACCATCGTGATGTGATCCCACCAGCAGGACCCTATAAGGTTTGAACGAGGCACATTAAAAAATAGGCGAGATGATTGGGCGTCGTGCTCATAAGGCAGTTGTCAGAGGCCACTCACTTAGAACTGCAATGATTAAACCATGGCTACAGCGAGCAGATTCCATAGGACATCTAAGCCCACATGGTAAAGCCTGAAGGAAAATTTAAAGGCACACAGAGGAAAACAATAGGCAGACGAGGCACCAACTAATGGTGGTAGTACAATAGAGCAGAAACTAATGAGAAGCGGGTCAAGTGGTCCCCACGAGACACATCATCTTGACAGCATGACCCTAGAAGGTTTAATAAGGCATCAAGGTCTAATACAAAGCACTTGCATAGGGTTTTATGTGACATAAAGACCAAGGGCATGAAGCTTAAAGAGTTTAAAAGTGCAGAGGTTAAACAAATTAAGCGCTTAGGCTTAATGCCAAGATCACAAGGTGTGGAGTGATGAGCCAAAAGGAGTTGTGGAGTTACAAATTTGGAAGAATTTTATGTTGAGGCACTTGTAGCTAAAATAAAAAGAAAAATACGTTGACTATATTTGGCAACATTTTTAATAGAAAGCCTGTGGGCTTTGGCGTGATTGAATTGGTAGCTTCAAGTTTGGCAGTTACGCTAAACATAAGAGCACATGCCAAAATTGTTAAAGTGAGCATGAATAAGGAAAGTGGAGGAATTTAGATGCATGAACAATATAAGATTCAATATTTGAAGTTTCACCAAAGTTATAGCTCGCTAAAATTAGAAGAACCTCTACTAAATCTTGTAACTCACCAAAATTGAGGAAAACGACAATTTAACTCAATTTTTTTCAAATAAACAAAATAGTAGTGATTGAAGACTTTAATAGCACATTCATAAGAGCCAATTGAAGGAGGAAAAAGGCAAAATTAGTGGCTTCATGCAAGGATTCGAGAGTAAGCAAATTAAAGCTTCAAATTCCATAATAGAAAATTTGAACAATTAAGCTCATTTTTTCAAATAGAAATAGATGCGCAAGGAATGATAACTTGAAGAGAAGATTAAGAAAACTCAATTGAATAAGACAAAGGAAAAAAATAAGAAATCCATGCAAAGTCAAAGAGCATAATAACTAAATATCAATTCCAAAAATATTAGTCCATAATTCTTCAAAAGAAAAATTCGAGCAACCAAGAAGGTTGTTGTTGGTGCAATGAGATGCATAAGATTGTTGGTATGCACAAAAGCTAAACCAATTATCATATTTGGTATATGAAAGGTGTTTTAGAGATGAAAAGAGTGCATTGGTGATTAGTGGAAGGATTAATGTTGTTGGTATAGTTTGGTGTGTTCAGTAATGAGAAATTGTTGAAAGTGATTTTGATGGTGATTTTATCAGTAATAAGAGATTGTTGAAGGTGATTATAAGGTGGTTTTGGTGAGCAATTGCAGTGATAAAATTTGGTTGTTTATGAGGTAAATGGTCTATTGTTTCTAGTTTGAAAATGGATGAAAAATTAATCAAGAGGGTCAAGAAGTGGTGCCTTGCAAATCAGTGGATGTAGCTCCCTCGAGTAGGTGCTAGTAAATGTGTAAGGGAAAGATTCCATTTTAGCATAGTTTGATAAATGAACAGGGGAAATAATCACTTTTAGTAGAGGTTGATAAACAATAAGGGGAAGCAACCCCTTTCAGTGAAGACTAATAAACGAGCATAGTGATCCAGGTGGATATTGGTGGCCACCCGCCAATTCCACTTGGACCCCCACCATTGCTTCTTTCAGTTTTTCGGTTTCCTTAATTGTAGCACAGTTTACTATTTTTAGTAGTTTTTCATGTCCTAAACTTCTGAAGCCATTTTTAGACCCTAAACGACGTCTGCCATCGATTTTCTATCTAAAATCGTCTTTTTTGTCGTATTCATCGAAGATATCTTTCCAACGGGTTATCGTGCGCTCCAAACAGAGATAATATGACAAAGTCACGACCCCGGGAAGTTGGCTGTCCAACTCACCCCAATGGGGCCCATAAACTCTTGGTGTTACATCTCCTCGAGTTAGGGTTTTGGTTGTTTAGGGTTTTCTCTTATTGTTCAATAATAAAAATGCCATTGAGCCTCATTGTAAGGTAGTTCAAAGGCATGTAGCCGCCACATCTCTTCTCAGAGATAAGATACCATCGCCCTAGCTAGTTTTATTTCCATTTATGTTTGTAAGCATATTTCAATATTTTACATTAATGAAATGAAGTATTATTTCCACTGCATCTCTATGTTTATGGTTATCTCTATAATTTGTTGCATTCCTGTTTAAATCTGGATCAATGGTATCATAGTGGTCTGCTTTCTTTCTCTGTTTTTCTTTGCATGTCCCCAACGAGGTCGGGATATAAGAAGTTAGGGCTTGAACTGGTCAAACCTTTGCAAGACCAACCTCGCAAATCCCAACGGCCTCCCATGGCGGATGAAAAGAAAGATGAGGGGGCAGAAGATCCTATCAAAATCTTGCTCAAAGAAGCCCTCGAGTGACAAAGGAACGTGATGATGGACAACTTTGCCCAGATCCTTCAGTGGCTACCCAAGGGTGAAAAATCGGCTTCCAACAGCTACTCTAGAAATGCCACACCGTTTAAGGTATAAGTTAATTTTGAAATCCCCATATTCGAGGGTTAGATAGATGCAGATGCCGTTGATAAATGGTTAAATCTACTAGAGGGTTATTTTTCTGTTCATGATTTTTCCAATTGGGAAAAAATATTTTTCGCTCTTCTCAAAGTAGCCCCCCCCGTCAAGGATTGGTGGGAAACCTACTGTGAGCAGAAGGATGAAAGTACAAGCTCACTATTTCCAGTGGCACCCACTTGGAATTCATTTTGGGGTGCCATCAAGGACCAGTACTACTCTATCGGAAGCTATGAGGATCAATACATAAAGTGGACCACGTTACGGCAGGGAAGGGACCAAGACGTCCCAGAGTTTACCAATATTTTCCATACCCTTCGCACAAAGTTGGGTATCAAGGATTTGGAGCAGCATTTTGTACTCAAATACCATGGCTGCCTACACAAGTACATCCAGGAAGAAATAGAATTCCTAAACATCTCCTCACTCAACGCGACATACCAATATGTTATCAATGTCGATCAAAAGTTTAAACAGAAGAAGCAAGACTTTGGATCAACGAATCCGAAGTAAGGGAAAGGTGCCCCCAAACCACATAACAAAGGACAAAGCCAAGGTGGGGTGGCCCAAGACAACCCACCAAATCTGCAAGCAAAGAACAACACCATGAAGCCAAAAAAGGACATGGGAAAGTGGTGTGAGTTCCATAAGAGCTCCACTCACAACACAAGTGAGTGTCGGGCCAAGCAATCACTTGTGGTCGAGCTAAAGGTTTCAGAATCAGATGCATGTTCTGACTCTGAGTCAGAGTTTGAAAAGGGGAATGACAAAGGGAAGCAGATTATCAATGCGGAGCCCAACGCCACCATTGCCACCACGAAGATCCAGAAGGAGGAACCCGAAGATCCAAAGGAGGAGGAGCATCTATTCCACTCCTAGATGTGGGTAAAGGGATCCCCGCTACAATTCATTATCAAAAGCAGGAGCCAAAAAAACCTCATTTCGGCAGAGGTCGTGAAGTGGCTGGGCTTACCAACCACAGCACATCCACAACCATGCACCATTAGGTGGCTTCACCAAGGACGGGATCTTCACGTGAGCCAGTAGTGTTGCCTTCCATACAACATCAAGCCCTTCACAAATGAGGTATTGTGTGACATTTCTCCCCTTGAAGTTTTTGATGTATTATTAGGAAAACCATACTTGTGGAAGTGACATGTTGTGTATGAATCAAGGCCCCGTGCTATTATTATTACCTTAGGAAATAAGTTGTACAGGATACCGGAGGTAGCACCGCCTACCACCATCTCTTTGGTTACTGCAAAACAATGCCGTAAGCTCATTTCCGAAACTGGGAAATTTGTTTTCCTAATGATACGCCCTGAAGGAAAGAAGAAGACAATGACCACAATCTCCAGACAGGGCCCCTCTACATGAAAACTACAGATGGAAAAGGTCATGGAGGAGTATGAGGACATCTTCACCTGCCCCACAGGGGTTCCTATGCATTTTCAAGTTAAGCACACCATCGATTTGACCCCAAGTGCACCGATGCCCAATGGACCAGTCTATTAAAGCTCTGTTCTAGAGAATGATTAAATCAAGAGGCAGATTCAGGAGCTACTACAGAAAGGTCACATCCGTCCTAGTTCATCGCCCTGTGGGAGCTCGATCATGTTGGTACAGAAGAAGGATGGTACTTGGAGACTCTGTATTGACTATTGGATGCTGAACAAGATCACTGTTCATAATAGGTACCCGATCCCATGGATTGATGACCTCGTAGACCAACTGAAGGGGGAAAAATATTTTAGCCAGATCGATTTGAAGTCAAGATATCACCAAGTACCAATCAAACCCTCCGATGTGTGGAAGACTACCTTCAAAGCCAAGGAGGGCCTTTTCGAATGGTTGGTTATGCCTTTCGGATTGACGGATGCTCCTACAACCTTCATGAGGCTAATGGAGAACATCTTGCAGCCATTCACCAACTCATTTGTAGTGGTATACTTGGATGACATCCTGATCTTCAGCCAGAGTTGGGAAGAGCACCTCCACCACATCTGACAGGTTCTCCAAACACTGCGGCAACACAAGTTATGTGCCAATTTGGAGAAATGCACTTTTGGCATGACCCAGGTTCAGTATCTGGGATACATTATTGATGAATAGGGGGTGCATGTGGATCCAGCCAAGATCCAAGTCATTTGGGATTGGCCATCTCCAACCACTCTGACAGAGCTTCGTAGATTTCTAGGTCTTGCCAACTTCTACCACAGGTTTGTGTTGGGATTTTCTCATATCACTTGGACCTTGAGTCAAGTCACCAAGGGAGGAGTGAAAGAAAAATTCTTTTGGTTTGAATCTCAATAGAAGGCATTCACAAAGTTGAAATATTGCCTCTACTTGGCACCAATTCTCACATTACTAGACTTGCAACAAATATTTGAAGTCGAGACAGATGCCTCTAACTATGCTATTGGGGCAGTCCTTACTCAACACGAGCATCCAGTGGCATATCAGAGTGAGACACTTTCAGACACAGTCCGGAAGTATCCCACTTATGACAAAGAGATGTATTCCATTGTGCAGGCCTGCCGACAATGGAAACATTACATTTTGGCGAAGGAAATGGTCATCCACACAGACCACCGACCCCTGCAATTAATACAAACCCAAGGAAAATTGCAGAATGATCGCCATCAGAAGTGGCCCACATACCTGCAATAGTTCCATTTGAATATCAAGTATAGGAAGTGAAGCACAAATAATGTTGCAGATTGCCTCAGTCGACCACCAATCATGGCATTAACCACCGTGCTCAACTCTTGTGTGCACGAGACTTCTAATTGGCCACTTCTCTACAAAAGTGACCTAGAATTTGGCCACACATACCAGACACTCTTGGAGAGTCATCATGTTCCAGATTTTCACCTCCAGGATGCCTTGTTATGCCACCTGGGTCACCTTTGTGTTCCCTCAAGCGAGCGTACCAAGATGATTTGGGAAGCACACTACAGTCGAGCTGCTAAGCATTTCGGGGTTAAGAAAATGGTGGCAGTACTGCAGAAGCATTTCTATTGGCCGAATCTTCGACAAGATGTTGGGAAGTACATCAGATCATGCATTGCCTGTGTCATTTCCAAAACGACCATCAAGAAGAAAGGCCTATATACCCCGCTACCTACCCATATTCAACCTTGGGAATCCATCTCCATGGATTACATGTCAGGCCTTCCTTCCATTAAGCATGGAAATGATTGTGTTTTTGTGGTCATCGATAGGTTCTCGAAGATGGCCATTATGGCGGCCTACAAGAAGAATATCGCAACAGAAGCCACTACTAAACTCTTCTTTGAAGGAGTGTGGGTACACTTTGGGATCCCATAGTCTATCATCTCAAATCAGGACAGCAAGTTCCTCAGTACATTTTGGTCCAGTCTCTGGTCGATGCTCGACACCAAACTCACTAAGTCCATAGCCTTCCATCCTCAAACTGATGGCCAGACAGAGGTTGTCAACAGGATGATCGTACACATTCTGCGCATGTAAAAATCAAAGCATCCATCCACATGGGACGAGAGCCTCCCCTATGTTCAAAACAGCTACAACCAGGCTCTCGACAGCTTGACTGGCCACAGCCCTTTTCAGGTGGGCTTGGGATTCCAGCCACTATGTCCCACTGATGTGGCCATACCATTTGCAGCTACTCACATAGATTTAGCTCATGTCCAGTCTGAAACAGATAAGGCAAACAACTTCATTGAGCACATCCAACATATTTTCCAGCAGGTCCATGACATTTTGGAGAAATTAAATGCCAAGTACAAGCAGCGACATGATCAACATCAGGTGCCACACAAGTTTTAGGTGGGCAACAAAGTCTGGTTGCATTTGCAAAAGGAGCGCCTTACCGGAGCTTACTGGAAACTCATACCACTCCGATATGGTCCTTACACCATTACCAAGGCTATGGGAGATAATGCATTTGAGCTCAACATTCCTCCATTCCTTGGCCTGCACCCAGTGTTCAATGTGGACCACTTTCGGCCATACTTTCCACCATTACTAGACACATCTGACATTGCAGAACAGCTCACACCCACAGAGTTAAATCCACATTGCATGGAACAAACTACAACTGATCGGATCATGGACACACAGATCAAGCACACTCACCAACAGAATATCCAACTATAACGAGTTGTCAAAGTAGGACAACTCCTTCACTAGGGCAAGTGGCTCACCAGGGATCAAGTTTAATAAAAGTTTCCTCATCTCATGGAGGAACTCAACGCAATGGGGACCATTGCTTCCTAAGGGGGGAGGAATGATCGAAGTGGATATTGGTGGCTACCCACCAATTCCACTTAGACCCCCACCATTGCTTCTTTCAGTTTTTCGGTTTCCTTAATTGTAGCACAATTTACTATTTTTAGCATTTTTTCAAGTCCTAAACTTCCTGAGCCGTTTTGAGGCCCTAAACAATGTTTTTTTGGAAATCTACCGCCAACGATTTTTTGTATAAAATCATCTTTTCCATCGTATTCCTCGAAGATATATTTCCAACGGGTTTTCATGCACATCAAATAGAGATAATATGACCAAGTCACGACCTCGGGAAGTTGGCTGCCCAACTCACCCAAACGGGGCCCATAAACTCTTGGTGTTACATCTCCTCGGGTTATGGTTTTGGTTATTTAGGGTTTGCTCTTATTGTTCAATAATAAAAAGTCCCTTGAGCCTCATTGTAAGGCAGTTCAGAGGCATGTAACTGCCACATCTCTTCTCAGAGATAAGCTACCATCGCCCTAGCTGGTTTTATTTCCATTTCTGTTTGTAAGCATATTTCAGTATTTTACATTATTGAAATGAAGTATTATTTCCACTGCATCTCTGTGCTTATGGTTATCTCTGTAATTTCTTGTGTTCTTGTTTAAATCGGATCACATAGATAGAAATTCCTTTCAACAATAGCTAATAAACATACAAGTAGTAGCTTGTGGGAAATTGATGTAATCAAGTTGAAGCTTGGAATAAAAAGAATATAGATGTCTTATGTATATGTTTCTCATGTGCTTGATGATGATTATTTTATGTTTCATATGATTGAGCTATGTTTCTAATCCATGAATAATTGCTAAAGTGATTGAAAAGTATAATTTGTGAATAATTTTATAATTTGGGCACACTATTGATTCACCCCCCTCTCAGTAGTGTTCTGGTTTCCATTGTTTCTAAAAATTGGTACTAGAGTTAGTGTCCTCCAGAATCAATTTAATAGTTGGAAGGAAGATCAGGGATCATGGAGAACTAAGACATGATTACCTTAGATGGACTTCCATTTTTAAATGGATCAAATTATAAAACTTGGAAGGAAATGATGAGAATATACCTACAAGCTCTTTATTTGGATGTATGGATATTTGTGGAGAATGGAGTATGAGATGATAACTTTGATACACAATCTAGGAAGGAAATCATGGTAGGGTTGTCCAAGTCAGATGTTGAAAAAGAAATATGTTTTAAGACTACCAAGGAGATATGGTATAAATTGTAGTCCATTTATGATATAGGCATGCAAGCTACATGTGATGTCAAGAGGATTTCCCTGGAGGATGGAGCAGTCAAAGATTCGAATATTGTTGCAAATCATGAGTCATAAGATGATCCTCGTGTATCAAGAGGCCAATTTGTTGATCAACACTCAAGGAGATGGAATCTGCAAGTAAGTTATTGTCTTGTTGTTACTGTCACACAATAGGCCTTTTATCTTCATGTTTTTCAACCACAAGTACTAGTGAAGAAGGAGCTACTTTAATAGAAATAATAGATCTGGACATTGGTAAAGAAGAAAATGGATCCACCTATAGTGAAGAAGAATAATCCCTAGAGTCATCAAGGGAACAAATTCTTGAACAAGATGTGAGTGAAATTGACACTTGTTGTGAATCTAGTTCCTCCTCTATTGAGTTGGAATATCTTGAAGAAAAGATATATTTGAAGAGGAAACTCATATCATCTCTCAAGGAGATCAAGAAATTCAGAGCCAACAATATGGAGTTGGAAGAAGAGAATAGAAAATTAAATGACCAGTTGATAAATATTCAGAAGCGTGCAAAGAATTCTGAAGCATTTCAAGAGATTCAAACCAAACATTGTTCCTCTAAGCCCTAGACAATGTTGGAAGATGAAAGTTACCAAGAAACATCATTAAAGGGACCCACCAACTTTGTTAAATAAATATCCAACAACAATAAAGTGGAAGAGAAAAGAATATGACATCAAGGAGATAAAAGGACTTCCAAGAATCAAAATAAAGGTATGCAATCGCTCATATGTTTTTATTGTAGTAATGTAAGGCACTTTCCCTTCAAGTGTCCAGAAAGGAAAAAGAAGGTGAAACAACAGAGGTTGAACACTCCATTTCAGCAAAAACCATGAATTCCTCGGAAGGGAAATTCAAATAAACATGCACAAAGAGCCTTTTCCCATCAAAGGAAATATTGTCAGTGGCCCAAGAGAATGAGTATCAATCCAAGAAGTTGAATGAGAAGAATCTTTGGTAAGAAGAACCATTCCTTTTCCCCCTTCTTGAACAAAATTGAATGCCACATGTACGAATTATGGGCATAAAGCAATTGCTTGCAAATTTGGCAAGAAAACCAATTTTCTAATGATTCACCAATTTCTTTCCTTGGATAAATTAATTCTTCCTCTAATTCATCAAAATCAACATTGTTAAAATATGATAAAAACTCAAACACAAACTCAGACCAGGAATTAATGGAATTAACCAGAAAAAATTTGAACCAATACTTGACCCGGCCTCGAAATGCTAGAGAAAATAATTTGTAAAGAACATTAAGATCAATAATATTATGTGTTAAACACTTAGAAAAAAAAAATAAAGATGATCTTCTACATATGTGCTCCCTTCACCATCAAAGGTGAGTCTTGACAAGAGGGAAATTGTCTTGTTGGAAATCTTGGGTAAATGAAAATTAAAAGCGAGTTCCAAAACAATGATATGTGTAGGAACCATAATTTAGATCTAACAAAAAATAACTTGACTTCAAATAGGCCAAATTCTCCTTTAACCTGCTTTATAGCGTGTGGTGAGATGATACAAAGAAGAAGGATTGAATTTGGAAAAATTAGAGGCCAAGGGATAATGATCTAATTATTTATTTTACCTCACTCCCTCCTTCTAGCACCATTTCGTTGACGTGGGCTTTTGGACCGTTTGTCAACAAAGGGGATGTGGCCCAAACCAAATTTCTTCACAAAACCTAAGTTGTTTGAATAGCCACTCCCGACGGGTTTAAAGGATTTGTTAGCCTATAAATATCTTCCTCTTGCAAAGAAGAGGGAGTGGAGAATATCCTATCGTTATCCTAAAATTATATATACATGAACTAGAGTTTATGTTTTATCTTAATTATGTATAAAATAGGTTAAACTTAATTAGATATAATGTATTAAAGTATTTGTGTTAACAACTAAATATAGAATGAACAACATTATACACAAATATACAAAATCCAATTTACATATACATACAAAAGGAAACAACTAGAAACTAATGTAATTGGGACAAATATAAAATAATGTGTTGTATTTTGTTCATGTAATGTTGTGGATTTTAATGCAGACTAAATGACTAATTTAAATTATAAATGAAATTATAATTTAAAAGCTAGTTAACTTTTAATATGATATTTTGTAAAAGACAGAGAAACCACAAATCATTGCAGTCCTCTAACCTTCAAACAAACACATAATAGTCTTGAGTTGCCTTGATATTTCACATCAAGAATCAAATGCAATGCAAATATACACATAGTTACCTGATACTAACTCACTCTAGGCAAAATCAAATTACTATAACAATTCCTATGGAACAACAAACCTTTCCGCACTTAAACCCTAAAATTTTTCAGCAAGTGGAAAAAGACTTATATATGCGGGTGTATAAATCATTACAGTCCTATTATTAGCCCAATTGATATATAAACAAATGCTCCAACCATCTAAATTTCTATAATTCATTCATAGAAAATCATACTTAAGTAATTTACAGAGAAAAATTATCCTTTAAGACACCAATATTGAAAGGTTAATTAAATCATAAATATGTGTAATCAGATCCAATACAGCAAAGGAAAGATGCAATGAAATCATTTTTTATTCACAGATCACAACCATGAAAATAATAGTGTTTGTTCTTCAAAGCTTCCCAAAACAAGTTTATAAGAAATCCAAAAAAACTCTTTCAAAATCAATCAACTATGGACTTGAAACATCATATATAATTAAGTTTGAATACACTAAAATCGTTCAAGCACAATCACACTTATAGTAAACAGAGTTAATGTCATAAGTTCCATAGTAACCAAAATTTTATGATCATCCCTCCCCCTTCTTGCATGCTCTAGCCTTCTGGTGCCCTCGCCCCCTCCGCCGCCCGTCCCCCCACCCCTTTTACAAAATATTTTTTTTCCTTTTATAACCTTTATATGCCTCTTCAATTTCCTAAAACAATTACAGATCTAGGTAACAATATAATGTATCTATATCTAGAATTTTCCCTTTTATCAGATGTGAAACTTATCTTTGTTATGTATATGGTAATCCTTCCTTTGCTGGAGACATTTCAAAATGTAATTCCAACCTCATCTTCTCCATTGCGATCATATGTCCACATGGAATCCATTCGAATGTTCGTGATATCGTTCTTGTCTCTTCCAGTGAATTTTATGCAACCATAAACATAGCAAAAATTATTTTTCATTGTCAATTTCATAACAAAATCTACTAGCAAAAGATTTCACACTTAATGTTGATGATGATATGGAGAGTCCAATTTTGGAGTCCTGCAATCAAACGTATCATGGGGTCATTCCTCGTTGCATTCTTCATGATATTAACTCCCAAAATTGCTGGGATACATTGAGATAGAGAGGGTTAGATGTGGTAGTGTTGTGTTTTGTAAGCTAATAGTTGGTTTCCATTTCGATCTTCTTCTTTAATTTTTGGTGGTGCCACATCAAATCCCATTCCTGGAGATCATGATTTTTTTGATTCCCTGATATGGAAGATCTAAGACAATGAATGGGTTTGTATATAGGCCACGTGTATAGAGTAATTATGAAGAAGGCATTCTTTAAGGGAGAGGTCTTTGGGCGGTTTTCATCGTCTGTCCGTAGCTAATGAGTAAGGAACATGTGTTAAGTTTTCTTAGAAAAACAACTAATAAAATTGCTTAATTATTTACTTGCAAAAACATATTACACTTTGATTGACAACAACGTCAACTAAGAGTTTAAGAAGGCACATTAATGGCATCATTCATGACACTGTCAATAGGGAATTTGGTAAATCACGTTAATGATAGAGATGCATACTGCGACATAAGAAGGATCAAAATCTGCATGGTACGAGGTAGGCATGGTTCAAGGTATGTTTTTTTATGAAGAATTGAGGGTGTGTATTCGGGAAGAGATGGATACAAGGCAATTGGATTCTGGTACTTCTTTGTCACACTGCAAGAGTCTATTGGTGCTTCTTTTCCTCCCTGCAAGAAGCTACTGGGAGGGTCGAAGAAAAATGGATGTATTTTTTCTAAATCCAAAAAAGATTCGAAAAATGGAACATTGGAGAAGGAAACCGAGGAAGTGAACTCTCTCGGCTATATCAGTTGTGGTGTCGGGGGGTTCCTTCACTAAAGAACGTGTGGTGCTAGGGGGTTCCGACATTAGAGAACGTGAATAACACCAAAAGGTTTGTGTTTGTTTGCAAGTTGTGTAATTATTTTCTCAATTTTGGTGGCAGTCATTGTTGTATTTTTAGAAAAATATTGAATGATAAGGGTTTCTCAGTTGTTTCCCTTTCTTGCTGCCAATGTTTGGGTCACGTGCACTAGGATTGTTTTCCTAAGGAGATGTTTTTTCTGATTCAAAAAGATTTGTTTGGATGGATTCTTTGCTCTTTAAATGGGTTTGAGATAGAATCAATGTTGGAAAAGTAAATTTTTAGTCTACGAGGGAACTAGGGTTTGAAAACTATCATAAGAAAATTGGTTACATGAGACAAAGTGAGTTGAGGTTAGCAACTAGCTGGAATTCAAATGTCAAGCCTTGGACATTCTCAGTTTCACAGATACTGTTGTAAGTATTTATAGATAAAACCTCATGATGTTTAAAGGTATTTGATAATGACCATCATAAGTAGTTGAATCCCTACTTACAAGGAATGATTTCTTTTCTTGGTATCTATGACCCAAATTTCAAAGTGCAAACCAATATGAGAGGGAAAATAACCTTCTCAAAGCAAGTGCAAAAGTTTATCCAAAGATATTAGTTGATTGTTTAACTATGCAAGAATTTGAATATTTTTATCATATCTTCTTCTTTTGATGCTTATTTGTTCAAATTGACTATAATATACCTCTGCTACACAGATTTAAAACAAAAAACAAAGGTGCCCAAAGTGGTAACGTTGTGGACTGATAATACAAAATATAGTGACGTTATCATTCCCTTCATAGAAAACACACCTTCGTTCCAGGTAAGTGGATCAAATCCAGGTAGAAGTGCATTGTGTTTTTTTTCTCTTAAAGCATTTTGGTTTGAGTCTCTTTTTAGGTACAAGATTTAAAGGAGCTCAATTTGTAAAAGCATGCAAATACACACATTTTTCTCTTAATTTTTTTGTTTAGGTTTCTTTTTTTTTTCCTTTTTTTTTTTACCTAATTCACATAACCTCTTCTATCTCCTTCAACATTGTAATTAATCCTACACCCTTTCCATTCAGAACTTTTACATCTTGGTTAGGTTTCCTCCAGTGGCTTAATGCCCATCATTTTAGTGTGCACTAACGCTGCAGGTTATAACAATGCATGGCACTTATGGGTAAAGACTCCTGTAAAAATGTGGTCTTGTTTCTTTGATGTTATTATTGGAAACCCATTAAATTTCTCAAATTAATTTGATGCTGAAAGATTGGCATGGTGTGACTTTATTTCCTTATTATTGCAAAACACCTTCATAAGGAAAGTACTAATGGAAACACAGAGAGGAGAAACACAAATTGATAGACACAAAACAATATGAGTTACAAATCTTCTTCAATTGATCAACCAAACTTGATGATTACAATGAACTTGGTGAGCAATATTTAAACTTTTTCGGCTAGCGACTCACCCAAAATAATTTAACATGTAACCACACACTAAATTTAAATTTACTCAAAATAAGACTTAACTTGAACTCACTTGACTTGACTCAGTTAACTAACTATCAAAATTTAGCCACCTCTTGCATGCGGGAATAATTACAATTTCCAACACCCCCTTAATTATGATTGTATGACTCAACATAACTCATAGATGACTCAACATGACTCAACTATGCCTTGCTAGACTTACAATATAAATTGGTTCAATCATCACTCAAACATGCATGATGGTTTATGTCTTAGCTAGGCTTACAATGACTAAAAACTTTTACAATTTTTCATTTTCTTTTTCGTTTCTTCTAGATTCTATATACTTGAAATTGTTTCATTCTTTATTGCATGTTCTTGTTGTAGGATCCATATTTCTTTACTTGTTGTTGTTGCAATGTTTCTTTGACTTGTCTTGAATTTGTGTTGAAAAATAATATGATCTTGTCTTCTACAACTTCCTCTTCAAAGATCCTTTCACTGATGGTTTGTTGTCGAAACTCTTCATCTTTAAACTATGTTCTTTGCACTGCTTCTTGTGCTTCATATCGATAATTTTATTTTTTCCATATTTCATTATAGCATAATCTTATCTCTTCTTGACTCCATTGCTGCAAAATCATTTTAATGCATTCTTCCTTGTTTTGAGAAACTTCCTTATCCTTCTCTTCGCTCTCATCATCAGTTACTGCTATTTTTTTCCTATACTCTGCACATTCAGGATCAATGTTAGAAATGCATTTATTATGCTCTACAATGAGAGCTTCCTTCTCTTCTTCTTCCTTCCCTGCCCTATCTTCCACTCCTTTACAAACCTTTGCTGCTGCAAACAAGTTATCTTCCTCTTGGCTTCCATATACAAGTGGGATTATCTTACAAAATAACAACTTATCAATAAGAGCTTTATGTTGCATCATGTGCAACCACTCATCACCAATTAAATTATCTTCATCAAAGTTAACATCAACATAATTTTCATCCACCCTATGGTGGGTTATCCGAGCATGCATGTTCTCATTAATAATTTCAACTTCACCGAATTCATTAGCTATGGTTGGATTCACCAATTCATATCTCACTTTGCAATCATCATCCACATGTGTTTTGTCACAACAGGATTCACCATCATTTGCACCATCAACGTTACAGTGGATTCCTTGAGCATTTATATGTTCTTGCTTTGCTTCACACATGGAGGCTTCAAATTCTTTTTCTGCAATCTTTGTTGCATCTTCTCCATCCATATCCATGTCTGCATAATGGGTTTCACTTTTATAGTCTTCACGGTCATCATCCACTTATGAGTGGGATTCTCCAAACTCTATTTTCCTCTTAGAGTCTTGTTCATATACTTTCAGATCTGCGACTGAATTCTCTGCCTGTGACATAACCAATCGCTGCTTGTCACTCCCCCTTACACTAAATTCTTCTTCCAAGATCTTCCCCACTTCCTTGGAAGTTGTAGTTTTTGCTACCTTGCACATAATTGTTTCATCCATTGCTTGTTGAATGAAACTCAAAGACAAGGTATCATTAAACATCATAGGTGGTAGCAAATCCACACTACACTTCTCAGTTCCTGGGTTGCGGCCTAAACCTCTCTAAACATGACACAATATTTGCCTCTTCTGTTCGATTCATTTTCTTATTCTTCTTTATTCGCACTTTGTGACCCATGACTGTTGTCTTTCCTCTATCTTGTAGTTGCTTTCCTGATTGCATGAGGTTGTCTTCCATATCGCCCTTGAAAATGAAAAATATGATTTTCAATATATGCCCCATAAAATACAATCTTTACCCAAAACAACATCATACTTAACAAAACACCAAAAAATTGTAAATAGATTCACCTTTACAAAACTCTAAACTCTCATCCACAATAAAAGACTTTCAACAAAACCCTCTTTTCCTAAAATATCTTTTTATAATTTTTGCACCAAAAAAAAATCGAAAACCACTTTGATAAAAGGCCTTTTATAAAACTCAAATCTTTAATAAACATTTAATAAAATCTCCTTTCGAATAAAAAGTCCTTTAACCTTTTATAAAATCGCTCTCTCATAAAATCCCTTTTTCATAAAACCTGGTTCCAACTCTTATGAGCTACCTTTTTAATAAACCCTTTAAACTTGCCCTCGTATGGTCTTGGCCTTGAAGTTTTCCCACGCGCTTCTGTCGTTGACTCCTCGTGCGCTTCAATTTTTTAAACAAACCAACTTTTAAACCTTTGGCGGCGTCATGGCTACGTCCCTTTAAAAAAAAGTTTTGAATTTTTGTTTAACCTTGAATCTTGCAGGCTAGTTGTCGAGACGGCTTTTAATATCTCAGGGGCACCCCCGATATAGAAAAGCTGCGCAAATTTTCCGATTTACGTTAAACAATAAGTTCGCGATTAATTGTTGCAGTTTTTACACTAAGAAAGTGCAAATTTTGCACCTCACCTGTGCACTTTTATCTCTTTAACGGTGCCACAATTTTGCACCGCAACTTAAAGATAAAAATGAAAGGGACCTTTTTTCTTGGCCGCCTTCTTACTGGCTTTGCTGGTTCCACCAATCTGTACTTTTTCTTTGGTCAAATAAAGTCCATATAGCAGTAGTCTTTAACGCGACTTTTTGAAAGCTTTTCCGGCGATTTTTTCCGGTGAAAATCCGGCAGTAATTTATTGGAATCCAAGTTTGATAGCTAATTTCTGCACAATGAAACCGTCCCAGGGGTTTTTCAGGGTGCTGAATCCGAATATGCAGTTAAAAAACCATTTTAACTGCAACAAATCATGATTTCATCTCAATTTCTTCCGCCGGATTCCGTCACCGGAATCTCAAAAAGTCGCATTATAGACAACTCCGTCTATATATATATATAGCAAAGACGTTACTGGTTTCAATAATCAAAAAGTCGCATTATAGACAACTCCGTCTATATATATATATAGCAAAGACGTTACTGGTTTCAATAATCAAGAGGTTACTGATTTCAATATTCAATGCAAAAAACTAATTCATTGTTGTATATTTCATTTAAATTCTAATACAAATGCTTTCGGGTAAAATCTGTGCCTTTCCATTTGGAGAGGCCATCTGTGTAATTATGATTTTTATTATAGAATCTGTTGTGAAGATGTAACTTGAATATTCTACTTGTAATAAATAATAAAGATTGGGATACCTTTTAATTTTGTGTAAAAGTCATTATACATTAAGATATGAAATATATATAAAAGAGCATATTATAAAAAGAAGTGAATTTGCATATCTAATTTTTTTTTAATATAAAATAATTTTATATATTTTACTTTGTATTTCGTGTTATTTTTTTCCGTTTGGGGTATGTTAGTTATAATAGATTGTTTTTTTCCCTTGAAAATCATAGAAATTTTGATAAAATTCGGTAAGGATTTTTGTAAATCCAGGTTATATTTGTCAAACTTCAAGATTTTGGGTGCTCTAGAGGTTTTTGATGGCGTTGAGTCTATTTTTACCATCGAAAACATAATTCAAACATGACTACTACAAAAAAATTTGAAATTCTTTTGCCCAGATTCCTACCATTTTTGACCGTCCAAATAATTCTTCCATTTCAATATCCTTCTTCAGATTGAAAACAATCGTGAAAAACTAACTATGCCGAAAACTATAATTTTAACTGAAATCTGCTCCACATTTGTTGTGGTGTGTAGGTGAAGAGGAAAGGCGACAATTCGATATTTTCAATTCATACGGTGAATATGTTGACCCGTCCGTCAACCATTGACAGATAAATGTGGTGTGTAGGTGAAGAGGAAAGGCGACAATTGGATATTTTCAATTCATACGGTGAATATGTTGACCTGTCCGTCTGTTATCACTCAGGTTGTTCCCTTTGACTCCTAAGGGAATACGGTCGAGGTAACCATAGACCAATCTTTGGATCGCAGGTCCTAGCCTACCTGCAATCAGAGAGGGCTCTCTCTTTATGATTTAGCTTTGTTTTGAGATGATTTTAGGCTAGTTATGATGTGCAGGGATTTGTTTTAAGTTTGGTGGGATGGGTGATGTATTCAAACAGAGTTGGCATGCAAAGTGTAAGAAGTTCAGACCATTGGGCATGGAGTCAATGAATGTGAACTGTTGGGTGTGTTTTCTTTGGTAGAAGAGAGGAATACAGAGCAAGATAGCTACACATGGAACAATCTTCAAAGCTGGAATTAAGATGAAATGGAGGTCAGGGAATGAAAGGCAATTAAGAATCTCTCATTCAACTAACTGAGGGAAAGTGAATGAATATTATCTAGGAGCAATGAAGGATTCCTAAAAAGCATTCAGAAATGAAAGAACTAGCATAAACATGAGCAATGAAGTATTCATATTCATGACTAATTCTGAAGAAAACATAGAAAAATCACAGAAATTGAGCACAGAGTACATAGAAGTAAAGTCTGAGCTATTCTTTCTTTCTGCAACTTAGATCATGATATATAGATGATATACACATATAGAAACTGAAAACAGAGGTAAGAAAGACTTATTGAACCATGAGGAAGCACGAGAATTCCATATTATGCTCTTCAGCCATTAAAACCACAACCAGCCAGTTCAGAAGCAAACATTCCAGCAATCTTTGATCATAAAAGTTCCCATGCTTACAGCGCAAGTCTAGAATGACTTAATCGATCAACCAACCAACCCTTAATACATTGTTTGGGAAGGTATTTATAAGAAAAATATGTACAAACAAGATCTTAGAGAAGATCTGAGAGAAAATATCTAAGTTAACCTAACTTATCTTGCAAGAAATGAAAAAATATCTAACTACTGCTACGCTGGAGGCAGCTGCATCAAAAATGAGGCTTTAAGGTGTCCTTTAGCTCTGTGTTGTCCACTCTGCAATAACTGCTCTTTAATCTCTGATCTGCTGCTCTTATTCGGTTCTGCTTTCCTTAACTGTGATCAGATTTGGCTTTTAATGGCTTTAACTCCTGCTCTGATGCTCTTTGACTTTGCTGGATCCTCTTAAATGCTCCTTTGCTGTGGCTTTACTGCTCCACTAATACACTTTAATGTTTCGCTTGAACCGATACACTTTAACTGGACTGATACACTTTAACGCTAAATCGCCCCTGCCTGCCACTTTATGGAGAGATATAACTGTTATTGGGTCCTTTATTGCTTTCTGCGGTCTTTAGAAGGTCTATTGGCGCTGGCCGACCAAAATATTATCAAAAAAGGAGGAATACTCCTAATGGCTGAGGATTTGTAGAATGGTGACTGTGCTGAGGCCGTAGGCTCGCTGTCCGGAGCTTTTCTGGATGGAGGAGATCAAAATAGATGAAGAAATGATCAGGTCCCTTTGATCTTGGAGAGCGCGCGGGCACCGAATGAAAATATAAATAAAGAGCCTTTTTAACCCATAAATGGGTAAAAACGACTTTACACGGGAGATTGATGCTTTGCAAGGCGGGAGCGATCAATTTTGGAAGAAATGGGAATGATTAAAAGTGGGCCGTTGGATCTGGCGAGGGCAGATCCAACGGCGGAGAAGAGATCGCAATATCGCATTGGGGGTGGGCAATGGGGCAGAGTCTTTATATATAAGCGATAGCGAAATGGGGGCTTGCGATATAATATGAGTCGTTGATGCGGGGGTTTGATCGGACGACTGCTGCGCGATCGCAATATCGCGTCGGCGGGGAACAAGGGGTATGAACCATTACATATGCGCGACAGCGATATTGCGATAAAACATGATTTGCGAATAAAACAAGGAAATTGCGGAAAAAATGGGTTTTGCGGTAAAAGGGATATTTGCGGCAAAACATGGATATTGCGATAAGGCGGAGTATATGGGAATCGCGAGAATGCGATAGCGATATCGCTTCGGATGTGATAGCAATATCGCATCAGAGCAAGGGATCGGGGACTTTAAAAGTGGCACATATATATAGCGACTGCCGACTTGCGAATTCGCGATCGGATCAGGGGGAAACCAGTCGGAGGCATATACAATGGCGCTGAACACTGCGACTGCTACCTCCGACAGCGATATCGCATCGGAGGGGGGCACGATAGATAGGAGGGAGGTTTTAAAGGTGAAAAGAGGGTTTTATGCATCGGAGAAGGGTTTTTTGGTTTGGAGGAAGGATTTTCATGCATCGGAAGGGGTCCTTATGCATTGGAAGGGGTCTATTTATGGTTATATTTCAACCAAAGGGCGGGGATATGTATTTATGGGGATTTTTATTATATTTTTAGTATGGGGAGGGGGAAATCATGGGGATTTATATAATAAAGTTAGAATTTAGTATGAAATTGAGAAGAAAGCGCTAAGTATGAGAAAGTTAGGCTTTTAAAGGGAAAAAAGGAGTTTAATGGAGAAATCTAGGAATATTGAGTAGATCTCAATATCCTTGGGGAAATTAGTGAATGATTTGGGGAAAAAGGATGAAGGGGAAGTTAGTCATGTCTCGCTTGAGCTGCTCCAAGGGAAAATTGTCTTGCACTTGTGATATAAGTAGATTTGACACTTTGAAACACAAAATTTATCACAATTCATCATTCTGCAACCTCAAAATTGCCTACCCTACCTACTTTCCTAACATTTTGTCTTCTTTTTGTTTGGGTGCACTTAGACTAGCAAACCCATCTTTTCCTCTTTTCTTTTGGCTATCCTCCTATCTAAATCTACTCTTAATGCTTTCAGGGGCTCAGATTAAGCTGTTGAGCACCCTTGATTTTCTACCTATCTAACAATCTACCAAGATTAAACAGTTTGGACAGATTTTTATTCTCTATCTCTACAACAAGCAATTTAAACCTAGGGAAGCCAAGATTAAGCTGTTTGGCCTTCCCTTAACTGTGAAACTCTTCAAAAATGGAATATAGTAGTGGCATTTGAGCTAGCACACTTTCCTGGCCTCTTGTTTGGGTTTCATTTCATTTATTTTTCTCTTTGGCCAATTCATTCTTTTTTCCCTTTGATTATTCTTTTAGGGCATACCCTCTTTACATTTTTTAAATTTTTTTATTTTCTAGGAAATATGGAATCTTTGCAGCATGGAAAGAATGAACATATTTGGCACTTCCACTGTCAATCATGAAAAATGAAACCTATTGGTATAGGAGGCTAACACCGTCAACCATTGACAGATTTAATTTAGTGGTAGACGTAGACGTTTAAGCGGGTTCAATAATTGTTGATCTGTCGCATATTTCTATATTGGTTAAATAAAATTTTAAAAGATTTAATTATTAAGTTTGTAAATACATACATATTCTCTTTTTTCTTGTTTTAAATTTGTGATTTTGTAAAAGGAAACATATATTCTTAACCATTAAAACCAAGCACTTGTAAATTGCATATATATGCGATTTACAATGGTGTTGTATATATGCAATTTACAAATGGTTGGTTTTTATACAACTTCTGTATATGTATAAAAACCAACGGCTGGTAAATTGCATATATACAGCACCCTTGGCGCTTACCATTCATAAGAATTGATTTCCTCTCTCCATCATCACATTCAAGACATCGAACTCCTAATAAATGTTTCAAACGTTGAAGTTTGAATCCTCTCGTGAAAGACATCCATCCTAGAACCCAAATAAACCATGTTGTTAGCAGATTTAGGGCTCCCTCGAGTAGTGATATTGAACACCGTGACATCAGGCCAAGGGGAAATTGAGAATTACTAATTAATATAATTGGAAATGATCCAACAACTTCAAGGAAGAATGAAGAGCAACTTCAATTCAAAGATCTAATCTTCTATGGAATATTAATGGCCATTTCACCATTACCAACATAATTTGAGTGTGGAACAACTCTTCTCAACCACGGTTTAGTTCGAATGAGTCATTAGATTTTTCTGCACCTGCATTTTCAGCAATTCCTTCATGATAACATAAACTCAACTGTTAAATAGAGAAAAATTACTACGCACAAAATTACTTGGAACACTCTCCTTTTCCTTTGCTTAATGTATTCCAATAAATCTGCACCAGAAACCTCGACCTTAATTTTCTTGGCAATAGCACTGGTCCAAGTTTAAGATATGATGTGATCTTTCAGTGATCTCCTTTGACATGGAAACAATATAACAGTCGAACTCAACTAGAACACCACCTACTCCGGTAATGCTTCCCATTAAAGTTTTACGCTGATAATGCTTGTCATTATAGTTTTCCATTATTACAAATAAAATAGTTCATATACAGCGGAAAATTGTTAAATAAGGAAAATCACGCTACTGCCAGATCCCTCTAGGTCTTGGACTTTTAACACATTTCCTTACGTCCAAGGAAGACAAGCTCTTAGCCAAACAAATGCAGTTTTAAGACATACTCCAAAATCTAAAATAATTCATCTTTTTACTAAAAACATAATTTTATTTCTATTTTTGAAAATGAATTTTGTTAATTAAAAATATATAAAATAATATAAATTATTTGTTTTTAATTTGGAAACACTTATTCATTAAACAATTTAGAATTTTTGCCCACGGGGCTTTGGATTGACAGTGAATGGGTGTACTGTTAAGGCACTCCTTGCGATAGGTTACCGGTTCAAATCCCACGTGGGTGCTTAGGTAGTATTTTATAGAAAAAAAATAAAAATAAAAATAAATAAATAAATAAAAATTTAGAATTTTGTTTTGGTTTTTAATATATTTATAATCTAGTTATAGTTTTGCATTAGTTTTGCTTTCTAGTAAAAAAGTATTAACTTTTTGTTTCATCATTTCTTTTAGAATTTTATAAAGTTTTAAAAATTACGATATTAAAATGATTTTTTTCAATATTAAAATTATTTTTAACATTTTTAAGATTGAAGAATTTTATTTTTTAATTCGTTTAAATTATTAATTATACAATTTTTACAGGTTTTAAATTACAATTATTAAGTATACAAAATATATTAAAATATAAAAATAATAAAAAATGGTCTGTTTGCCAAGTCTACTCATCTTGCTAGCGATAGCCATTATTACACTTACGATGAGTTAATGCACAAGCTATTATTAAACTGTACCATGCCCAGCTCCATCTTTTAAGTCATTAATGATTTATTATTGATATCTATAATTTCTGAAATGTCTTGGCAGCGTCTTCAGATGTAAAAAATTTCTTGTTTGTACCTGTTCCGCTTACTCTTCCCTTCAACTACAACAAACCATTTCATTTCCATATAAAAATGGGAAGTGAAACTTTGATGTTTTGTATGGTTTCTTAAAAAAAAATGGAAATCTGTCATGACTCGTGCTACTCGAAAGATATAACTAAAGTAGCTTCTCATCTAACTATTTTAGGTTTGTTATATACATCCATGTGACCCCCATTTTATGCACATGCATCTTATATATAAAATTTCTTTCCATCATATCTTATCATTTAACTATGCCGATATTCTTCTTATATATAAAATTTCTTTCCATCATATCTTATCATTTAAGTATGGCGATATTTTTCTAAATTATCGAAACAATAACTGCCATCCTAACTTGGAGATGACAAATTTCCATACGTTCAAGGTGGGTTTCAAATTCGAGTGATTGGCATTAAAAAAATTCATATTACGATTTTAAGTGTTTTTTTTCTTCAACGGTAAAAAAATTTGTCATAACTTAATTGTCAAACTAGTAGTGAGGATAACTATCTATGGCACCTAATAACGAATGCAAGATTACTCATCACCGTTATTCAAGGAAAACCACGCTACCTGTTAGTGGTTCGTAAGGGGGCAGGGTTTCACTCCTCCGAGATACCTTTGGGTCTTGTACCGTTAACCTGTTTCCTTACGTTCCAGGAAAACGAGCTCTTAGCCAAACAGAAACAGTTTTAGGGCATACTCGAGGCCCACCATTTTAGACACTAGATAAAATAATTATATTTTCGAAAAACAATTATTTGTATAATAAACGATAGAGCTCACTAAAGTAAATAAAAAAATGGAATAATTTATCTGTGTTTAGGAAGAGAAAAGATAAAGGAAAATAAACAATGACAAATCAGTGAAGATAGTAAAGACTATAATCTAGGTTTCATAAAAGCATAACATAATGACATCTATTTTAAACACTAAACACCATTTTAGACACTAGATAAAGCAGTTATATTTTCGAAAAACAATTATTTGCATAATAGATAGTACACCTCACTAGAGTGAATAAAAAAATGGAATAATTTATCTGTGGTTAGGAAGAGAAAGGATGAAGGGAAATAAACAATGACAAATCAGTGAAGACTATAATCTAGTGTTCGTAAAAGCATAACATAATGACATCTATTTCCTTTTCTTTAATTGAGGACATGAGTTGCAACAATTTTGAGAAAATATTTCCTCGTCTTTAAAGAAAGGCTACATCAAAGCCTAGAAAGGGATATTACAAATATATCCCAAAAACTCATTATTATAAACCGTCTGATATCCATCTCCATAGCTCTAAACAAGAGAAATGGAATAAGCTAACCTGTTGGTTATGCGGAAAGACTGGCCATACCTCAAATAAATGCCCAGTTGGTGAAGAATCTAAAAGAAACAGAGGTAAGAAATCTCAACCTCTGAATATACAAAAGAAAATTATCAAAACAGAGACTCCACTGTTATGTATGAGATGTGGATCTAGGAGTCACAGAACGGATCAATGTCCCAATGTTGTGATGCGAGAACAAATGCAACAACAATAGCTCGAGAATTCTTCTGATGAATCTTTCAGCTCCTCTTCTTATAACTCATCAGTTGAAGAACTCAATACTCATATTCAGCCATGTTTATGTTCAGATTCAGATGATTGTCAATGTCATTGTTCTACTGACTCTGACTCTGATTATTCTAGTGATTCTTCAATTGATGAACAGCCAGCAAATCAACAGAAATAGCCCAAAGAAAAAGTTCTAATGGCTCAAACAACTGAAGAAGATGAACTAAAGATTCTTGCACAAATTTACGCCATGGAAGAAGGAGACATGAAAAACAAACTTCTTGAAGCCTTTCTCGACCAGCTCCATGCTTCCAACTCTTCCAAAGGCACTTCTAAAAAGCCACTCTTTGTGGACGCCTCCTATGAACGAAATACTAAATCTTTTCAAAGACATCAACCACAAGACAAAGTTCGTTCACTCACTTTGGGGGAGGTAAGTAGAGAAATCCATTATCTCAAAGCAGAAATCTCTACTCTAAAGTCCCAAATAGAACAGCTAGAAAAAGGAAAACAACCTCTAGAACAAAATATTTCTGCAAATACAAATGCATATACTTGGCATACTGCACCAGTCTCCAGTGAGCCAAAGGTGGAAATTATTGAAGGCAAGAAAGACCTTGCAACAGGATTCAGAGAAATGAGAATCCTGACCATTGAATATCAACAACACCATGTCCATGTAGATATTTGCATACAAAATGAGATATTTTCTCTGACTGCATTAATTGACTCAGGTGCAGATGTAAATATTCTTAATACTAAAGTCATTCCAGCCAAATATTGGGTTGCAGCAAATAGGAAAGTCATTGGGCTGGGAAATAAAACCCTCAAGTTTGAAGTCCCTAAGGCTTCCATATGCTTTGATCAACACTGCATAAAGTTGAAATTTGCAGTAGCAGACATCCTTGTTGATTATATTTTGGGAAATATTTTACTGGCAGCAGTAGAACCTCATGGGTCAGTCAGGTTAAAGGGAAATAAGGCAGGATACTTCATCACTGTTCCCACCTCAAAAGGTGATCATAAAAGGATTGAAATGCCATATGTTTCCAATCCTAGAGTGTCCACTATGGTCCAAGCCATGAAAGAGCTCAATAGAGCAGAGTCCAAACTAATAGATCTTAAAGATCTAAAAACTACAATACAGGTGGAAGAACAAATAAAAAATCCTTCAAATCAAAGAAGAATTTCTAATCTCAGAGAAAGGATTGAGGCAGAATGTTGTTCAGAAGAACCAAACGCTTTCTGGCATAGAAAACAGCATTCTGTTGAATTGTCATATAAAGCAGAATATATAGGAAGGCCCTGCAAAAGCCGAGCTATTCCTATGAACAAAGAATATAGAGATCTTTGTGAAAAAGAAATAAAACAGTTGTTGGATAGAAAGTTGATTAGGGAATCTGATAGCCCCTGGAATTGTTATGGTTTCTATGTCAACAAAAGGTCTGAACAAATTAGAGGAATTCCCAGGCTTGTCATAAATTACAAACCTCTAAATTTTGTTCTTGCAGACAATACTTATCCAATACCTCACAAGGGAGATCTTCTAGGAAGAATTGCAGGAGCAAAGGTTTTTTCAAAGTTTGATCTCAAGTCAGGATTTTGGCAGGTAGCCATTGCAGAAAAAGATAAATTCAAAACAGCTTTCAGTATACCAACTGGACACTACGAATGGAATGTCATGCCATTTGGTTTGAAACATGCCCCATCAAAGTTTCAGAAGGTTATGGATTCCATTTTCAAACCTTATTTTGATTGGCTTCTAGTTTACATAGATGACATTCTCATCTTCTCAAAAAATGTCCATGATCATTACAAGCATATACAGATCTTTCTCCAGGTGGTCAAAAGAAATGGCCTAGTCTTAAGCAAAAAGAAGATTGATTTATTTCAAAATTCAATCGAGTTTCTAGGTCATAAAATCCAGAATGGTCAGATATCTCTACAGAAGCATGCCCTTGAGTTTGCTGACAAATTTCCTGATGAAATTTCAAACAAGACCCAGCTTCAGAGATTTCTTGGTTGTCTAAACTACATCAGCAACTTTTATCAGGATTGTGCTAAGGATAGAAATCTATTAAATCATAGATTGAAGAAAGATCCTTCACCTTGGACTGATGCCCATACAAAAGCTGTAAGAAATATCAAAACCAAGGTAAAATCACTTCCCATTTTATATGTTGCTGATGACAATGCTTTTAAAATTGTTGAATCAAATGCAAGTGACATTAGATGGGGAGGTATACTTAAACAAAAGAAAGATGGAGAGGAGCAGATAATCCAGTTTTCCTCTGGAACCTGGAACTCTGCTGAAAGAAACTATTCTACAATTGAAAAAGAAGTGAAAGCTGCATGGAATTCTATTGACAAATTTGAAATTCATTTGGTCAATAAGAATTTTTTGTTAAGAACAGATGCTTCTGCCTTAAAGAAAGTATTGACAAAAGACATCAAAAAGCCTGGTGAAGCAAAATTTGCCAGATGGCAGGCTCTGTTTGCAAATTTTGATTTTGAAGTAGAGCATATCAAAGGAACAACAAATTGCTTGCCTGATTTTCTCAGCAGAGAATATATCTAGTAGCAAGAGCACACTATGATAATTGTTACAGAATGGGATCCAAATCAACAACAAGAAGTTTTAAGATCTATTCCAGAAGATCAAAGTTGGTCTAAATATTGAGACAATTGGAAACCCACTTGGCAGCTAAGAAACACCAAAGTTCTAGATGCAAATCTTCAAGCCCACACAAACATTTTACATCTAGTTCCTGAACGAAAAGTTTATCCAAAAGGAAGCTGATGGATCCATGATATGGTTTATTCAAGAAGCATGGCAGCAGCATACCAAGCAGAAGAATCCTTAAGAAGTGATTTTCATGATATCACTATGATCTGGTCAGAAGGAGGAGATAGACACAGAGTCTATCACAAATATTCATGTATAAATCAAACCAGAAATACTCACTGGACTATCATGACCAATAATGTAGTCCTATGGCCCAGGAATGATCCAAATCTTATATTTCCAGACACTGTTTACAATTTCGTAGGTTATAAGAAATTGTGGTGGGATATCTTAAATGTCGATGGAAAGAATGAAAACCATTACACAAAATTAAAATTTGGATCAACAGGAGCTATGCAGGGAAATCAATAGTGTGATTGGTTACAAGCTTGGTGGATCGACTATGGTGTTAATAAAATAGCCATTGATCCTGTCTATTTTGAATCCTACTCCAGAATGCAGTGCAATCTTTGTTTTGAAAACAACAATTTTGATTGTTTTCATACTCCATGCAAAACTGTCAGGGATCTTCATCATCTTTCTGAATGTGAAATTCTAAATCAATACATGACTAGACATTACGAATGGCTAGTTATGACTAAAATAAAACATCAAATTGTATTAAACAAACCTATGATAGTCAGAAGGATATACACAAAAGCATGGGATGAACATTTGTATAAAAAATTCTGATTCCCAGGAATCACAGTTTTAGATGACCCCACTTAAAGAATGGTTCTCGTGGACTTGTCCTTAAAGTCTCCATAGTGTAATAATGATGTCTAGTCATAGGGCAAATTGTGACCAGTTTTCTCGTGGGTTTTTCTGTTCAAAAGCATCCACTCTGTAAAGTTGTTTTCTGTAGGATTGATTAAATCTCCTACAGTGTAACTTAGTATGAAGATTCTTCAGTCACGAGACTCAGAGCACTTCTCCGACTTTTGGTGCGCTTTGAGCCACATCTCATCGATTGACAAAATAATAGTACTAATCTATCAGTCTGACTGTCGGATGCTTGTCCCCTCCTTTTTCTATATAAGAAAGGGGCAAGGCTCATTCAAGGGGGGAGTAAGAGTGAGAGTTTTAAGGAGATCTTTCTTTCCTTCCTACTCTGTAACTGCGAACATCTGTCTGATCTGCTTGCATCACGAAGAAGATTGATATCTTTAGAGAGTCTTAGGAGATCTGAGAAGCCTGCGTATCTGTGTGCTCGGCACAAATAAGAACCTAAAGTGGCCAGATCTATAGAAAGCTTATGTATGTAGTCATGGTTATATGTATTCGCTCTTCCTGGCGAACACAGTCCATCTTGTAAAAGACTTTTTTGAAATAAATATAAAGAGTGTTGTTTTGTTCCGCATATGAGTACTTATGTTTTAAAATATCTGTTGAGGTAGTATCTGTCTCAATTATTCTTACTTGAGGTTCGCCAGAGGTTCGCCAAAAGGTAGAAGGGACACCAAGACTGTAAAAAGGCGAGGTAAGCTATGAAGAAAGGTCGCTAGAGCATGAAATACCTGAGTAGGTTCGTGTATGGGTTTGTGTAAAGAAGGATAAGTGATTAAGACTGAGAAGAGACTCGACAAGCCCAGTCAGTGTTGCAAGCTTCAGTGAAGCCCCTGCGAGAAATTTGTATTAGAGCCAAGTTTTTGGTTCAGGTTAGTACTAATCAAACACTCTACATAAATATGGACTCTTTTACAAGATCTGTGTCTTTCTGATAATTAGCAGAAAAAGAATCAACACAAGAAAATCCCCTTCGAGATATGTTTGCATCTGCTTCCAGTCGTGTGTTAAATTCCGCTGAGTTAGAATATGAAGAAACTCAGCCATCTGCTAGATGGCAACTCCCTAGCATAAATGCATCTGAAGTCTATGCTGATCTTTCTGTTTTCCATCTAAAGGCTACCACTAGAATTTCCATAAAAGAATCCATAAGTCAAATTGAAGAAAATTCTGAGTGTGTACAGTCCATCCCACTTCTAAATCCTAAACAACTTCAAGCTGAAGCAAAGAGGCTAAAAACCCAATATCTACATCTGGGTTGCATTAGAATCAGAATCCATTCTTTGACTCATCAAGGGCTAAATACTTTTGTCCTTGCTACAGTTAGAGACCTCACTCATAATAAGTATACCGATTCCCTAATAGGAGGTATTGTGGCTCCTCTGTCAAATGGCCCTATCTATTTCGATTGTTATCCAAATTTTTCAGTTTATGTCTTTGACGAAACAATCGAAAACATTCTCCAGCTGCAGATCCAGACCACTGGATTTGATATGTCTAAAAAGAGACATAACATCACTATTCAGACATGAGGATGTTTCAGACATACAAATACTCTGTATCCTGCTGTCCTCCATGCTCCCAATAAGGATTCAAAGTTAAGTGTGGTAGTTCTAACTGATGCAAAAAACCAAAAACTAGAACACCAAACAATTAGATGGGAAGATCTTACTTTCCCTGAGAATTGGGTTGTTTCAAATCCCAAGCCTCTTGCTATGAAAAATATAACCTCTGCAAATATCAAAGAAGACCAATCCTCTGCCACCCTCTCTTTTCCTAGAAGATCTACTATTGACCGCAGAAGGATTGATCAAGCATGCAGAAGTTCACCATTGTACAGAGATCCCCTTTACATTGATATTGCTTGTTCAAGTTCAGCCTCAAATTCCTGTAAACATATTTCTCTGTTTGAGTTTGCCCAATTAGTAAATTTTTCCTCTTTAGAAGTCATCTATCCCGAATGTAAATCATCTGTAAATCTAAGTAGCCTTGCTGAAATGGTTATCCATGCAAATCATCATCCCAGGATAGGAGAAGCCCCACCTTCTACAATAGTCAATCCATGTCCAAATCCTAAATGCTCAGATATTCCTTTTCCACATGAAACTAATCATGTGATGATGATGCATGAACTTCCTTCATTAGAAAAAGAAGACCCTCGGCTTACAGAAATGTTTAGCAAAATGAGACCAACAAACATGCCAAGGTATGGTCTAGGCTATCTTGAATAGACAAATGATTTAATCCCTGAATCAAGGTTTAGTACTGTTCCAAATGACTGCAAGAAGCCGTCAGTCCCAGAAATGCATAAGTTTTTCACTTTGATGGATGGTTGTAAAAAGCATAAAATAGATTCTCAATGGATGAAAGAAATGTTAAACTGGGATATCTATACCCATCCACAGGCAGAAAGTTTTGGCCTCACTTATACAATTGAAGAAAAAGTTAAGATGTCCCAAGAATGGAAAAATTTCATGCAGAAAACAAAAACCTGGATATCTTTCTATGTCTGGAAAGACATGAATCAGTCAGAAAATGTTCTGATGACTGACGCTACATCTTCCTCCACAGTACAACATTCATGGTCTGCTTTAGATGGTAGTAAGATTGAAACTCCTTCCACATTTCCACCTTATAAGGGAATCATCCTTGGAGAAGCTCAAAACTCAGCAAAGGATATTCCTCTAGTACTTAAGGATGATAATGCTTTAGGCATTGATGGTAGAATTCAAAAAGCCAGTGAACAATTAAACTGGACTAACATTGCCATAAAAGGATTGGAAATGAATTCTGCAAAATCCTTTGTTGTAAAAAAACAGTTTGATAATCTTCAAGTTTCAATCAACAGTGTAAATAACTGTCTGAATGATGTACAGTTCTCCTCTTCTGTCATAAAAAGCTATGTTAGAGAATTGCTAAATAAGCTAGAAGAGGTGGAAAATCAAATTAAAAATCAAATGGGTTCTACAAAAGGACTCATAACAAATTTGGCTGAAAAGGTCGATAAGATATGCATATCCAAATCAGACAAGCCGGTTCCTGCCTCCTTTTTGCATAAAAGGAACATTCAGATTCAAAATCCTGTCAAACCAATTGACAGATTTCCTCATCTTTTTCCTAAAGAAGTCTCCCAGTCTTCTCAAGAGTCATCTAGAGAAAAAGTTGAATCTTCATAACAAATCTCTATAGCTTCCTTATTCAAAGAACCTGAAAAAGAGCAAGATTCACAGATACTTCCAATATATGAACCACTAGAACATCAATTTAGCAAATATTCTGCTCCTGATCTTAGTGGCAAAGGAAAATTACCAGAAACGCACACCTTCTTTCCAGACTCTCATAGAGAATGGAATATTGATAATCTCAGTGTGGGGAAAATTAGACAAATGATAGATATGATGTTTACTGAATACAAGCTTATGTGTCTTAGAGGGAAAAAAGAAGTTGAAGCTTGTAAAACTATCATTCAGTGTTTTACTGGAACTCTTCTACGCTGGTGGGAAACTGAGTCATCCCCAGCCTTAGTACAAAAAATGGAAGTAGAACTACTCAAAGACGAAGCAGGAGATATAATCCACAATACTGATGGTACACCCCAGAATAACATGATTGGAGCCCTCACCTCTATGATCTTAGAACATTGGTGTGGATCAGAATCAGAAATTGCAGACAAACATGAAGTAATTTTGATGAATCTTAAGTGCAACAAGATGTCTCAATATGAAGATTTCATAGGGACTGGATGCAACGTATCTATGAAGTAAAGGACTCCAAAAACCTTCTCTGGAAACAAGTCTATCTTGCAACCCTTCCATCTAGATTTGTAGATTTTATTAGATTGCAAGAAGTTTTCCAGCTGCCATTTGAGTCATTTAATTATGATTTCATACCTCCTGACACTTAATTATGATAAGAGTGTGACATTAGATGATTAGATGATTTCATCAAGAGGTGTTGTGATTATAGCATTTTTATAGGGTATCATATTAGATTAAAAAAAAATGATTTTTATGTGTGACATGCCTTTTAATGGGTATGGAAATTCACTTTATCTCATGTTTAATGCTGTAATGGTGTTGTAGAGTTACTCTTTAAACAAGAAAACAAATTAGCATGATGATGATGATGATAATGATGATGATGATGATGATGATGATTATTATTATTATTATTATTATTTTGTGATCAATGTTATTATTGAATGTGTAAACATTATTTGGATTTGTTTGAACTATGTCATTAATAAGTGTGTTAATTTTTAATTATTTGTTAAAATGGTTTTACAAGGAATTTATTTTGTGCAAGGATAACATCTTAATCAATATAAAAGAGATATTTATTTTTTTATATTTTATAATTAGTTTTTCAAATTGGTAGTTGACTTTTAATTAATTTTCAATTTTCTAAATATCATCTATTACTTTTTAAAACCATAAATATGATATTTATCATGATATTTTTTTCCTTTTCACATTCGAGTGTTCTTGAATTCTACAACTTGTATGGAGATTTTTGTCACAAATTCACCTCAATTTTAGTCACAACTTATGTTCTCGTATTTTAAAGCTTATACAAATACTTTTGTCACCAAATTCTTTATAATTTTAAAATCACAAGTTATGACTTTGGATTTTACAACTTTAATTTAAAAATCACAACTTTAAAGTGTATAAATTATTGGTTATTAAAAAAATCATTTAAATAAAATTACAATATCATATCAAATATTAATTAATTTAAACTGAAGATTTGCAATCATGTATTATATTATCAATTAAGAATTTAATTATTATTAATTCAAATTTTAATGAAAAAATTAGGAATGATTGCATTTCCCATATATATAGCGATAATAACTAAGGTTTAACCTTAGACACTTGCAAAGTTCTTAAAAGCTCAATCTTAATGAATTTGCTTGTTTACATAGTAGTAGTATTATTTTCATCATAGTTACAATAACTTATGTTATCAAATACTTTTTACATAAAAACTAAATATTAAGAAAAAATGTTGCATATTACACTTGTTAATCTAATTATAGTTTCACATGCTATTTTTTCTAATTATTTTAATATATTTTTAATCTAATCATAATTTTATATTATCGCAATATCTAATCTCCTATTTCAAAAAATCAAGCTAAATAATAAAAATATGTAATAGCCAAACTCCGAACGAAAACAATAAACTATCCCCACCGCACAACTTATGCTCACTCAACAAACTAGACAAACTAATTATAGTTTTACATTGTTACAAATAAATTATTCTATGAGTCGAGATTTCGAGTAAAATTCAAACGCACGTCGCAACACCTTGGGTGAGTAGTCCCACAAACAAAAATGTGTTAAAGTGTATAGTAAAAAAACCGAAGCTACATGAATCACATGTTTGGGTATGGTTCTGGTTTGGTGAATGTTCACGTTTGTGTATGGTTCCTGTTTCGTGAATGTTTTCAAAAATGTCGAGATTATTTCGATGCCACGTTATATTGGGTGATTGAGTTATTTTATTGTCCAAAGGTAATTTATTAATAAAATTCACATTGTTTTATTGTCCAAAGGAAATTTATTAATAAAATTCACATTAGAGTGTTTAAATATTATTTATTATTCATGTCATCTGTTATGGAATATTGAATTTTATTTGTTGTCGAATTTATATTAATTTAGGGTTGATCAAAAAAAATTATAAATTTTGCATACTTTTGTTTTGCATATTGAAATTAAAAAATTTTGACATTATTTTAATTTAATTTTCTGTAATTTGATTGGCCATCAAATTCAATATGTTATTGCTCAATTCATAAATTAATGAGCCAGGTACAAAGGTCTCATAATAAATTTGTATTCCTATAGAATAATAAGTAGGAAAGTAAAAGTGGATTGTAAAACATAGCACTCACAGTAAAAAAAACATGACAAATCACATTTAATAATATTTTTCCTAGTAAAAAAGGCCATCTGCAATTATAATGATATCATGGAATGCTCCTTCTTTCTAGCTAACATGAAGATCCCCGTCTTGAATCAAAATCATATTAAGATAAACAACAACTTAGACTTATTGTCTTTTTTTCAATTGAAACTTTTGACATTGGATACGTGGTTAGCGCGACAAAATTATAATGTGTTAAGTATGGGTTATTTTGGGAAATTAGGCTCCACATGCATGAATTAAATGGCATTTTCAGATAATTTCATTAAAAATGAAATCAACGTCATGCAAGGAACATCCTAGCAAATCAATGCTTTATATTTCACTATTTTCTATTATATTATTTTAGAAATTAATCTAAAACTAAATTTTTGTCCAATATATTTCACACTTAACACATGGCATTAATGTTAAAATCAATTGAAGACATCATCATTACTTTAATGTGTGAACAATTTCGTCTTTTATCATTAAAAATATAAATTACTAAATCACTATTGTTTTGTATCAATTATAATTTTGTGTAAATATAAATATTAATATAAAAATATTTTTTATTATTATTTGCACACTCAAATAAGAAATGATGTCTTATTTTATTTTATTTTATATGTTTTAATTACATTTCTCACTCCAAAACAAGATAACTCATCCAAATTTTCAATACTTTCAATTTCATAATTACAAATTTCCAATAAATAATCACATTTCCTAAAATTTATATTTCAAATTTATAATTACTAGTTAATCAATTTCATAATATATAACCTATATGTCTTACACTTTTTTCTTGGTTAACTTCTCATTTAAAAATTATCAAATATATTATCATATCTAATCATCATAATTCGAGATAAATATAAATTTTCAACTCTTTAGTTCACACTTATTCTAAAGTTAATAAATAGTGAACGAGTAGGTATATAATACAAATTAATAATAAAAATGATATATTTAATAATAACATATATTTTAATTTAATTATATTTAAATTAAACAATAAAGACTAGCTACTATGTAACATTTATTCTATATTAATATAAATAATGTTATATATAATTAATTAATAAACCATAAATATTAATAAAATATTTTATTAGATTTATTAACAAATAAATTATTACTTATATTATTTATGATATTATAAATTGTATAGGAGTGGTAGGTGTGAGGGGTCATTTTGTACTCAAACATACTTGCGGAATCTAGGCAAAGTTACAAAGAACCATACAGAAGCTTATGTAATCCTCAGAGGCATCAAATTCGCAAAGGTCTTAAATCTACAGTAGTTAATTATTTTACGTGACTCCTCCTTGTTTATCAGAAATCTCCATTTTCAACCACTTCTAAGAGATGATAAGGTAAACAATATTTAGGAGACGCTATAAGAAACTTGAATATTTCCACGAAATCAATTTGTTTCACATCCTACGCCAAAATAATAAAAGGGTTTTTTTTATGCAAATTGGGCCATTTAAAATCCTAATGAAACAATGGTTCTCGTCGGAAAAGGTTCGAAGGTCTCTATCCCATGACTGTGATTCCAATAATTCACAACCTAAATCTAATGACGGTGATTATCCTGGGAACATTCATGTGGCATTATTGCAATTTAATGAATTTAGTGTACAGTCATTTCTTTGTAGTTCCCACTCATTTTAATAGCATTAGTCATTTCTTAACACAAACAAGTTATACTAATTAGCAATGGGTTATTCAATATATTTAAGGGATAATTTTTATGTTGCATGAATTTCTGGAAAGTGGGAATGTTGGGAATTTGGGTACGAGTGTTGTGAATGACTAGAGATTTTTCCAAAATTTACAAGAAACGACTAATCGGAAGTAATAATATTATATAATAAAGTAAAAATATTTTTTTAACTATATAATTTATATAATAATCAAAACTAATATTGAATCCAAATATTCAAATATTAAAATCAATTTATATATATAAATAATAAATATATAATTTACATATGTTTTTCTAGTTATTCTTAAGAGAAAAAGTAAAGCAACTCTAATGTTTAAGCATTGACCGCCACATACAATATGCACACACATTCTTCTCCCATATATATACATAAACAACAAAATAAATACTCATCACCATGACATTCCAGATATCGCCCTTACATCGAGGTGCCACACCCTTCCTTAACCCATCAAGAGATTGATCCAATTTCTTAATTAAGGATATCGACATTAAGCATGGTTTTGGCCTTTCTTCCTGTGGAGGTTTCAACTTAGGCTCATGTTTTGTGGGTAGTTTGGCATATTTCTCTACAGACTTTGTATTCCCCAACCCCGAGGAACCTGGCAACTCCCAAAAAAATTAGTCTTCAAAGCTCCCGAAACTTTCCCAAGCTTCCATTGTGAAAAAAGAATGTTCCCATACAGTTCCAAAGCTCCCGGGAACGTGGGAACCATTGGAACGGGTTTCCCAACTCTCAGGAATGGTCCTTGTGTAACAAAGGATAATTTCAACTCCATGTTACTCACCATGCTTTACTTTATTGGAAGTAATGCTTCTATGACTTCCAAATTTTAGTGAGATGTAATTGTGTGAGTTTCTAAGTTAAGAATTGTACTAGCTATTTTTAGTAATCTAGATCCACCATTCTCAATCTAGAAGTATCATATATTTCTATATATGTAACATCTAAGAGATCAATAAAAATAGAGTGTGTTTTGTGTAATTGCTCTCCCTCATTTTTCTAACATGATATGAGCCTGTTTTACCCTGACTCCTTCACAAAAGGGCCAGAAAGATGCGAGAATTGTAAAAATAGTTTAGATTAGAGTAGTTTAGATGTATGTTTGTTTTTATTTCGTTCCTGTGAAGATTTCTTTGTGTAGATTTGTTCACGTCTGCTGATCTGAGTTGAACGTGTGGAACAATATTGATTCAGTGGGTAAACATAGAGAAAGCAGCCAAATCAGGCATCCTCTGCTTATCGACAAAAACCTTCATCATTTTTGGCGAGCGAGAGAGGGCTAAAAAAAGATCATCACCTTGACGCACAAATTGGGGTCACCGTTACCGTCAAGGAGGATCGAAACCAGGTCATCCACAATGCTAGCATGGAGGAAAGTTTGAGCCGTCTGGAAAGTCAAATGAAAGACCAACCTCATCGAACCATGAATTCTACAACAGATCCGTCACTGGTCATAACGTCAAGGGGTCAAATTACATGGATCAAATCGGCCAAAGGAAAGCTTCCCTGCGTCGTCTGTCAAATCAGACGCTGTGTATTTATCACTGTTTTTGTTTCAGAATAGATCTGTTTGGTGATGCTAAGTACATTGAGGTTGCTTAGAATGCAAACGCTCTCATCACAGCCGGTTGCTGCAACGTCGTCCACAAGTTCTCCACCGATCCTGTTTGCCTCTGCTCCGTCGTGGTCTCCAAGACAACGAGCATCGGTCACCGTAAGTACGATCAGTCGGTGTCCTCAGTCGACATGATGGTGACTCTTAACGCCGGGGTAAACCAAGCCACGATCACCAACACCCTTCTTGATGACGTGCCGGGCTGGCCGATGAAATGCAGAAAACGGATCGATTGTTGCTCAACACCAAAGTAGTTGTTAAAATTGAATCATAAGTAAAATATATTGGCGTGGTGAGCGTATTGTGGGTTGTTTGGTATATTATAGAGGCAGACTTTTTGGTATATTAGGAGTTTGGTATATTGTAAAGAGGCAGTGGAGGAGATTTTGGGTTTGGGTATTTCGATTTATAATTTATAAAATAAAAAAATAAAACAATAACTGCTACAGTGTGAAATCTTGCTAATGTTTGTAGTAGTTTTATTGGTGTTTTAATTTTATCAATGGTAAATGTGACGTGGGTGTAAAATTATTTTGGTGTAAAAAAAAAAAACCGTGAAACTATAAAGAATGGGCCAATTATTTAATAGGCTAAGGAGCATTAGTCATAGGTAGTCCTTAATAAAATTACGCTGGTGTGACTAGTAGTGCTTTCGAAGAGTCAGTACAGGGTATTTTACTCAAGGTCAAGCTATAGTATTGCCTATTGAAGACATTATGTACATAATGATATTCTAGATAACTTATAAATATAGTGGAAGGTCATATATTCAACATATGGTGATAGTTGAGACTGACCCATTGCCCTCTGTGAGGTTGAGAAGCGTTAATTATGCAAAGTACATTAATGATCTGAAGCGATTATGCCTTAAATGGATCAAGTGGGAAGCTAAAGTGTGGTGAAGGAAAGAGCGAAAACTGTGAGATTTCACAGTGGATATGAGTGCTAGTGATGACCATATTAGACAAATTTGACAGAGATTTATTCATTGTTGTAATGTTTATTTCCTTTATTTTTCATGTAAGCATTAAGGGAAGGTATTGGAAGTAATGCTTCCATGACTTCCATGTTGTTGTGAGTTATAATTGTGTGAGTTCCTAAGTCAATAGTTGTACTAGTTATTTTTAGTAATCTAGATCCACCATTCTCGGATCTAGAAGTATCATGTATTCCTATATATGTAATGTCCATGAGATTAATAAAAATAGAGTATGTTTTGTGCTCTCCCTCATTTTTCTAATACACTTACATAGACACAATGCATCAAGCAATGAGTCCAACATTCATCATTCAATTTGAGTCTTTAGAATCACTACTTTTGCCTCTCTTTGCATCCATGGCATTTTCTTTAGCAATAGGGGTCTCTCCCCTGGATTTTCTTATGCTTGAATCTCAAAAGGCTTCATTGGATGGACAATATATTAACACGTCAATGAAAAGGTGAAAAAATTACATTGCATAGTATTTAGGAGTAAAGATATATATATTTTTTTAATTATATATAATTATATGTATTATCTTTGGGGGGTGGGGGAGGATGTGGAGGGGAAATTTTTTTGGTGGAAATGAATGTTAATCGGTCTTCCAATTGTAATTATGTAGCCTAGCTCTCCTCGCAGTGTCTGGTAGAATAAATATTAGGGAGATATTTGAATTGTTGTAATAATTGGTGGAGAGATTTAAAAAAGAATAATTAATTCTTGTTAGTTTCTACCATATTAGCTAATTCTATCCAGATAAAAATTATCTTACCCCAATAACATTGACTTGCAAATTTAAAATTGGAAATACTATAAAGTTATAATGTCATAAACAATCTTGAATATCTTGTTTCATGGATACCAATTTTACATCTAGGGATCAATTAGTCATAAAAAGAATAATTAATTCTTGTTAGTTTCTACCATATTAGCTAATTCTATCCACAAGTAAAAATTATCTTACCCCAATAATATTGACTTGCAAATTTAAAATTGGAAATACTATAACGTTATAATGTCATAAACAATCTTGAATATCTTGTTTCATGGATGCCAAATTTACATTTAGGGATCAATTAATCATTATATTACTAAATATATTATTGTATATAAACATTATGATTGCAATACTTCACAACTTAAATCCAATGATGGCAAGTATCCTAGGCACATTCTTGTCACATTATGGAAATTTAAGGAAGTTGATTTACAAACATTCCTCTATAGTTCCCACTCATTGCAAACACTCTACTCATTCCTTAGCAAAAACAAGGGACACAAATTAGGAAGGAGTTTTTCAACATATATAGGAGATGTTTTCAACTTGATGGTGCTCATCATGCCTCAGTGGACATATACACAATGCATCAAACAAGGAGTTCAACACTCATCATTCAATTGGAGTCTTTATAGTCATTGATTCCTTTGCTTCTCTTTACGTCTATAGAATTTTCTTTACTAATAGGGATCACCCCTGGATCCCCCTGGATTTTCTTGTAATTGAATCTCACCGAGACTTTTCTAGATGGACAATATATTAACACGTTAGAGACAAAATGAAAAACAATATATCACATAGTAACTAGGATAGAAATGTATTTTATTCTGCGTAGCATTATCTATATATATATATATATATATATATATATATATATATATATATATATATATATAGGGGGGATTTTGGCGAGCAAGGAAGATCATTGGTATTCCAACTCTAATTTCGCACCACTCTCCTCATGGTGTTTCGTAGCATACAAATTATGGTGGGAGATTTGAATTGTTGTATTAACTGGTGGATAGATTTAAAAAATAATAATAATTTATGTTTAGTTGCTACTATAGGAATGGATGTTCCTGGTGTAAGGGAATTTATGTTCTCTATCCCATATTTACTATCTTCTAACCTAAACTGTGGTTTTCTCACCTAATCTGTCCCTTCCTGTTATGTCATAAGATCATTCCCCTGTTAGTAAATCCTATTGGGATCCCCAACTGACCTTTTTGGTGTCAGTCCATATCCTATCATGGATTTACTCACTGACCAATCTGCTGAGTCAGCCATGATTCGTGCTACTATGGATGCTAAAGTATCTCGTGCTAGACATGCTCCTCAGTCTGATTGGATGAATTCGCTGGAAGCTGACATCATTCTGCCCTCTCTATCTCAGTTGCCCACGCAGGATGATGACTTGGCATCTTGGCTGCCTCCAAAACATCTTCGACCTATTAAAACCTCTCCACCCCCCTCGGCCATTAACCTCGATGGCCCTCTTTTAACGGACAGAATTGTAAGCTTACAGAAGAGGGCGCTCATTGGGAGATGGTTCTTCCCGTCTATGGTGGATTCGCAAATTCGATCATGGATTGCTGCCAGGTGGGCTCCTCTTCTAGGATACTCTCCTACCATTGTTTGCCTCATGAAAATTGGTATAGTTTTCATTTTCTCCAGATCCATGACCTGGAAATCATCTTTTCGAAACCCTGGGTGAAAGAGAGGAGTTTTTTTAGCTCTGCACAAATGGTTTATCGAATTTAATCCGCTTCGCTGCACGCCCCAGAATAATTACATCTCGCTTAAATTGCATGGCTTGCCTCTCGAATTATGGACCAAGGAATCTATGGAAAATATAGGAAATGCTATCAGGCGATTCATATATGTCGACCCTCGATGTATTGGTGCTAAAGATAAGCGGGTTGCCTAGATTCTCATTGAAAAAGAATTCAGGGGAGGTTTTCCTGAGACTATTGATCTTACTTGGGAGCTGTCCAAACTTTAACAACAGTTAGACTACTAGGGCGTGCCTTTCAGGTGTTCCATCTGTCATAAAACTGGCCACCGTTTTTCAAATTGTCCACGTCGCCTGAGTGCCAAATAGAAGAAGAATGATGTATGTATTCCCTCCTCAACTCATGATAGAGATACTTCGGCCTTTGATTGGCCTTTCCCCTCAGAGATTTACCGGGCTCCTGTCATATCCAATGCCGCTCCTCAATCACTAACGGATCGCTCCCTTGACCGATCTGCCAGCATCCCTCATTCTCGATCTATCTCTGTGGAACCATCTAAACATAATTCTAATATGTCTGCTGATCAACTGAGATCTTCCACTATTTCAAAGTCTCCTTCTTAGCCCCTTTTTGATCCATCGGCCAGAGTTTCGAGCTTCTCCTATATTTCGCTGCCGCACGAACTGGATCCGGACCCTGAAATTCCCCTCCCCTCTGCATCATCTAGACCCCCTGGTACCGATCTTGCGATAGCCCACATATACATTTCATCGTTGCCCCAATTCTCCCCCCCCCCCCCCCCCCCCCCTCCCCCCACATTCATCCTATCCCTGGACCCATGTCTCTACCTTTGCCTGGACGCTCTTCTGATATTAAATTTCTTTCTCCATTTTTAGCTTCCTCCCCTATCCCCCCTTTCCATAAACAGGTACCTGATCGCAAAGGAAAGGCGCCATATATCCCTATTTCCCCTCCACCATCCCCCCGAACCTCTCCTCTTAATTCTTTTGACCAGGACATCGATCTCCTCCTCAAAAGAACGTCATTAAATCTTCAGCCTTTAATTGTTCATCGACCTTCTCATTCCCCCTCGCCCCACATTAGCCCCACATCTGCGGGGAACATTACTGTCCGCCGCAAAGAGAAGCATGGCAGCAGGCATTTCCGAGGTAGGAAAGGAAGAAGGGTCTCGCCAACCAGGGATCTTTCCCTCATTGACATTCCTGTGACTGAAATTGCAAATGAAGTTTTTTTTGAAAATAGGCCTCTTAGAGCTTGCCGACCTCATGAAGCTCCCAAATGATTGACATTCTGTCCATGAACATTTGGGGCCTTGGAGCTGATCACAAATTTCTGGCCCTTAAACATCTTTTTGTCTCTTCAAAATCTAAAATGCTTCTTATTCAGGAAACCATGCATGAAAGCTCTCAATCCATCTCATACTTCAGGAGGATGCTACTGTCATGGCATATGGTCGCTACAAATGCTGTGGGCATGTCTGGTGGACTTCTGTTTTGTGGGACCCCAAGTGGATTACTGCCGCTGCTTTTCAATGCTTTGCAGGCATTCTTATTCTGGCTCATTTCCGAGGATCCACAGATCCCTTCCACATTTTAAATATTTATGCTCCTTATAAAAATCATTTCCCTTTCTGGAATTATCTGCTTTCTTCTGAACTACTTGATATAGACTCTTTGATAATTGGTGGAGATTTTAACTACACACTTTGTAATGATGAAATATGGGGCAACGACAGAAAATCTGATCCTATAGGAAGATACATCCGGTAATCTATTATTCAAAATGATTTCATTGATGTCCTGCCTGTTGATCAGGGACCAACCTAGGACAATGGAAGATCGAACAGCTCCTACCTAGCGAAGAGAATAGACAGATTTATTTTCCATGAGCAACTGATAGAAAAATATGGGCCTCCAACTATGAACATCATTCCGTCCTTCATTTCCGATCATCGGCCCATTACCTTTCAATGGAAAAATGCTGGACGAAGATATGGATATCCCTTCAAGTTCAATCGTACTTGGCTCGCTGATGAAAAATTCAATAAATTTATAAATGATACTTGGAAGCAATATCCCAAGCTGGTTAATGACCCTACTCAGCATTTCATTGAACGACTGCAATCCCTTCGAAGGGAGGTTAAAAAATGGCAAAAGGAGAAAGCGGCTTCCAGTAAAAAGGAGCTAAAGAACATACGCAAGGAATTATAACACTTATCTATCCTTCTTAAAAATTTTCACATGCCAACCTCCATCAGAAATCGAATTTGGGTCTTAGAAAAAAGAAAACAAAATATATTAGAAGAAGAAGAAGCTCCATGGAGGCTCAAAAGTCACGCATTATGGCTCAGGGAGGGTGATCAAAACACCAAGTTCTTTCACAGGTATGCTAGTAAGAGAAGGGAGACTAATGCTATCTGGGAGATCAAGGATGAGCATGGAAATTCTCACTCCACACAGGGCGCCATCTCTAGAGAGGCTGTAAAATTTTGTAGAATGGCATATAGTGAATATTCCATCTGCGATTTTGAGGATATTCTATGGGGAATAGACCCATACCCCACTATGTTTGATGAAGGCCTAAACAATGCTCTTATTGTTGAAGTTTCAGAAGAAGAATTACTGGCAACAATGAAAACATTCCAGAAAGATAAGTGCCCCGAGCCGGATGGGTGGACCATCGACTTCTTCATCCACTTCTTTGAATTATTCAAGGAAGATATCCTCAAGATGGTCGAGGATTTGAGAACACAAGGCTTCATCAGTCAGAAGATCTCCTCTACATATATCACCCTTATTCCAAAGAAAAAGCTCTCATCCACATTTTCAGATTATCAACCCATCTCATTATGCAATGTACTATACAAGATCATATCTAAGATTATTTATATTCGTATCAGGAACACTCTATCTCCTCATCTGTCCACAGAGCAACACAATTTTCTCAAAGACAGAAACATCTCTGAAGTGGTTGCTCTCACCCAAGAATGCTTACATTCAATGCACAACAGGAATATAGATGCGGCTCTTTTGAAAATCGACCTAAAAAAGGCATACGATTGTGTGAGCTAGGGCTTTATAAGATTCCCTCTAGCTAGGATCGGCCTAGATGTCAGATGTACTCGATGGATCATGACCTGTGTGGTGGATGTAAATTTTGTTGTCCTCATAAACGGTGCCCCTACTCCTTTTTTCAAAGTGGCCAGGGGATTACGTCAAGGCTACTCCCTATCTCCTCTTATCTTCATCCTTGTCATGGAATCTCTGAGCTTACACATAAAAATCGCGGTTCAACAAGAGAGATTCAAGCCTCTTCCCATAAGCAAGCATAATTTCATGTCACACTCACTTTTTGTCGATGATATCCTTCTGTCAGCCATTCTGTGTAGATCTACATGGTTGTGTATCTTTGAAATCTTAGAGAGATTTCAAAAAGCCACCGCCATGCATATCAACGATTTAAAATATTCTTTCCATGTCGCTGATGAAAATGGTGATACTATCACTTTTATTACATATCTTTTCCATATCAAAGCATTTCCTATTAAGAAGGATTTCAAATAGCTTGGTTTTTATATGAAACCTATGAGTTATAGAGTGGCTAACTGGTCATGGATTCTAGATCAGTTCTACAATAAAATTTCTACTTGGGAATGTAGATGCTTATCCTTTGGAGGTCGCGCCATCCTTACCCAATTTGTGCTGGTACAAATCATGGTTTATTGGGCCCTCCTTTTCTATATCCCACCAGCTATTATTAACAGTTTAAATAGAATGATAGCCAATTTCATTTAGGGTGGATAGAAAGAGAAGATTAAATTTCATCTCAACAAGCTTTCGAAGCTGTCTCAGCCAAAAAACATGGGGGGTTGGGGCATATTGGATTTACACTCCTTCAAAAGAGCGCTTCTATGCAAATCAATGTGGAATGTGATTATGGGAGAGTCCAACTGGAGCAAATCTATCAGAGCTAAGTATATGGATGACCTTGACATAACATATTGGTTCAAACATCACTCCATTGGGTCCACCAACGGCTCATACATTTGGAGAGGTTTTAAAAAATTGGAGCCGTTTTTCAGAAAAATTTTGATTTGGAAATTCCAAACAGGATCTAGCATTATTATTGGTTTTGATGAGTTCGTAGGTGCGGGTGAATCGATCCACATCTCCCATCATCTCCTGAGATATCTACATAGCAAGGGATATTTCTTCTGGGCCAGTGTTATTAAAAAATGGGACGGTGCCATCCCAATCTGGAAATCTGCTTCTGATATGCAATTGACCGGTGTTCTCGCAGCCCAATGGAACACCATCACCCTTTCCCTACAATCGCGTGGTCTATATCGTTCGTTGGACAGGGATTGCATCATTTGGAAAGGTCTCGGCGGCACTTCGGTTGTTTGTGCAAGGCATATATATCTCCAGATTTTACTAACAGAATTCGATACATCTGATCATATCTTTCCGCCAACGTTCTGGAAATCTGGATGCCCTTTAAAAATCAATATATTTGCCTGGCTGGTTTTTCATAACAGGAATCTCACTTGGGAGAATCTCCAGAAGCGCAATTGGTGTGGGCCTGCTATATGTCCCCTCTGCAGATCGAATACTGAAAATAATATTCATATTTTTCTACAATGTCCACAATCCCTGTTGATTTGGCAGCACTTATCTGCACACTTTGGATTCGCTAATGTCATCGCTCCTACCATCTACGAGGCCTTCAATTTATGGAGCAACATGTGTAGCAAGAGAAGGCGGATCCCTTTGATCACTATCTGGGCCATCTGGAAATGGCACAACCGGATGATTTTCGACTCCAAAAGGGAACCGTTTAATATAGTCTTCGAATCTATCCTTCGTTTATACGAATCACTTGATCAACCCCAACTCCTCAAAGTCAAACAAGGAGTGAAGTTTCCCATGGATGTCTATGAATATCCCTATGCTTTTTTTGATGGTGCTACCCAGCATGACATATGCGCCTGTGGTGTTTATATAATTCTAGTTGAAGGTCAAGCTTTTGATATACATTGGAACGGAGGACCTGGAACCAACAACAAAGCTGAAATTATGGCTCTGGCCGGTCTCATCTCTTTCTCTGATTTCCTTGGTCTCAAAAATCTTCATATTTTTGGAGACTCCAAAGTCACCATAGACCATGTGCTGTCCAAAAATTGCATAAAAAATATTCACCTCTCTGGCTGGTTGAATAGGCTTGAGGCTTTGTGGCTCAACAGGAAGGACTACTCAATCTCCCACATCGCCAAGGAAAAAAATCAGAGAGCAGATGCTTTGTCAAAGCAAGGGCTATCATCGCCACAAGGATTATGGAGGCTGCAGATTACAGTTGACAACACCTCCTGCCAGATCCAAGATTTTTCCATGCAAGGTACATATTTCTCTATTTTGTGAGGTCATATCTGGTATGAATGATGCTCCCCATCTTTTGTCTCATTATATGTTGATTCTTCATACATAACATTGGCTCATGGGACTGTTTTTTGGAATTCTACATGAAGATATGTCCAATATGCAACTTTTTCCTCATGGCTTCTATGTAATAGATTTGTCTAGGATACATATATCCTTTCTCCTGGAGGTCTTGAGCCAATCTTCTCTTTTCAGATCAGATGCCCCCATATTTTCATTGCTGTAAATTTCTGTTTTTGGATGAACATAATATAACTATATAGCTTTTTTTTCGTGCTGAATTTTTTTTATTTAATTCTATTTGTAAGTAAAAATTATCTTAGTTCAATAATATTGACTTATATTTTGAAATATTATAACATTGTAATGTTCCAGACAATCCTAATATCTTGTTTCATGGATTTTAATTTTATGTCTAGGGATTAATTAGTCATTAAATTACTAAATAGATTATTGAATAATAACCCTTGATTCCCAACTTCTATTAAATTTTAATGTCATTGGTGATCAAACCATAATGAAATTGGATGTGAGAATTATCAACGTGAAATAGATTTACTTTGGTTGCCCGATGTCCTTTGATTGGATGACTTTCATAGATTTTGCCCAATTAATTTGCAAATGGTTTAACACAAACTTCACAGGAGAAAAGGTGACACAACTATCCATGTGCACAGAGCAATCAAAGTGATTTCACGCGAGTTGGAAGGATTTCAATCTTGGTTTAAGTATGAAGCAAAGTGTTGTCTTCATAAATTACTTTACACTTGGATAGAAATGAGGGTATATAATGTAGTTAGGAATATATATAATATTTTTCATTAAAATAACATCATTACCATAACTTTAACTCCTCAACATGATTTATGGGAGGTCAGACCACTTTAACTGTGGATGAAACCACTTTAACTGTCTTCATGGTTTGTATTTATTTATTGTTTTAGGGTCTATTATGCATTATTTTGAATTAATAATTAATAGTGTATTAATGTGTTTTATTTTGTTTAAATTATAAGGCATGTTCAATATATTTTTAATTAAGTTTGTAATATTTAATTTTTTTAAATAAGTACAAAGGAGTAACTCATTGATAAGAACTTGTAACTAAAGATTTGTTTAATTATTATTTAAAATGTAATTACAAGTCTAGTTGTGAGTTTATAGTTTTGTATAATTTTTTAGGGACTACCTTAATTTATAATCAAATGTCTCATAAACTTCTTAAACATAATCTTGGATTTTATTTTTTATTTTCAATATCATTAATATATAAGTCTTTTAAAGTATAAACACATTATTCATATTATTAATTATAATTTAATGCAGTTTAATAAAATATATTTTTGTTTCATTTATATTATAATGTAAGGAGGGGTATCACATTTTAGAATAATATTGAAGTTATTGTTGCTTTGAGGCTTTTGTGATCAGTGCTTTGTGTGTTGTTTTCTTATGGAGTTCTCACATCTATGATTTGTTTGTATCGACGTTTCGAGCCCTCCAACATGGCTCATCATCAGCATAGATCAGTGATAACATATGCCCTTTAAATAATAGTTTTTGGATCATTTTTGTGATTTGTAGGAATATAAGAGTTCCATCATGTTTCTATAATAGGGGTAGAAATAAAAAGGGGTATTAAAAATGCCATGGAAAAAATGGATTGTAAAATTAGGGATTTTAAAAATTGTAAGCATATATTGGAAGGAGGCATCAACAAAAGGAATTTTAGAAATATTTTTTACTATGTACTAAAATTAGGGAGTATGATTTAATGTCCTACAAATGAATGTGTTATGATACAAATTCATTGAATCCCTCATATAGAATCTGCTACTCTCCCTTCATTCCATCAACTCATTTCTTGTGTCTTATTTATCCAAAAAATGGCCCAATCTCACAGTTATAAGGCTCGAGATCAATTTCAAGCTCTAAAAGAAAAGTATGAAGTGATGCAACTAGAATTTCATTAACTTTGAATTCAACATGCTCTATTATCCATCACCTAGTCTACCATAGTGGGAATTGTTATCTCCCTTAGACAACAAATGTGTGAAATTGAAGATAAAATTAAAGTAATTAGATAAAAAATTGAAGACATGTAACTCTTAAGGTACCATGTGGAGTCCCAAAATTCTTCTGCAGACCTAGCTTCTCCTTCCCCACTAGTGTTGGAATTGAATGTCTCTCTACAACAAGAATTTTCTCCATATTGGGACAATAACTCCCTCAATTAGAATGCATGCAAATTAAGGTCTGCAAAATTTTGGATTGTTACTATATTTATAATGCTAAGCATAAGGAAGATGAAATATCTAGGGTTATCTTATATATAGAATATGGAATTATAGTCCACATAGTCAAACAAAGCCTTCTAGCATTTTTGGATGTAATTTCAGAATATTTCCATACGCCAAAAGCATATATATATTAATATAAATTTTAAGGTTATTGTTACACACACACACACACACACATATAATGTTCACCAATTCTTATTTTTTCTAGAAATGATTACCCCAAATTAAATAGTATAGAATTACTTTACCTAAAAAATCACCAACATTTTATAGAAATGATATAAAATCCTTAGAAATTTGAATATTTTTACAAAATAATCGTCAAACATTTATAGTTTACATATTAAGGATTACTAAGATTTAGTAATGTTTCTACATTTTAAAATAAATTTCCATCCTTAAAATTTTCCATATAGTTAATTCTTGACTCTCATTATGACTTTTATTTGCACCATGTATGTGTGTATGAATTTGATAGTTGGGTTTGTTATGCACTATATCTAAGCATTCCTAACTATTTTATTTTATAGTCACTATTGTGATTATATTAAATCTTGTTGCACTAGGAAAACTATGAGTAGCGTTTGCGATTTAATGTATCCAACATTTCACTTAAATTTATCCAATCATATGAACAAATACCATTAGTTGCATCATATCAATATCATATAAAGTTTTAAATGAGTGTGTTCAATAATGATCATTTAAAACTCAGATTAATAACATGATAAAAATTGAAAATATAGTGATATAATACAAACACATGAAAAACATCATGCATACAATCTGATGATAGCAATGCAACACAATAAGAAACCAATATATTTCCTTGTAAATTTTTGAAATGTTATAATATTCCCTCACACCCCCTTGTGTTATTGTCAATTGTGGAAAGTGTTATTAATGCATTCCTAGATTTTCAAACTCTATCATGAAAACGAGGCCATAAAAGTGCCCCTTTCTACAAATTTGTCAAATTCGAAATTGATTTCTTCATCACGTCCAGCTCAGTGAGAGATTTCCAATGTATCTAAATTTCTCCACATTCCTCCCAAATGTTGAAATACATTTTTTTTAGTTCCCCCAAAGCTCTAACTACTTCCTTCTATGGAAAACAACTCAGTATTTTCTTCATAGCTTACACCTCCTTAACCCAAGCAACGTCCTGCTAATTCTAGGTTCAAGTATAGTCTTTCTCTCCCACTATCACCTTTATTTTTTTTCAGACTTTCTTTATCTCCTATAGCTCTTTTACACATAGTTTCCACCCATGACATTAATCCATATGTTCAACCAATAGTACCCTTGTGGCAGAATGGAGGATATTTTTTCTTTTGTTGTATTTCGTTCTTGTCACTTCGTGGGCATAACTAATTCTTGTATCTCATTACTTGTTAGCATAGAAATAAAATTTCAAAGAATTATAATTAATCTCCTGCATTCTTAACTTTTTGTAGACCATACGTATCTTAGTATATGTTAATCATTATCATCATCACAATATATATTATTTGAATCTTTTGATTTAAATAAACAATAATATCTAGTTTGACATCTAATCAAGAATCTACCCGATGGGGGTGGTAAGAGATGGTAATGAGGTACAGACTGGGGCATTTAACCCCCTCCCCATGCGACAATTATCATGAGGAAGTGTGTCAATGAAGTTTCTGGGTATGAGTGAGAGATAAAGGTTATCAATAAAATTATGGATATATTTGTTATTTGGACAATGGTTGTATTTGTTAGTTGGCTTTAGGGAATGGGCTACAGGAGAATGGTGGGTGACATTTTTCTAGGAGTGATTGGTGGCTATTTGTCTCTATCATTCCCTGCACTTCATTATGGGATAACAAGCTCAAACAACATTTTGAACACTTATGGTTCAGGGAATAATTGTTTGGGGCCCTGGGTAGTTGTGGCTTGCTCAGGAATAGGATAAGCTCTTGGAGTTCGTAATGGTTGGCGATCAAGGTGGAAGGGTTTCCACAAAGTTTTCTCTCAAGGTCTCATTTATCTCCTTTTCGTTGGTAAATTCTCCATGTCTGGGTTTATTCTCAATTCATGCTTGGTATTTAGGCTAGTATGGCATTTTCAAAGTAGAATTGTTGGTTTAGATTCTGGAATTTGACGTTGGCAGTGCTAGTGGTGGTGGAATCCTTCCTGTAGATTTCGTTTGTGCCCCTTGTTGTAATTCATATATGGTGGCCCATTGGGAAGTGGGTCTATCGCCTATGAGATGCTTTCTCTTTTTGAAGGGCCTAAGAGCTTTCTTCAACTTAGGGGGTCTAGAGGAGGCCAGATCTTTGGCTGTGGCTTGTGCTTAGTGTGCATGGACATGGGCATTGCTTAGGTAGGAAAGCGGAAGGTGGTCAACCCACCTTCATAGGTAATCATTGGTACTTCCCTTGTAGACTCAGCTTGGTGTGTTTGTTTTACGAGGAAACCTAGGCTTGTCATAAGAATTGGTTTGTCAAAAGTAAGGCTCTTAGGGGGCAGTGTGATGTAGTCATTCGAGGACTCTTGCATCAGCAATGAGAATGCGCTCATAGGGGCGTAGGGGCATTAGACCTTAGGATCAAGGCATTTCCCACCACACAGAACATTGGGATTTTGGAGAATAGGTGGACCAATAGTTAGCCAATTCGCCAAGGAGAGTAGACTTACCCCCTCCCTTTGATTCTTTGGAAGCATAAATTCATCAAGTTACCTCACTCTTAGAGTAGCTAGCTCAAGATTGACATGAGGATCGTAATGAAGTTATTTCTTTTATGAATGATCTCCAACACAATCAATGATACATGATGGATAGGATAGTCTCATTATGTCGTGGGAAAAAAAGGATCCATGAGAGGATGGATTGGCTCAAAGGTAGAATGGAACACATGCAAGCTCACATTCATGAAGCCTTTCGTCTTCCTCCACCACTAGGAAATGAATTGAATGCTCCAGCTCCAGGAAACTTGGTTGACCGAGGATGATTGTTGGTTGTATTTTGGTTCTTGGGCTCTTTTGGTTAGTGTGAGATATTTGCATGTGGTCTGCCAATTTTACTTTATTGTTATCAATGCTATTTTTCCACTACCTTCTAGCCAATAAGTCTAGTAAAAATAAGACTAGAAATTTTCTAGAACCAATCTTATCACAATATATCTTTAAAATAAATTAATAAAAAATCTTAATTGGAAAAAAAAAACATCATCAAATAAAAAATCTAATTCTAAACGAGAATTAAAATATGTTCTCATCCATTTATTTTTTATTTCCTTAAAAAATTCCAAACACAGATTATAGTATTTTCTTCTCAATTTATCTTTTGCTTCCAAAAATGCAAAAGATGGATGATGAAATATATGTATTACGAATTGATTTTAAACCTATTGATAATTTATTATTAGTTTTTTCTTTCGCATATAGGGTTTATTACAAATTGCTTTTAAACATATTGATAGTTTGTTGTAAGTTTTTTTTGGGTATAGGGTTTATTTGTATTCTTTGATTTGATATTTATATTTTTATTAATATATTATAATAAAATAATTATGATTATTAGGTTATTATATTTTCTTCTCAATTTATCTTTTGCTTCCAAAAATGCAAAAGATGGATGATGAAATATATGTATTACGAATTGATTTTAAACCTATTGATAATTTATTATTAGTTTTTTCTTTCGCATATAGGGTTTATTACAAATTGCTTTTAAACATATTGATAGTTTGTTGTAAGTTTTTTTTGGGTATAGGGTTTATTTGTATTCTTTGATTTGATATTTATATTTTTATTAATATATTATAATAAAATAATTATAATTATTAGGTTATTATTAATTTGTAATAATAGTTAAAAAATATTAATTGATATATTATTTAAAATATAGAAATGAAAAAAAGAAATATAAAATATTAAATATTAAAAAAATATATTATATATTAAAAATTTTAATGAAGTGATTATATATATATATATTAAATATTTTAATAATAAATTTAATATTTATTTAAACATTTTTAAAATATTTTATTATTATCATCTAATGTTTAATTAAAATATATTGAAATATTTTATTAGAATCAACTTCACTCCACTATTTATAACCATGAGACACGCTAACCTAAACCAGGTAAATTAACAATTATAACAACGATTCCTTTAAAAAAGTAATCATAATAATAAATATATAAATAATAAATTGAAAAAAAAATAACAATTATTTTCTCAAAATATAATTACTAACATTAAATTGAAAAAAAAAGAACAATTATTTTCTCAAAATATAATTACTAACATTAAAATTATTATAAAATTTTAGAATTATTATTAAAATTTATAAAAAAACTAAATATCATAGCTAAAAAAATTACAACCATCCAATGAAGTACAAAATGAAATTTAGTACAAGTTATAAATGCAAACAATTTTATATTTTTGTTTTATAGATGTGTATATAACAAATACATAGTAATTACCCGAATGCGGGTGACAACTCGATATCTGCTTAAGTTAAGAGGGCCATTAAGGCACTTGGCCTCCCACTCGTCCGGCGTTCACGCAGACAGATTTCATGGCAGGTGAAATATATCAGTCAGGGGTTGGAATGAGGTTCGCCTGGTACGCCATTAATGAGCGCTGGGTACGAGCATCCAGACGCAGGCCTTTAAACCTGGACAGGATGAGGACAACTAGCTCTACTGCTGATAAGCTTCACCCCCTCCCTCTGCACCCTCCGCCTCCTCGCCTCGCCGAGTTTGATTGGGAGAGCGCCCGCACTCCTCTCTCTGCTGGTTGCCTTTGCTCGCCACCCCTCTCCCTGCAAGTCCGCCTTTTCCACTGTCCGAGTCGCTGGTTAACTCTGAAGATGCCTCGCCGCAGAGGAATTTCTCGCAGAGGAGGCTCCTCTGCTTCCAGAGGCAGAGCTTCTCATTCCACGCCCCAGAACGTCATTCCTATTACCTCTTCTTCTCCATCCTCACCTCCTTCCAGCCAAGCTCGTCATCTCCCGAATAATTCATTTATCGTCCTGGTTCACTTTTCACAGCAGGCTTAATAGGCTGGTCTTGACCACCAGCATCACCATCATCCTCGCAGAAGAGGAGGATCACCCCAGCGACCCGGCCATTTCCTCCTCCTCGCAGACTCAGGAAGATAGTACCCCCCAGGGAGGGATGGAGGGGGCGATGTTCACTGCGGATAACATGCAGGAAGACTCCTCGATCCCTGAGGTCTCCATGCAGCAAAAAGATTCAAATCAGATTGACGTTCTGGAATGCGAACCTGTTCATCAAGACTACGGCGTTCTATAATTAGTTACCCCCACAGAAGGCGGAACTGATGGAATTGAAAATGACGGGCTCGTAACCTGGATAGCCTCGTCCAGCAGATCGGCAAAGAATGATACCGACTCTTCGACACAGGATGTGTAAGGCGGCCTCCTCCTCGAAGAATGGTTCCTCTGTCTCCAAGTTTTAAGTTTCCTGTCTAAGTCTTTTTGTAACTCTGTTTTCGAGTCTGATCTCAAGCTTTTGCTCAGTATTAAGACTAGTCATCTTTTGTCAATTCTGCAGTGCTTTCTATGTATTGGGCTAGTTCTGGTTTGTTTTGTAGCCAAGTTGCAAGGTCAATCTGTTCACTAGCAGCGACTCTCAGGCTTTAAGTAGCAGAGGTTACAGTCCAAGCATAATTATTCTCCAGTGGGTTACTATCTAACCTTCAAGTTTGGTAGCATTTTCTAGTTTCTGTGGCAGAGGGCCGGTCTATGCCCCCTCTGAGGTCTCGACCTCATTGTAAATAATCTTTTTTCTTCTTAATAGATTTAGCATTTACTCAGAAAGAAAAGAAAAAAAAAAAAAAAAAACAGAACAAATACATAGTAATTATAAAATATAGTTTTTTTCTAATAAAATATGTATAAGAAATTATTCACATTTAAAATAAATAAATAAAATTTAAAAATATTAAAAAGAATTATTGATAATTTATAACTTTAAAACGATGAATAATCATAATTTTAATTAATCTGAAACATATATATAATATTTATTTATAATTTTATATTAAATAATAATGATAATGATGATGAACGTAATTGAAATTTTATATAGTTTATAGGACCTTAAAAAGGTAATAAATTAGTTGAACTGATTTAGAATTTTATTTAAATAATAAGAAAAGTATTTCAAGTTCACCATAGTCTTGCTCATTTAAAAGGTCAAGAAATTTCGTAATGTGATGGATATTTTGAAATTTAGATTTAATATGAGTATAAATTAGACCATTTAAAAGAAAATGTTTTTCATTTTGAACCCTCTTCATGTCACAAAGATGATAGATTTTTTTCATCCATGGTGTTTTGTGAATTAAGGAACCATGATATTCACTACGGAACTAGAATTTGTTCTTATTTTAACAATGATTATTTTCTTATTTATAGTAGTAATGAAAAAGAGACACTTTTGATTTCCAAGATTTGGGTTGATCACCTCCTTATAATATCATAATTTCATTTTCCCCTCTAACTCTTTATTGCACCACAATTTCTCCTTCAATTTTTTAATGTAATAATATTTTTAATATTATTATTATTTTGAAAAATAATCTCTACTTGATCAAAGAGTGGTTCTCACTAGAGTTCGAAGCAATTATAAGAAGTTTCTTCTCTTCCATGTTGTTTATCATCTTCTTATACATTAAATACCTAGTCATAGCCATGTTGTTAATTGGGGAATTTTTTTTATTTTATTAGGAGGATAGGATAGGCTGTATTTCCTTTCATTTTCAGAGTATAGGTTATAAATTCCTTTGAATTTATTGTATCTCTCTTCACCACTCTTTGGAGAAATTGAATCCCTAGACCTTACATCCATATAAAATAATAGGGGTAACAAGAATCTCAAAAAGCACTTTTATTTTACCTAATATCTCTTTATTTACAATTATTTTCAACTCTATGTTAGACTTTCCACCCTACATTTATCATTTTCTCAATGTTATAATTCAAGTTGAGCTTGTGATGTATATTTGTATGGAAGCACTTCCTCCAAGATATAATTTTGCTAAGTGCACTTTATATTCAAAATAATAATGTTACATATATTAATACAAGAAACATAGTCTCAAGATAGGAGAACTATCTTGAACCCCATCACTCAATTGAGAAAATATCTCAACCAAACACCAAACTAGGAGATTATTTAGTTGGAGAGAATCTCTTAACCATTTAGGCCTCAACAAACTCCTAAACAATAGGAATAGACACATTCTTTCATAGAGCCTAGAACTCTACTAATATTGATCACACCTACATATAGACAAGTAGTAGTTAAATATTCTAACATGCCCCCTTCACGACTTCTTGTCTAAATATTCATCCGTTGAGGCCTTCATCTATATCTTCTCTGTAGCACACACCACAATGAAGATCCTCCTACTCAGGAAGATCTACCTCTTTTCCAACTTAGCAATTAAAACTTGTACCTCGATCATGCAAATATCACCAAAATATCAACGTCCATAAAAAGGAAAAACCGTCCATGAGAATGCATGAGTATGTAACTACTGCAACCGCTGCTCTAGAATGCCTGGGTACCTAACTTCTTGATGAAATTCCCTTAGATATAAAATTTCACCTCACGGAGTCTAAAACCGATATGGTCTACCCAAGTGTATCCATTCAATGCATGGCACACTCATTAAGAGTGTTAAAGAGATTTGTAATAGAACCTACTAAGATAAACTAGACAATATACACCATGTTACTAGGAAACGCATGAGAAAGGAATATGTGTGCAACCTCTTAAGGTCTTACAACAATATGCCATTTTCATGCTAGATAGATATTGTAACAGCCCTGGTCAAAAATCCATGTAAAAGTTAACAAAGGCAAAATATTTACCAAGGTCATGGGACACGTATTCCAAGCTAAACGCTGGGAAAAAGCATAGTGATGGGGATCATTGGTGATTGATTAATGACTAAGGAAATTGGAAAGGGAAATGGCTAAGGCTTTGGAAAGGAAAAGTGGATTTTTGACACATTTATTTATGAAAATAATCGAAATTTGGAGAAAAGGGAGGAGAAAGTTCATAGGTTGAATGTGAGGAGGAAAATGAAGGAAAATAATGGAAAATGAAGAAAACAGAGGCCTCATTAATAAAAAGGCTTCTGAGGATCACTTCATGGACTTTTGTCAGTTCAATTTTAGAGCACTCTCTTTATTCTATCTCTCTCTTACACTTGGACACTTAGAGTTTTCTTGGAGCACCCTTGGAGGAGTGTGGCATACTTGGAGTTTTAGAGGAAGAAGGTAAAGGAAGAGAAGGAAATCACAAGAGGGCTCTCAGCTCAATTTATTGGGTAAATTAAAACATGTATTTTACTTATCAATCCGGTTTGGTAGACTTAGAAGTAAACCAAAGTTTATGGAATCTTAGATTAACTAGTGTAGGAAACAATTGTTTGGATGAAAATAATGGAAATGCATATTACAAATATGAGTTACTTGAAAAGAAATCATTAAAATTCAATCTAGAAGCAAGAGTGCAATGAGTCTTTGTGGAGCATAGCCAACGAGGGAGAGACTCTAACTTAGAGGTCGTGGTTGTCCTTCCTCATTATCCTTATTCCAACAAGACCAGTTCCACCATAAGCATATCATAACGAAAGCAGTAAAGATCAAATGCATAAACACAATTTCCAGCTCAGTTCTTAATCTAGAAGGAAGAGGATCTAACTTAGATGCCTTGGTTGTCCCTCCCTACTTAAACCAATTACTAAAAAGAAATAATTCAAAAATGTAAATGAACATGGAATATAAAGAATCTACTCATAAAATATTCACAAGAAACTGTAAAGGAAACAACAATCTAAAATATTCACAATTATACACAAAATTACACTACAGTGTACTTAGCTTAGAATGGGGGCCCTCCACCTTTGCTTGGTACACTTGAAACTATGAGCTACAGTAGATCAGAAATCACATCCCACAACAAGAATGGTAAGAAAATAGAAGACAAGTTCTTCAAATTATATTCAGAAGTAAAGAAGTCTGAATAGTCATAATACATGTTTATAGTTGTTGAATAGTTGTGCTTAAATAAGCCAAAAGTATAAGAAACTGAACTAAAATAGTTGTAAGAACCTATAAGATTCCTAATACATATAATCAGGCCGAACTCATCCCTTTTGTTGCACAAAATATGGGAGGATCCAACTAAATCACAAAACTGGCACTTTATTTAGGGATTTCTAAGTGACTGGTCAAGTTTGACCAATGTTGACCATGCTTGTTTCGACTCATTTGGACTATGCCAATAGGAGTCTGTCCATACTTAGTTCCCATACTTCTCGAATATATATTCAGTTTCCACCAAGGTGTCCTGCACATATGACTTTAATGGATCCATTAAGGGAAATTTTGTCCTAGTCAAAAATAATTTTTAATACCCAATATTTACTAAAAATTCTAAAATTTAAAAGAAATAATTATTTTACCTTAATGTGCAATAAGAGGAAAAAATATTGAAAATATGACCATGGTATGATGGTAAGGGATGATAGATATATGGATTATTCATGGTGAAAAATGGTCAAAACTGAGGGCCAACATCTCCCCCTTGTTGAGTCTCAAGCATGTCCTCATGCTTGTCTCTCTCTCTTTGATCTTTTGCCTTTGTATGCTGACTTTCATGCTGATGTACATGTGGATCTGCTCCTTCATGTTGAAGCTTCCTTCTGAGCTTCCTACAAAAGGATATCAATTCCCTCCTGACCTTTTTCCTCTTCCTTGTAGATGACATTCTTCACTTTCTATTTCTCATATTTATACTACCAAAGTTTCTTCTCTCTTAACCACATGTATGCTTGTTTTGAAATTAGGATATTTTATCTTTCTAGCTTCTTCATCCTCTCTTCAATCTTTTGTTTTCTTTCACCACCTTGTTATTTTTCTCTTTATACATCTCATTTTCCTTCTTAAGATGTTTTTCCATAATTTCATTGACTTGAAGCTGAGTGGTTAAGTCTTCTACCTTCTTGGCATATTCTTCATTATGATCCTCTTTGGAAACTTCTTTGATCTCTTTTGCATATGAATGGGATGATGATCCTCCAATCCATGTGTCTTCATAGCAATAATGCTCTAGATCTCTAAGCTTTTCTTCTACTTCCCTTTCTAGTTTTTCAATGACTTCATGACGTGATTGTTGATGTGTACTAAGATCCATTTCATCTAGGATATCCACTTCAATATCTTGGCTTTTTTCACATGGTTGTTTTATTTTTTTCCTTCTTCACTTCTCTAGAATAGATATGAAGGATCTTTCCTTCTCAATGGTTATGTCCTCTTGTTTCTTCCTAGATCTTGTTCTTGGATACAATGGTGATTGCATAAGATTTCTTGAAAGATGCAATCGTCTAAGTGTTTCCTCATTTCCGGTTGATTGTTCTTCCTTTTGGACTTCTACAAAGTGGTTTTTGTCCAAGAAATTATCCCATGTTTCTCCCCTATTTTTCAATTGAAACTCAATCAAGATCTTGATTAACCCTTGGTGATAGTAGCTAGCTTCTTTGTTTTATGTTTTTCCTTTCAACCCTTCAATCATCTTCATCAAACTCTTGGAAAAGAAATAGGGAAGGTTTACTTTACAATCACCTTTAATGTGTTGGAGAAATTTGATGTGATATAAGTGTACAATACTATACCTCCCATCACATATAAAGTATTTTTGAGTAATAAGAGCCAATTTTGCCCAAGGTTCTCTTATTCAGTCCCTAGGAAATCCTTTAGTTTTATCAAATGTTCCCTTCCTTTGTTTTTCTAAGAATTAATTCCACCCCTTCTCTTTAAATTGTTTCCCCTTGTGGTATTCTTCTCCTATCATTGACAAATTTGTGGCTTGAGCAATATATTCTGGAGTAATGGGAACAAGAATGTCTCCTACTCTGTTTTTTTCATTATCAAAATTAGCTACAAACTCCTATGTGACTTTTCCATTATGCCCATTAAACTTCCTTAAAAACCCTAATAGGTCTGCCTAGTAGAGTTTTTCTATGGTTTACTTATTCCAATTTTCCAATTGAAGTCCAGTGGGTTCAATCCTACTCCCCATACTCAGGTCTGGATGCTTTTGTTCATTTTTGTCTTTGTACCAATTTAAATAACCCTCGACTATAAATATTCTCGTGAGATAATAATAACTTAGTGTTTTAAAGAATAGATTTTTTACAGTTTAATAAAATAGAGAAATTATATTTGTGACTAGTAGAGAAATATATTTCTTGGTGGATGTATTGAAAAACAAATTTTCATTTTAAATAACATAAAAGTGTTACTTATCAAAGCCTGATTTGGATGTTTTTGACTGTTGGACACATTCTGTGATGAGAAAAAAAACTCTGAGATTTCACCTCTGTCTTTGCTTCTTGTGGAGAGAAGGCTATGTTTTGATGCTTTGAAAACACCTTTCTGGAAAATACCATGTGTCAAAATACCTCTGAAAACATTCGTCTGGTCACTACCCTTCCTCAGAAATTGAGTTATGGAAATGTAAATCAACCTACATGTCTAGCAATTACAAATTTGAACAACTGCATGTACTCATCTATGCTTTCAACTTTAATTAACATTACCATTCATTGTCTATTTAGAAATCGAATCCTGCAAAGAAATCGATTTTTTGGGTGCTTTCCAACATCCACCATACACTTCAGACTTGTTTCTAAGGTTAATTAATGTGGCTGGAGTTTTGTGTTTGGAAATCACACACTTGGAGCTTGAACACAAACCTACAATGCCACCATGCAGTTGAAAGCTCGAATTGTCACCAACGTTTGCTAGCTCAAAGTTATATCATGTTTTCAACTAGATTTTGTGGTTATCTACACTACCGGTAATTAAATGCCAATCTTAGACTTTGGATATCACCAAAAAAATGAATTTCCTGCATTTCACTCCTACTCAAAATCAACTTTTTATCTTCTGCGAATTTCATGGGATTTGAATGGGTATTTCAACATTTAATTGGTGGGATTATAATTAATGAAGCACAATGTTCTCTTCTGGATCTTTGTCGAGATTCGTGGTATTAAAAATCTATTCATACCCTAAACAAATCATTCGTCAATCTTCATTTCAAAATCTATTTCTAGTTTTTCTCTGGCTTGCATTTCCTACCTGAGCCAAGGTGCAAATTCCTTCTTCTCCCTGCGTCAAGGAACTCTCTATGGTTGTTGAACGTTACTCTTCTTTGCGTAGGTGATGAATTCCTTCCTTCTCCATGCGTGAAGGTGTTGGATACCCGTAGTTTAAAACTCGCATTGCCACCAACATTTGCTAGCTCGGAGTTATATCGCGCTGTCAAATGGGGTTTGTGGTTACCTACACTGCCAGTAATTAAATGTCAATCTTACAGTTTGGATATCACCAAAAAAATGAATTGCCTGCATTTCACTCCTACTCAAACTCAACTTGTTATCTTCTGCAAAGTTCACGGGATTTGAATGGAGATTTCATTTTTTAATTGGCGGGATTATAATAATGAAACACAATGTAATCATCTGGCTCTTTGTGGAGATTTTTGGTACTAAAAATCTACGCATACCCTAAACAAATCATTCCTCTGTCTTCATTTCAAAATCTGTTTCTAGTTTTTCTCTGGTTTGTGTTTCCTACCTGAGATGAGGTGCAATACTCTGTTGAATTCCTTCTTCTCCCTACGTGATGGCACTCTCTATGTTTTTTGAATATTACTCTGCTATGCGTAGGTGATGAATTCCTTCCTTCTTCCTGCGTGAACATGTTGGATATTTAACCTTCGTTTCGTTGAACGTTGCTCTCTGCTTTGTGTAGGTGTTTGACCAGGTTTTGTGTTGCATTTTGAATTTTGTTTCCACCGTGGCCTACATACCCGTCCATTGTCCCTTTCTTTTGGTGTTTTGTATGACCACCCTTTGCACCAAAACCATCATAGATTTCAAAAAAACAATTTTTCCTATGTGCCATCTTTGCTATGGTTTGTTTGCGCCCTTTATACATATGTTTTTTCCAAAGGTGTTTTTCGTATGTTTGATTTATATGCACCCACCATTTATATGTTGCATACATTTCAATTTTGTGTATATTACTCTTTATGGTAGCTTTTTGAAATGACCATTTCAAGGTCATTTCAAGTCCTAGAATAGAGTAAAAAAAATTCACTTTAGATCATGTAAATACATCATTGAACCATAGATGAATGCATCATTCCACCTTTATTCTTCTTTTTATGACACTAACCCATGCTTGTTTTTTTGTAGAGAAGATTTGAAGGAAAAGGGACATGAATTGAATAGGTAGTAGGGTGCAGGTTTTTATGAAAGAGGGATATAGGCTTTTATGAATAGAGAAGTTTTGGTATGTACATGGGATGAAGGGTTTGCACTCTTATACGTTAAGGTTTAATTGGTCTCCTAAGTTAAGATTTTTTTTCAAAATTAAAAGGTATTAAGAATAAAGTTATAACTTATAGTACTTTCCTTCATTAAGTAGCTCCCTGAGTTGATGATGATCTTGAATAGTGAATCTTGATTGAGTACAAGTCCCTTCTAATGATAAACTTGAATAGAAAACTTGATTGAGTATAAGGCCCTTCTAATGATGAGCGTGAACTAATTGATTGATGAACTTGATTGGTTGTTCTTCATATACACGTCCATTATGGAAGAATTTTTATGTTGATCCTCAGGTCCCTTTAAGAAATAATATTTGACTCATATATGTTCATTTCCCTCCTCAATGTTGTTCATGTGATGTTGCCCATGTTCAGGTCCCTCTTGACAGATTTTGATGTTTAGTTTTTAGGATCCTACTGAAGTAAAATTTGCAATTTTAATAAGTCATTTACATTCTAAGTTGATTTCATATCAAGTTGAGAAGTTTATTGAATTGTTCTTCCAAGTTGAGTTGATATTCTCTAAAAACACACTTTGTTTTTTCTATCTTCTCCCTTGCTTATTTGGAGACTTGTCCTCAAGTCTGGACTTTGGATAAGATATTCTACAAAAAAATTGTAAAATTACATTGAAAACATAAAAAGAAAATGTTATTCATATTATCTAAGAAAGTTGGTTTTCTATTATGAATTATGGTTTGTATTGTGCCATGAACCTGGATTTTCACAGCCAAACTATTTTTTATTTTTGATCTTTTTTTTCTATTTTTTTATTCTGAAAGTATGGAAGGCTTATGTGTATGCTCTTCCAAAACTTCCATGTCCTTTTTTGCTGAGATTTTCTTCAAAAAATCTTCCTTATTTATTGGTTTAATGTATGCTTTCAATCTATGCCCATTGATTAAAAATGATGCTGTTACTTCGTCTATGGTCTTAATTCCCACTGATACATTATCAAAGATTTCTTCAATTTCATATTGGCCTAGCCAATGAGTGGTAAATTTTTCTTTGAAATCTATTTCATGCCATTTCATTCTTTGTTGCTATACTAGTGATGTATGTTCTACAGCTTCCTTTCTGATCTCATCTAGTTCATTTAGCTGCATAATTCTTTGTTGTTGTGCTTATGATAGATCCAGTCCCAGTTTGGATACAAGTCTGTATGTATGGATCTAGAATTCAATTGGTACCAGAAATTATTTCCATAAACGAGTTGACAGGGGCTAAATCATGTGGTATTCTTCCATCTTATTCTATAAGCTCATAAAGCTTCATTCAGTTTCTCTGACCAATCCTTCATGTGCATCTTCATTGTCTTTGTCATGATGTTCTCAAGGACTTTGTTTGTTGATTCCACTTGTCCATTCGCCTGAGGGTGATATGGAGTTGATTTCATATGCTTGATTTTATATTTCTCTGTAAGGTCTCTAACAAGCTTGGAAGTGAACTGTGCTCCTTGGTCTATGACAATCTGCCTTGGAACTCCAAATCTTACAAATATCTCTTCAAAAAGAAAAGATACCACTGCACTTTTTGTTGCCTTTGACATTGCTTTTTCCTCCACCCATTTTGTTACATAGTTAGTACATACTAGGATGTACTTCTTACCATTAGAGGGTGGATTGATAGGACCCACAAAGTCAAGAGCCCATTGCTCAAATGGCTCTATAAGTACTTGTGGTTTCAATGGAATTTCATTAGAAACTACATGCTTTCCTATCCTTTGGCAGTTGTCACACTTTTTAACATAAGTCTTTGAGTCTTTGAATATGGATGGCCAATAATAGCCTAGATTCAACACCTTGTATGTTGTTCTTTTCTCTGCAAAATGACCACCACATGGTTTATCATGACATGTCTTTAAAATATCTAAAATTTCATCTTCTCTTATACATTTTCTAATTAAAAGATCAGGTTCAGTATAGAAAAGGTCTCCATTAACCCAACTATATCTAGCACTATCTTTAATTATTTTCTTTTTTTATTTGTTTGTAAAATGAGAAGGTAATTTTCTAGATGATAAATAATTAGCTATATCAACAAACCATGGAGTTTTGACAGTTGTAGAAAATAAGTGTTTTTATAGAAAATTATCAGAAACTGGAACAATCTCACCAGGAAGATGAAGTCTTGATAGGAAGTCTGCAATTTAATTGTCTTTTCCTGGTCGATCCAAAATAGTAATGTTACACTCATGCATTAATAACAACCATCTAGTGATTCTTCCATTACTGATTGGTTTAGTCATTAGATATTAGATGGTTGAATGATTAGTATGAATGAACACTTGATATCATATTATGTAATTTCTGAATTTATTCACTGCATGCATAACAACTAGCATTTCTTTTTTAGTTACTGTATAATTTAACTCAACTGGAGATAGATTTTACTGATGAAATAGATAGCATAGTTAAATTGATTTTATTTTTTTCCTAGAGATTCTCCTATTGCTATATCTAATGCAACAATTGATATATGAAATGGTAATGACCAATTTGGTCCTCTGATAATTGGTGTTGTGGACAATTTTTCTTTGAGTTTATCAAATGCATGTTGACAATCAGTATTCCATTGAAACTCTATGTCTTTTGTAAGTAGTTTAAATAATGGAAAAGCTATTTTACTGAAATTTTCAATGAATCTACGATAATAGCATGCATAACCAAAAAAAATCTTACTTCTTTTTGAGTTGTTGGTGGTAATAAGTTTACAATGATTTGTAATTTTTTTGGATCCACCCTTATTCGAGAAGATGAAATATGGTGTCTGAACATTATCCCTTCTGTTTTATTGGCTTGAGGGGGCCTGACCCAGGTTCGGAGTTATTTAGCCAAAAAAATCCCTATACTACTGGCCCTTTTGGCATCAACCTACGGAGCGCGGATTGAAGTCTCACCCGAAGGAGTATGGGGGGGTGTTGGAACCAAGTTTCCGCACCCTTGAAATGTCTGTGATGTCGATTTATTCCAACTATGCTTGCCTTCGCGCAGGTCACTTCGCGCACTATTACAACCTTCAGTACCCTTACGAAGTATCACAATCGTCCTTCGCGCAGCCCTAACCAGGGGCTGAGACACTTTCGCATTGCTATAACAGTGAATTGTGCTATCTCCCAAACTACGCCAAGTATCTTATTTATCTTATTCACAGGTCTTGATTATCTTCACGTAAACAAATATTATAACTTGCATTCACTTAACAATAAAAGTTATATATATTCACGCATCATATAAGCAATAGAAGTGCAATTCATACCCAATATATCCGATGCATAAAACAGGAAATAGATACACAAAAATGATATGAAACTTCTATTTATTAATACTTCCAACTGTTACAGACTCAACTCGCCCTGCGCACTTAGCTGCAGAGCCTTCTTCTACTCTACAACCCAAAACTAGACTTTACACTTCAGATCTATCTCGCCTACATCATCCTTCCTTAGATATTTTGTGATGTCTTAACTACTTAGAGCCTCGCTCTATTTATAAAATCCCGTCATCCACGGACCATGGGTAGATCTCTACAACCGACATTACAATAACGAAATTGAGGGTAGACAACCCTATGACTCTTTTACAAACTACGCGCTTTGCGCCCACAAAAAATAGAGTCTTTACATCGAAATTACAATATTTGACCAAAATCTAGGCTCTATGCCCCAAAACTTCCCTTGGGGGATCTCGTGCCCAACAGGCCCCCAACACAGACATCGTGACTCACCCTCGAGTCACTCTATCAGTGTGGAGATCTTTGGGCATAGACCTCCCAACTCTGACTAGATCGTTGCAAGTTCAGAAATGCACTGAGCGACTGCCTACTAGACTTCCTCTATGCATTGTTCAGTGACCGTTGTAGTTGAACTGCTTCCCTCGATCCTTTCTTGCATTTCTAGTAGCTACGTGAGCTTTGCTTCAATGGATGTTGTAATGGTATATGCCCCATCAATCCACGACTGTAGGCGTGCCTTCAAAACTGCTTCCTTATGCCAAGCAACATCCACCTGCTCCTTCAGCGACTTTGTGTGTTGCATTCTTGTGAGCCTCTACATAAGGGAGACCGTCTGTGCAGTCCCTTCGACCCCGTCATACTTCTGCTATAGCTCGCATGCCTCTGTCTCCAAGTACTCTATGTTCAGATCCTCCTGCAGGGTGGTAAGGACCTCGAACGACTGCTTGAACAACTTTGTGCAGTCTATCACTGCACTGTTAACCGTTGCCATTGTTGTTGTGATCATAGTGGCGTGTTGTTCCTTAACCTCTAGCAGAGTTGAAGGTTGTGCCTTCAACTGTAATTCTACTATCTGAAGGTTCAGCTCCAGCTGAACCCTGGCCATTTCTTCCTTTACCTTGCGCACCCCTTCTGCTAATGTTCAGACGCGCGCCTCCACCGGTGCCTCTACTTGGATGGCAAATTCTGAGACAATCTTGAAGGCTTCCTCCACCACTTGCACTATCTGTCTGCTCTGCGCCACTACCTAGTCGCGCTGCAGGCTCAACTGCTCAATGTTGATGCGCTGCTTGCTCATTACCTATAGCACGCAACCCTCCCTGGCTCGTAGTTCTGCAGTGACTCCATCCTACAAAATATAGAGCATCTCTCAAGGGAGCACAACCATGTTTAACCCGATCCCTTTCAACCCGCTGACCATAGGCCTGTCGGCCTCATTTTCTGTAACGAGTGCTCCATCTGGTAGTACTATTGTGTTGGTCATCGTGGCACGCAAAATTTCCTCGGCCGCGGAAGTGCCTATTGCGAGGCTGGTTAACACTGTGTCAGCCTGTGGAGTGTGCACCTGCAACTCCTGTATCTGCGTCCAAAGAGCCCCCAACACCATTTGGTGTTGCTCCTCAAACTGCTGGAGGGCCTCCACAGTGACGTCCTTCACCGTTTCACCAATATCATGCAGAACCCCCTCAGTGAGGGTGATTGGGTTGAAGGAAGTCTTTGAGGCCTTCGTATTTTTTCACGGCCCTACCTACCCTCTTCGATGTGCGCGTTTTAGCTGGGTGGATGCTGTCTGCGGGTTCGCGCCACCTTGTTCTGTGTCTATCTCCAGCTCAAGCGAAGGTGACTTTTGTCCTTCGTACTCTTCTTCTACTATCTTATGCTGCTCCTCGGTCAACTTCGCAGCATCACGTGCCGCCTGGGCCTTAACTGCTACTTCTTCCTTCCTGTGTTTTTCCGCCAATTGCACCATTCGCAGTTTCGCCTCTTCCTTCTTCCGCTGTGCGGCGGACTTCTCTGCTTCCATCGCAGAGCCAGCTGGAGCACGCCACTCCAGCGGCCAAGACTCAAGGACCACGAAGATGACATCATCAGTCACCAAATAGGGTAACTCATGCCACGTCTTTGTGGGGTCCTTTCGCGCCCTTATGAAGACATGGTGGAACTCTATTTTGAATTCCACGAAGCTCTGCAGATTGTTGTAGACTGTGGGCGATAACTATGGCTTGTGATTAATCCAAATTCTTATATCATCTCCATGAGCACCCAAAAGATCTTGCTTTCACTTATCCTCCATGCATCCCGGGTTGCCCACAACGAAGTGTACTTCACTGCCTCTGAAAGGTCCAGCGCGATCGTCGGGAATTGGCTGTCTTCAGGAAATTCCCATGCCACCAGTACTATTGACAATAGAAGCCATTCATAATGAAAGGTTTTTCCTTGCTCATGTGCCTTGCGGCAATTCTCAAGGAACTCTGCTGCTAGTGTAACCACCGACACGAGCACCTCACCTACGCGGAACTTTCGCAACACCTTCCCTGCCAATATTTGCATCGTAACTTTGACTGTAGGGTTTTTGATGCTAGAAATGGTGTACCCTCACTTCTTCTTTTCCAGGTTAAACTTCTTTTTCATGGCCTCCGCGTGGCCAAGTCATCACTGTTTCCTTCAGAAATGTTTGTTGGGTCCTCCCCTGCGCAAGGGAGTCATGTAATCCTATGAATCAAATGGTCTGTGATGGGGATGGGCTCCTCCAGCCACAAGCACCCATCATGCACCAAGCAGAGCAGCTGCCTGATGACAAAAATGGTCACTGGAGCGCGATGGAAATGCGGCACCCAGAGTAGGTTTAGCAACCCTGCTTTCTCAACACCTCTCAGCCATTTGCGCAGCTCCAACTCTATTATTCTAGCCAATGCATCTTTCTTCTGGATCATTAGTTGCGCGGTCGTAAGATGCAGGAACTTCTCGTGGTCCGTGAGGTCCCAATCTTCAAATTTCAGCACGGGAACCTATCCCAAGTGCACTCCTTCAAAAATAATGTCATCATGGAGCAGCGGAGTTTACAAAGATCTCTTTCTCTCATCCATATCTTTGGGCACCTTTTTTTTGCCCTTATGCAGAGGAACATATGTAGATAGCCTGGTGAGAGGGTCCGCACCCTGGGTTTCAACCTCCATCTCTACATCCTCCTCCTCAACCAGGATTTCTTCAAACTCTTCTTCCTCGTCGGCCTCCAAATTGATAGCCTTCCCCTTTTCTTCCATGGTGATCCTAGTGCTCAGCAGATTTCTAGGTGATACGCGCACTAGTACCATAGCCTGCTTGCCTTTCTTGGGTCTCGGCATGCACAGTGATTTAGGGATTTCAGCGACTATCCCAACACCCTCTGGGGCTTCCACTTCTGTAATTGCCAGCGCGACTTCCTCAATGGTCATTGCTCTAGTATCCATGGCTTCTTCGGGTGCTGCCATAGTGTGATTCCACAGTTCTCTTAGTGTCTCTGGCAATTTCTCAAGCAAAGAATTCACTTTCAGAAGATCGAACAAATCTCGGTTCATGAATATCTAAGCGCGCAACAAATCAGTCCTCAAATTGCTAAGTGTTGTTTGCTAGACAACCCTTTGTAATTTATAGTGCCTTTTGAATTTGAATTCGACCTTTCCCCCCACCTTCGGTCCATTAATGCTTGATTAGTCGCAGATTTTCAAGAATATAGCCCATAATGTTCACCGTAAATGCCTGCCGCCCACTCCATTTGGTCTCAACCCAAGCATCACATCATGATTAGTGACTGTAATGGTCACTTTCTAGCAGATCCGCGTGGCAGCGCAGCTACCCTCGTGCTGTCGTGGACCCTGTGACACTTCGCTACTATGCACAGTCCTGACATCGCGCAGTTCCCGGGCAAATTAGTTTATAGTCCCACACCTCCTTTCAGCGTCCTAAAGCGCTAAGACTGTGCTTCTATCAGCTAGACAGATGGTCGAGCCACCTGTGTAGGCTTCAAATGACTGCCATTCACTTTTCGTGGGAAAGGTTCTCCATTTAACTTTACCAACTACACCATGCCTCCCTCTGTGATCTCCTTAATAACATACGGTCCCAGCCAATGTATTCTGAGCTTTCGAGGGAATTTATCAAACTTACTATCATACAACAACACCAAATCATTTACCTTGAATGTATGCAACTTAATATGTCAATCGTGCCATGCCTTTTCACGCTGCTTTTGGACCTGCTGGTGAAATCCAGCCAAAAATCGTTCTTCTTCGAGCTCCTCCAACTACGCGAGCCTTTCCTCCAGGGCTCTGTGATCTATCATACCTGTGAGCGCTACTATGCATAGACTAGGCACGATGTATTCCATAGGCATTATAGCTTCCACTCCATAGACAAGCCTAAAAGGTGTTTGTCCCGTCAATTTCTTACATGTCGTCCGATAAGCCCATAACGCTGCAAGTACATGTAGGTCCCAATCACTTCATTGCGCATTGCATACCTTGTTCAGTGCTTCCGCGTGTAGAATCTTCTATGCGATTACTCTTTTGCATAATGTCTTTCCAATGTTAAGAGCCATCTGTGAGCTCCCCCCCCCCCCCCCCCCCCCCCCCCCCCAACACATGCTTATTGACCATGTATTTCAACGCGGAGTACATGTGCATCCACGTAGGTTGGGGCTTTTGCCTATAGGGCAGTGTCCACTTGGCCAGATGCGTGCGAATCATCTTGCCCATTGTGCTTGTCTATCAGTCACATCTTAGGCTTCCCAAATCATGTGCACATCATTCTCCTACATTCGCACCAATCGTCAAAGCTTCCTTTGTGCGTACCCCACCATCTTGCGGGTGTAGCACACAATACCCAGTCCAAGGCCTAGAAGCATTGCTTTTCTGGCACCTCCCTTTCAAATGCATCCAAGAAATTATCTACCTCATTTAGTCCATCATAAGTAGGCAGATCCCTTCCTTCTGTTGACACTCAGCGCAGCAACCTGGTCATCATATTGCAATTCAGTGTAGTTACCTCATGTAACCTATTCTACCATCGCTCTATTTCTTCATCAGAATCCGAAGTATAGGAGCTCTCATGCTCCCATGCAATCCACCCATCCATGATGGGATTCACCCAGTCCTGGTCTCACATTGTTATCTAATAGATGAAGTCCACATCATCATCACTTTCATAATCGCACAGTGGCTCTGTATAGTGCGATCCTTCAGTCGGGTCCATGGGTACAATTACGTGTAGGGGCTTCTTCTAAAAAATCATCTTATGCTTCTTCAGATTGATTACCCTATTCATATTAGTGGCCCAGTCAATTCCTAAGAGCGTGAGGTAGGGAATACTATCATCAACAATCTCTATCACTTCGAAATCCACCAGCGCGCTCGCTCCCTCAATATCCACAGTTATTCCCTGAAATCACCCCATGGGCATTATTTTATGCTGGTTCGCCATCCTCAGCTAAATTGGAGACCATTGCAGCGTAGGTCTTCCCATTCGCTCCCACGTTTGTTTCAGTAGAACATTCACATTTGATCCCAAATCCAGGATTACTTGACCCATCTCATATTCTTTGATCTGCACTGTAAGTCTCATTTCTCGTCGCATCCTTGCTTTATGTTTTCCGTTCTTCCGAATTACGCACAGTTCTCTTGGCGTAGTCCCAGCGCATCTTTTGATGAGTTCCTGTAACCATTTCAGAGCTTTAATGTCGCATAGTGACTTCATACAGGTTTCCAGGAACGTTGTGAGCATAGATGGGTCCATTTTTGGCTCCAGTTTATCTTTGCTTCTTGAAGTGGAGGCATCAGCGAAGCTCTTCTTAGCTTCCATGAAGGTTTCCTGAGTGCTCTCCAAATCAAACTCTGCTTCTTTTGTCAGAGCTTTGTGAACCCAAGTACTATCATCTGGTTGTTTGCCTTTTTCATCTCCCATCACGATTCCACTTCGGAGCATAATGCTCACGTTCAGATCTTCCTCACGCGGCTTAGACCTCATCATCTACATGTTTTGAGTCAGGGAAGGCTGTAGTGCTCCTTTGTCGCATATCCTAGCTATCAGCGTAGGACAATCTTCTGTCTCATGTTCAAGCAATGTGCAATACAAACACGACAAGCGTGTTGGATTCATGCAATCGTGGGCATAATGTCCTGGATCTCTGCAATTGTAGCAAATCAACTGTCTGCGACCTCTTCCAGGTCCTCCTCGGCCTCGGCCTCATCCACGCCCCTGAAATCCTATTTGCGCCATTCCTACATTTTGGTCAAGAAGCCATGTTTCGGCCTGAACTCTGTAGGTGGGCATTCTATCCATCATCAACTCATAACTTCTACAAGTGCACTCATCATGTCCCACCAACCTACAAAAGTTGCAGAACAACTGTTGCAAATTTTGCGTATACTTTTGTAACAAGTGGCAGTTGTCCATGGCATGTTTTCCATCTATTTGACAGATTGCACACCACAAAGTAGGCACTGTTCTAGGTCTTGCTTGATCTTCCAGACTTAAAGGCATCAATCCTCCTCCTACAAGGTAATTTGTGAAAATTGGGTAGTGGTCCTTATCATGACCCTGACCCTTTCACTTCACGCACCATACCTCTTTGCGCACTTCTGGTCGAACCGTCTGGTCTTGTTTCAGGCTCTGCACCTCAAGGCATAAATTCTTCAGCTCCATATGGATCTGTTGAACTCCTAGGTTAGGATCCTGCATTGAGGTCTCATGTAACCTCATAGCAATCTCTAGGGCCTCTTCCTGAGTTGTTATATTTTGTTGTGATATCGCACTCCTTAAATGTGGCAGTAGCGAAGTTACAAACCACTTGCGATGTTGTCCATCTGTTAGATTCATATTGTCTTCACGAATCATACATTTCAGCCTCCGATCCAGCTCCTAAGGTGTCTTGCTTGGTAGCATTATGATCTTTTTAAATCCCACGATTGACTGTGCTTCAAATTTCTGCCTGCTAAATTCTTTATTTAGCGCGGTTTGGATGTCCTCGACTCCCGCATTTGGCTTATCATTGGAGTACTTAATATACTAGGTTAGCGCGTGATCCGGCAAGGTGCTAACCAGTGTCGCTTTCTTTATATAGTCATCTATAACTCCTTGTGCTTCCCATATAGCCCTTACAACAAACCAAAATTGGTCTGGATCCTCATTTCCCAAACCTTTGAACAAAGGCAACTTCACTGTGCTTGCCATATTGAATCATGGTGGTGATGTAATGGGTACAAGTGAAGATGGAGGTGATGGTGGTGAAGCTGGTGGTGGTGTGGGTGGAGGTGGTATTCGCAGAATTCTTTGCCTTATCAGATGGATCACAATTCGCGGAGAGACCTTGGCGAGCTCTTCCTCGTTTCCTCGCGGAGGTGAAATCAAGGGGCTATCCTCTGGACCCTTATTACCTTCGTTCCTGTAAACATTTCCACTTCGCGTAGCCCTGAACATCAAGGTAACTACATAACCCTATTTTCGCACAATAGCATTTTAATCCAAGTATTCAAAGACTTTATGTACTTACCTCGCGGTTCTTTGAGAAAACCTCTCTCTGCCTTGCTGTAGCTGACTGAGGTGTCAACCGCAAACTCAGTAATAAATCCTCCTATAATACGATCAAGCTAATGATCAATGGCACGCGTGATCTTATCCTCCGATGCTTCCAATCTTCGCACTAGCTCTGGGGTCCACACAATAGGACTGTCAAGTTTCCACCTTCCTTGGCTATCTGCTAGCTTCGCGATCCACTTGTATAGGTCAGTAGGGAAGCACGCAAAAAATATTTCATGTATCTCTATGTACAGGTCGCTGTCTAACCACTCTTCTTTTGACAATCGCGGGTTTCTATTCTCCTGCGTCGCGAATTCGTGAATTCTCCTGTCCAACCAGACCTTAATTTCTTTCATAGTTGGATTTCAATGATACAACATCAGACATCTCTATGCATATTTCAATCCCGGCAATGGAACTATTTTTTGGCTTATGGGGGCCTAACCTAGGTTCAGAGTTATTTAGCCAAACAAATCCCTACACTACTCGCCCTTTCGACATCAACCCACGGAGTGTGGACTAAAGTCTCACCCGAAACAATATGGGGGGATGCTGGAACCAAGTTTACACACCCTTGAGATGTCTGTGATGTCGATTTAGTCCAACTATTCCTGCCTTCGCATAGGTGGCTTCATGCACTATTCCAATCTTCAGTACCCTCGCAAAGTATCACAATCATCCTTCACGTAGTCCTAACCAGGGGCTAAGATGCTTTTGCAGTGCTATAGTAGCGAACTGTGTTGTCTCCCAAACTATGCCAAGTATCTTACTTATGTTATTAACATGTCTTGATTATTTTCGCATAAACAGATATTCTAACTTGCATTCACTTAACAATAACAGTTATATATATTCGCGCATCATATAAGCAATAGAAGTGCAATTACACTTCAGATCTATCTCGCCTACATCATCCTTCCTTAGATATTATGTGATGTCTTAACTACTTAGAGCCTCGCTCTATTTATACAATCCCATGGTCCGTGAACCATGGCTAGATCTCTACAGTCGACATTACAATAACGAAATTGAGGGCAGACAAGCCTATGACCCTTTAACAAACTACGCGCTCCGTGCCCACAAAATGTGGAGTCTTTACATCGGAATTACAATCTTTGACCAAAATCTGGGCTCTAAGCCCCAAAACTTCCCTTGGGGGATCCTGCGCCCAACATGTTAGCATCATAAATAATTTTTCATTTCTAAGAGATAGATTTGTCTCAATGCATCTCTATAGAACTCTTTCCAAATTGTTTAAACAATCATCAAATGTATTTCCATAAACAGTAAAATAATCCATGTAAACTTCTACACATTCATTTATAAGATCAACAAAGATGGCTAGGACTGCTCTTTGAAAAGTAGCTGGTGCATTACATAATCCAAAAGGTAGCACATTGTAAGAATATGTACCCCAAGGACAAATAAATGTAGTTTTGTCTTGATCCTGTAATGCTATCTTGATTTGATTAAAACCACTAAATCCATCAAGAAAAGAAAAGAACTTTTTCCCTGCTAATGAATCTATGACTTGATCGATGAATGGTAGTGGGAAATGATCCTTAAATGTTGCTTTATTTAATTCCCTATAGTCTACACAGATTCTCCATTTTCCATTTTTCTTGGGAACCACAACTAAGGGGGAACCCATTTACTGTCCGAGATAGGGTATAAAACCTACCTGTAATAATTTTTGGAATTCTTCTTTTACTATCTCTTTCATCATTAGATTCATTCTTCTTTGTGGTTGCCTTACAAGTTTGATATCTTCATCTATGTAAACATGGTAGATACATGTTTTTGGATGAATTCCCTGCATATATATATAATCCCAAGAAAAAACTTTTGAATATTTCTTTAATAGTGTAATTACTTATTCTTCCTATCATGATTGTAAATTATTACCAATATTAAGATTCTTTCCAGGGCTGATTTGAATTACTTTACCGTGAGAATTTGTAATTGAGTTAACAGGAAAGATAGTTTCAAATGATGACTGCAATGAATTAATAGTGTAATTTTCCCGACAAACTTTGATCTAAAAGTTGACTTGCAGCTTCATATTGGATGGTTCTTACTTGCTTGAAATGAAGAGATATATTCAATCCTCATTATCTTCTTCTCTAAAATCAAAAGCTTGATTAATGCTTAGAATAGGATTAATTTCTTCCTTTTGTTCATCAGGCCATGATAATAAAGAAGGAGATTGAGCAGGAGGATAGAGTGTTATGTGATTTCTTTCATTTCCATGTGATATGATCATACTTCCTTATCTACATCTAATAAAGGCATCAACTGTGGCTAACCATGGTCTGCCAAGAATTAAGGGATGACCTCCTAAGTTTGACTTTGGTTGTAGGACTAGGAAGTCTACAAGATATTCCCAAGAATCCAAAGAAACAATGATATCTTCAAGTACTCCTTCTGGCACTACTTTGGATCTATCAGCTAGTTCCAAAATTGTAGTGGTAGGTTGGATATTTGGCAAGTTCAAACATTTCATGGTTTCTATTGTCATGACATTGATAGCAGCTCCTAAGTCAATTAGAGTTTTAGAAACTAAAAAATTGTTTATTGAAATTGTTACCATAGGTATTCCAGGATCAACATATTTTTCAATTGTAGTATTTGTTGACATAAGACTAGCTAATTTCCCAATGACATGAATCGTAGGTGGATCTTTCTTTCTTTTTCCAATTTTCTTGGTGCATAATTCCTTAATTTCCTTTGTATAGATAGGAATATCTTTAATAACACGCAATAAAGGAATTTTAACATAGGAAATTTTCAATTCATCTAAAATATCAAATCTAGGAAGAGAGACTAAAAATTCTTGCTTTACTAACCTTTCCGGAAAAGGAGGTGTTTGAGTTGTTATGATTATATTCTTCTGAATTTAATGTTTTGCATTAAGCTTTTCAAGATTTCTCTCCTTCTCAACTTGTTCTTCTATAATCACAGGAGAGTCTTTTTGTAAGATTTTTCCAGACCTTAAGTGGATGTTTTGAATAGGAAGGATTGAATATGAAGTCCCTTCCTCAGTATTGTAAATTGGTCTTTCCACTTTGTTACTCGAATTTTCTATTAGTTGAGTTGGTAATTGAGTTGGTCTGGGTGGTGTTTGGTTAGATGGCAGCTGAAGCTACTGAGGTTGGGTTAATTGTGGTGTAGGCAATGATGGATTTGATTGTTGAGGTTGTTGAAATAGTTGGTAAGGAAAATATTGTTGGGGGAAATGGTTGATATGGTTGTTTAGGATAAGACTGATGTGGTTGAGAATAACATTTTTTAGGAGGTTGAGCTCCATAAGCATACTCTTGCCAACCATGAGAAGGTTGATTTTGAGTTTTCTGAGGAGGCCAAGGCTGCCAAGGCATAGGAGCATTCCATAAATTTTGAATAGGATATTGATAGTTTTGAGGAAATTGCTGAGTAAATTGTTGAGGAGGATTTTGAGACATACCTGTAAATCGAGGTTGCCAAGGCCTTCTTGGTGCTAAATAATAAAGAGATTTCATCCCTTGGATTTCTTCTATTTAATTTTCTTGCAATTGCTTCAACTTCGGACAATCATCTGTTGCATGATTTTCAGTGCAAAGTCCACAAACATGAATATTGTCTAAAGGACATTCTCTTAAGGGATGTTTCTTTCTATATTTAGGATAGAAAATTGATAATACTTGATTTTGTTCTTCTTGTTTCTTTTTGGTTTTTAGTATATCAACTTGTGTTCCTAATGTACTTAAGAGATCAGTTTTGAAGTCTTCAAACAAGTTTCCTAATTCAGCTCTCGTTATACTTCATGTTGTTGATTTGGTAGCTTTGGAATTTGTATCTCTTTTTCTAGTTTTATCTCTTCCTCTTGAATATTTTTGACATTACTCTATGTTGAACCTCAGAATTACCCTCTCCTTAACAACTTTTCTCACCTTTTTCCCTTGCTTTTCCATAAGATTACAATTCCCAATCGATGATAAATGATAGGTTTTGTCTTAAGGAAAGCATTAAATGATTGACATGTTATATTTTTATGTTTTTGCTATTTGAATAAATTTTTTCAAATTAGCTACAGAACACAGCCTATTCTGTAGCTAACTGTGTATTTCGTAGCTACTTCCATGGTCTAGCAGGTTCCAGGTGTCAAATGAAGAATCCGGCCACATGGGCATCTCTAGAACTGTCTCCACATGGATTCTATCCTATTCACTCAGCCCAGATTGACAAGAAAGCAAGCTCAAGATCGTAGTCAAAGGTGGAGTCAAACATATGATACCCGGAAGCAATATGACTCTTTATCTGCTCTTTCGTGGTTAATCAATAAATCTAATAGTTCTGTTGCAAGCATTAACTCGGATCAGCCACTTGTGTTAACGATTCTATTGCAAACATCTTGCTTGAATTTAAACCACTTGTATCTGATTAGACGGTTATGCAGTTCTGTTGTAATATATATGGGCCGCCTGTAGCTAGTTTTCCTCAAAGATGGTTATGATTATTTCCTTTTAAATATTGGTTGTACAGAACTGAGGGGGGTTGGGAGAATTTTATGTATTAAGTTCAGACTTTCAGCTCTATATTTTGGACTTCGTTCTTTTCTATAATATAAGTCAGGGAAAATTTTAAGAACCCCCCCTAAATTTACATGTATAATAAATGGGCGAATCTCCATGGTATATAGGAAAAATGGAAGGCGATTTTATCAATAATATGATATGTATATATAATTTTTTGGCGAATCTCTCACCAGGCATGGCGAATATTTTACTCAATTATAAAATCTTGTGTTTATTGAATACACAAATGAAATCATTGCATTTCTTTAAAATATCTTTTGAAATCAAAATTACCAAAATTACATATCGATAACCTAGTGGGTGTAGGATAAAATTCACCCGTGCCATTCACAGAAAGCATGAGAAAAAACCTAATACTATATATAAAACCAAGAAAAATTCAAATTCATCACTTCTAGGGACCTCGTAACCACCCTACCAATACACAAGTATGTTCCTGTTTGCAATTAGAAAAATTACCCAAATTACAATCTGTTTACTCCACTTCTAGGGACCTCGTAACCACCTTGCCAATACACAAGTATGTTCCCATTTGCAATTAGAAAAATTACCCAAATTACAATCTGTTTACTCCAGCATATGTTGGAAAGTTATAGAAGGATGACTAGTGCAATCAATCCATTCCTTTTAGCCCTGGATTTGTTTCAGTTTAAAACAGAAGTATACAAATATACTTGTCCAATGTCTATGCTTTAACCATTCACCTTAAGATTTTTTTGCAATATAATTTCCTAAGTCTATTTAATATCTTCATTATCATAAAAACCAACCTATATCCATCTTAACTCCACATCTACCACTCTTAGGGGGATGAAATCTATTTATCCCTCTGAGCACTTGGTAGACCCAGAATTAAGATGGATCTATGATAGAATTTCCCCTTTAAATAGTCTATGCTCACATGAATACCATGGGTCAATACCATGGGTTATCATAAACTTGGAGCTTAAAAATTACTATTAGTAATTTATAAAAATTAATAAAATTAATAGTTGATTTTTATTTTATTTTTATTTTAACCAAGCTAAAATGTTTAACATACATTAAATTACAACATCCATTTTTACTCTTGATCGGATCAAATATTTTTTCACTCTATGCTAGTTTGCATATCACGATATTTGATACCTCTCGGGGGTTAGTAGATCTAGAGTAAAGATGGATCTATGCTGGTTTAATTCCCCCATTTAAATAGGCTACATTCCAAGTGAATACCATGGGTCAATACCATGTGCCATTTTGGTGAATACCATGGGTCAATACCATGTGCCATTTTTATTTTTATTAATACTAATATTAGGGTTAATAATGTTTTTTTGCATGTTATTAATAACAATCATGTCCATGGTATTTTTCCCATAGTATAAATATAAGGTGACTTATGGAGTAAATATAAAAAAATGTTTTATTTGTTTACCATACCTCTCGTTTATTTATATTTTTATTAATTTACCATACCATTCATAAATACAAGGTGACTTATGGAGTAAATATAAAAAAATGTTTATTTGTTTACCATACCTCTCGCTTATTTATATTTTTATTAATTTACCATACCTCTTTTACAAATATGGTATTTGGCCCATAGGATTCACTTAAATAAAACCTCTTTCTTGAGCCTTCATAAATAGAACGAGGGTTATGGACTAAATATAAAAAGAGGTTTTATTTATTTACCAATATTTTTATTAATTTACCATACCTCTTTTATAAATATGGTATTTGGGCCTTTGGCCCATAGGATTCACTTAAATAAAACCTATTCTTGAAAATGGGAGAATGGAAGGTTGTAACTCCTAATTTCAAGGGCTAAATTTACCTTTTTTACCCTCTCCCTTAAAATAAGGTGGGCTATTTGAGGTGATTTGTAAAAATGTACTATGATACAAAATATTCGCCCACTAAAAATTTAAAACCCCTTAATTTCGCCAAAGGGCGAATGTAAAATCACCCCTAGTATAAGTAGTGTGTTGACCAATGATCATTTAAGAGAGAATTTTTAATTAGTTAGCAGCTCAACCAAGTCAGTTGCAGAGGGCCCCTGCACTGAAGGAGGTTTTCTTTCCATTTGTTTTCTATTTAGTTTTAATTTCATTACTTTGCTTTTAGGAGTTTTTCTAACTTAGGTTTATTTATTTTAGTTTTGATCAATGGAATAATGTTAAAACTCAATTTTGCAGTCTTGTTCTTTAAACACATTTCATGAAAGGAAACGATTTTGTTTCTAAACAAAGGTTGAAGTAATAAGAATGCACTGTTGTCTAGCTTACTCACTGTTTTGTTATTTATTTCCAAGGACAAATTTGTTAGTCATCTGTGTTAATGAATGTTTTTGAACACCATTTCAAGTTGATACTCATCCAAAACTAAATGGTTAAACATTCACTTCACGCAATGGTTGAAATTAATGAATTACCTTCTGCATGTTTCATGGAGTTCTCTATATCATAAAGTACAGAAAGTTGTTTGTATCCCATCTCAAGAATGTTATCTTTCAAAATTGAAGGCTAGAGTAACTAGAAGTACTTCAGTTGATTTCATTCTCTGTATTTATTTCAACATGCATTACAAATTCACCCTTAATTTTAAGAAATAGATTCATGACTTAGGATTAATGATGAGATAGGATGAATGCTTTGTTTTTCCTTTCTTTAAATTAGATTTTGACTAGCTTCAGCTCTTGGTTCACCTTTAGGAAGTTAGATTAACTTAGGAACATTTTTCCCTTAAAAAAATCCATTAGATTCATTTAAGTTTCTCATAATTTAGGTTGTACATCATTAGGAATCAAAGAACAGAAACCCCCAAAACAATATAAAATACAAAACAACGAAGTAAGAAAGGTTAATTAAGCACATATAGTGCACTACACTTCATCAGCTTACAAACCTCAGTTGATAATTTATGCAAGCAATTTAGGACACTAAATTGACTAAACATTTTGGTGCCATTGCCAGGGAAGTGTAAATTAGGTAACCACATCTCTTACATAAAAAAAAAAAAAAATGATATGCATAGAGAAAGAGACTCTAGGGGTAGATTTATAGCTAGAGGCAGGAGTTCAATTCCTACAACACCACCTACTCCACCAATACTAAGAAGAGATACACCTCCATCTCAAGCTCGTCCTCCTAGCCATAGACCTCCTGAAGTTCTAAGGTCAGAAATTCAATCAAGAGGATCTCCTACTTCATCTACTGAGGCAGTCCTAGAGGAGAAAAATCTTGGATCTCCAATAGAAGGAGTAGCCTTTTTCACCTCCACAGGGGAACATATTTTAGTTGAAGAATTAAGAATACCTAGTGAGGAAGAAGAAGTAGAACCTCTCTCTCACATACCGTTAATAGAGGAACCAGAGGAAGAACAATTAACCTTGCAGGTTGAATCTTATATTGACTTTGAAGAAATTATAATGGCATAAGAAGGAGAGGATGGATAATTCACACTATTTGGAGGAGGAGGAGGTAGAGGAAGAGGTAGAGGAAATAATGGAGAAGGAAGAGGAAATAATGGAGGAGGCAGAGGAAATAGGGAAATTGATAATTCTTTTGGATTCCTTATAGTTGATGAAGAAACAAATGCCACAATGAAAAATATCTCACCTTTTGTCCTCCCAAATTTAAATGGGTTAAAAAGTGAAGATCCTAAAACATTTTTATTTGAATTTGAAGTCTTGTGCAGAACTTATGATTATTTAGAAGACTCTCAAAAACTTAAGTTGTTTCCTTCAACATTGGAAGGAACTGCTTTAAAGTGGTTCATGGGGTTGGCCACTTAGTCCATTAGAACATGGAATGACATGAAGAAAGTATTTTTGGACAGGTATTTGGATTATTGCATGCCCATCAATCACAAGGATGAAGTGTTCAAAATGATGCAAAGAGAGGATGAAAAGTTAGAGGATTTAATTGAGAGATTCAACTATAACTTGAAAAGAGCAAAGATGGATAACTTAGATGAAGATACCTTAAAAGTTCTTCTATTAAAAGCCATTGGAGATGAGTGGATAGATTTCCTTAACATGATGGGGAAGGGAGATATCTCTAAACTCCCATTAAGAGACATAGGAGAATTATGCGTTCATCTCTCAAGAGGAAAATCCAAAACTGGGAAAGGTCCAAGAGATCCTTCTCTTGTTAGAGTGAATAAATCTACAACTAGATCAGTGAGTAGGGAAGAAATTGGGAATATGCTTGATGAATTCAAAACAGAGATTCTAGGGAGCCTTAGTGAACAAATAGACACCCTTAAGCTACAAAACAAGCAGAAAACTAAGGCCGATGCTTTAGCTATTTTCTGTCCCAAATGCAGAAAAAAGCATGCTTTAAGAGAATGCCCTTTGGATGCAAAAATCATAGGGACTTGTGTGATTTGTTTAGAAAACCATGAGACCAAGGTTTGTCCTTCAATTCAAGGTCTTAAGGTTGTTTTTCAAGAAGAAATAATTCCAAATCCAGCAGAATCTCTTTGCTTTGTCTCTAGAAGACCTTGGCAAGGGCCACAAAATTAGGGATTTAACAATCAAATGTATATTTAGCCCCCACCAAATTGGAATTCTTGGTAGCAACCTTGGCCTCAACCTCAATCTCAATCTCAACCTTGGGCTCAAGGAATACAAAATCCTTATGGAAGATTCTCTCAATACTATCAAAATCCTCCATCATATTAGAATTATCCTCCCCCACAAATTCTACAACAAAATCAACAGCCACAAATTCAAAATCAGAATCCTCAACATTCACTACCATTCCCACAACAAAACCAACAACCTCAACTTCAAAACCAAAATCCTCAACTCTTACTACCATTTCAGCAGAGACCAAATTAGCTACCTGCCCAACCATTACCAAACCCCAACAATAAAAATCCTCAGAATACTTACATGGTGGAAGGACAACAATTTCCAACTTATATGATCACTCCTCTAGATATCAATGATGTTCAACTAAGATCTGGTAGGATATTAGAGAAGGAAAAGACTTCTGTAGTTATTCAAGAACAAGATAAGTCTAAGGAAGATTCTCTACAGCCCAATAAAAGTTTTGAAGGAACATCTCTCCAAAACCAAAATACTGAAAATGAAAAACAAAAAGAACCAATGAACTCAACTCCTATCATTGAGCAACCAGTATCTACTTCTACACCTCCTTTTCCTGAAAGATTACAAGTTGATAGAGGGGTAGAAAAGCAGATTATGTTGCCTAATTATGATTTTCTAGACGAATTGAAAAATGTCTGTATCAAAATCCCTTTGTTACAAGCCATTAACGAGATTCCAATTCTAGCTAAAACAATAAAGGAGTTGAGCGTAAAGAAACCAAGAAGTAAAACAAAAGAAACAAAAAGAATTCACCTAGTAGGAAAAAAAACAGACATAATAATGGGAAAAATTGCCATACAAAAATATGTAGATCCAGGAAGTCCAATTGTAAAAACACATATCAATGGAGTTGAAATTCCTAACACATTGATTGGTTTAGGAGCAACAATAAACATCATGAGAAAACAAACCATGGAACAACTCAAGCTTCCTAATCTTCTTTACACACCTACATTACTGCAATTAGCAGATAGATCTGTAATCAAACCAGATGGTGTGTTAGAAGATATTTCAGTGTCTTGAGATACTTGGGAATACCCTGTTGCTTTTATGATATTAACCCCCAAGAACAATCTAGGAGGACATCCACTTATATTAGGAAGACCTTGGCTGGCCACAACTGATGCTTTCATTAGCTATAGATCTGGTGACATGTATATTTTTTATGGTAATTCAACTAAGAAATTCACTTTATATCCTCCAGCAAGAACAATCACAGAAATAGATGACAAAGAATGGATTGATGATGAAAATGACATTCAACCTATCTTTACTATTTCAAACATTAGTGAAGATAGTCAAATATTGAATACAATGGAAAATTTTGAATCATCTCCAGAATATGAACATGATAAATTTAAAAAAATTCCAATATTGAATATTTTTCATCTAGGCAGATGTATCTTTATTCTATGGAAGAATTTGGTAGCTCTATAATTGAAATCTTTCCAGGGAGAACATTGAACATAAACAATAACTTTGAGAAATTACAACAGGAAAAGCTAATAAAAAAATTACAACAACATTCTGTTGCATATGCATGGGAATATACTGACATGAAAGGAATTAGTCCTAAGACTTGTATACATCACATCTACATTGATGAAATTTGTAAACCTATTAGACAACCTCAAAGAAGGATGAATCCAAATCTTAGGGAAATTGTGAAAGAAGAGTTGCAAAAACTGCTGAATGTAAACTTCATTTACCCAATTTCAGACAGCCAATGGGTTTCCCCTCTAGTGATTGTGCCTAAAAAGCATGGTAAATGGAGGGTATGCATTGATTATCAAGAATTGAATAAAGCTACCCTTAAAGATAATTTTCCTTTGCCCTTTATAGATCAAGTGTTAGATACATTAGCAGGTAAGAATTATTTCTCATTCTTGGATGGTTTTAGTGGTTATAGTCAAATTCAGGTGGCACCTAAAGATCAAGATAAAACCACATTTACTTGTACATGGGGAACCTGTGCCTACCGAGTACTTCCTTTTGGATTGTGTAATGCACCTACAACATTCCAAAGAGCAGTACTAAGAATTTTTTCTGGTCTAATACATGATTGTGTAGAGGTATATATGGATGACTTTACAGTCTATGGGAATACATTTGAAGAAGCTTTAGAAAATTTGGAAAAGTTTCTTAAAAGATGTAAGGAAGCAAACCTTTCAATAAGCCATGAAAAATGTTGTATGATGTTTACAAAAGGGATTGTTTTAGGACATCACATTACAAGAGATGGAATTAAAGTTGATAAATCTAAAGTTGAAGTCAACTCTAAATTATCAATTCCAAATTGTCAAAAGGATGTTAGAAGTTTTCTAGGATTTATAGGATATTATAGAAGATTTATAGAAAACTTCACTAAAATAGCATCCCCACTCTTCAAATTACTCAACAAGGATTGTGAATTCAATTGGAATCCTGATTGCTAGTTAGCATTTGAGACTTTAAAAAAAAAAAATTCTGAAGCACCCATCTTGAGAGGTCCAAATTGGAAACTACCTTTTCACATTTCAACAAATGCTTCAGATACAGCTTTGGGAGCTATATTAGGACAAAAATATTTGATTCCCTATGCCATCTACTATACAAGTAAGAATTTGACTCCCACTGAGTTAAATTATATTGTAAATGAAAAGGAATTTTTAGTTGTTGTTCATGTTATCAATAAGTTCAGTCATTATATAAGAGGCTATGAAACCTTTGTTCATACAGACCACTTTGTAATTAGATACATAATGAATAAACCTATTACTAATGGCAGAGTTACAAGATGGCTATTACTCTTGCAAGAATTCAACATTATTGTGCTAGATAGACCTGGAAAACAAAACACAGTTGCTGATTCTTGTCTAGAATTCAAAATATCAAAGATGACACTCCAATTGAAGATAAGTTTCCTGATGAATATATTTTTGCAGTGACTACTTAGACCCCTTAGTTTGCAAATATTGCCAATTACTTAGTCACAGGAAAATTGCCTTCACATTTGTTTCCTAGAGATAAAAGAAAAATCATTCAAATAAGTGCAAGATACTCATGGATCACTAATGAATTGTATAAAATAGGTCCAGATCTCATGATCAGAAGATGTGTTAGGGAAGATGAAATGCCTGAGTTTCTTAAGGGATGTCATGATGAACCATATGGTGGACACTTTGCTGACAAGAGGATAGCCTATAAAATCCTTTCTTTAGGATATTATTGGCCATCCATTTTCAGAGATGCCAAAGAATATGTCAAGAGGTGTGACAGTTGCCAAAGGGTAGGAAAACTTTCTTCTTCGAATGAAATTCCACTACAAATTCAGGTACTCATTGAACCTTTTGAAAAATGGGCCTTGGATTTTGTTGGACTAACTAATCCACGATCTAAGCAAAAGAAGTATATATTGGTCTGCATTGATTATGTCACTAAATGGGTAGAGGCTAAATCATTACCTTTTGCTAATGAAAGATCTGTAGTTAATTTTCTTTTTGAGGACATCTTCACTCGTTTTAGTGTTCCAAGAGAAATAGTGACAAATCAAGGATCTCAATTTACATCTAAAATGGTGAAAAGTCTTATGGAAGATTACAATATCAAACATAGGAAATCTACCCCTTATCACCCATAAGCAAATGGTCAAGTTGAATCTACCAATAAGGTGATTGGAGGAATTCTCACTAAGACTATGCATCTACATAGAAGAGATTGGGTAGGAAGGCTTCTTGAAGCCTTATGGGCCTATAGAACTACATGGAGGAACACGACGGGACATACACCCTATGATCTTGTTTATGGGAAACAAGTCCCATTCCCTATAGAGTTTCAAATCAAAACCTTCAAGATGGCAATCCAATTGGGACTGGATTTATCATAGGCATAGAAACATAAATTGGAGCAACTCAATGAGCTTGATGAAATCAGGCAAGATGCATTCCAAAGAATCAGTATAGTCCAACAGCAAAGGGATAAATGGCATGATAAATATATCAAGGAGAAGAAGTTTCAAGCAAGAGATTGGGAATTCAAAATTCAAAGATTTTCAAGGGAAGTTTCAGACTCATTGGCTTGGGCCATATGAGATTGAAGAAGTCTTTAATAATGGGGCAGTAAGGATAAGGACAATAGATGAAAGAAAAATACCTCTTCTTGTGAATGGTCATCGGTTTAAGATATATCACAAGCCAATTTCAAGAGAGGAGTTTATTAATATTTTCCATAATAACTCTGAAATGAAGCTAGTTAGGAAGAATTCTTCTTCTCCACTAACTTACCCTTTATTTTCCATTTCCTTTCTATAATAAGTAGTGACAAAAAGCTACATTCATTTGCAGTTCAGAGTCTGCAAATTCATAGTCTCATTCCATATCATTATGTTTTCATTTTATTTTACAGTTCCATTTCATCTCACTGTCATATTTCATTTACATTTTATTTTTAGAGTTTTTCTCCATTTCACCCTATTTTCCATTTTTATTTTTACATTTCATTCCATTTCACTATCATAACCCATTTCCATTTCATTTTTACACTCATATTCCATAGCCATACTTCACTTTTCCTTCTTTTCATATTCTGCAGTTGATTCCATTCCGCAGCTAATTTGATTCTACAGCTACAACTTATTTATCAGATTTGGCACAATTGTACAGCTCACAAATAAATCATGAATGCAGGAAATTGAAGAATCCAGTTTTGGAGACCAAACATGCTAAAAGGTACCTATGGATCAACACCAAACAGAAAGGTTAAGTTCTAAAGGTAAAATGAAAAATTTATTTCAAACAGCAAGTTAAAAACATAAGGCATGTATAATATGGATAATCGTATGTCTCCTTAACGAGTCATCATTTGATTTGACTACCACTTCATCATACCACATCTCCACCACATCCTCCATACTCTGTACCTAACGGTCCATAATAACTTCATCATACCACATCCTCCATACTCTGTACCTAAGGTCCCTAATAACTCCGTCTGTTAACGGTCATGGTTACGATGTGACCAACTTTTCCACATCTCTCCAAACCCTCACCATCTACTTATTCCATGCAAACCCGTAGTTCTTTTTCACCATACTCGCAGTGAATCCATTTCATAGACCAGAAGAGTAATTCTGAAGGTTAAGAAATTGTGTGAAATAGAAGCCATGGGACTCATTATCGGGATAGAGCCAGTAGGAGTAAAATATATGGAAGGATATCCACAACTCAAGGAAATGCTGCAGAAGGCTGGATGGCTCAACTTCATTGAAAAATTTGATGGTTTTCATAAAGAGATCACAAAATATTTTGCTAGATCTTTTGACGGTAGAAAAGTAGAAATTGGAGACATTAAGTTTGCAGTAACAGAATCCTTCATAACAGAGGCTATAGAACTCCCAAGACATGGTAAAAGATGGTTCAGAAACAAGGAATTCCACAGTTAATCATGGAAAGTAATCCTCAGGAACCTAGGTATGGATGTCTTTGTGTTTAGAAAAGGAATTCCTATTTCAGCTCTTAAAAGTAAATGGAGAAGCATGCTTTTGATATTACAGAAATTTATCACCTGTGAGGGGAGGTTCAGGTGTAGTATGTCTACCATATACATTTATTGATGAACTTCCCAGGAAATGGAGAAATCAATCTTACTTTCTTCCTACTAAACAGTTTAAGAAGGATGGCTTCAAATGTGCAGAAGAAAATAGAATTCATAGACACAACCATGTACCATCATGCGTTGGCAAAGATACTGATTAAGTTTCATTTGAAAAGCACAGGAGATACTTGGCAAAATTTCCTGATAATAAACTATTTCCAAGAGGCACCAGAGTCACCTAAAGAAGGTAATGTCAGAAGGAGTAGGAGAAAGAAGACCAATATATCCATTCAAAGAAAACCTGAGTCCTCAACGTAGAAAAATGATGAAGAGCTAATCTCTGAAAAACTGATAGAGACTAGGAAGAAAATCAAGAAAAAAGGGAAGATGAGAAAGAAAGCTGGTGAAACTACTGAAAACAAACCTGAATCTTCATTACAAAAAGATGATGAAAAATTAATAAGAAAGGAGAAAAATGGTACAAAGAAGGAGAATGTAAGTCCTCTACGGCTTAGAAGGAGCTCTAGACTCCGAGGTGTGGTAAAGAAGATATCATCAAAAGGAACAGAGTTCATAAACTTAGAAGAAGAAACCCCAGTACCATCTCCTAATAACATTCCCTCTACACACAGTCCTCAAAATTCTCCTAAACATTATTTTGAATGCAGCCCCAGCAGAAGATCTCCAGGCATAGACCTTGTGTAGCAACAAATATATGACTATATAGAATCACTGGAGAAGAAAGGTGCCTCAATGGATCTAGAATCCTCTGTCAATCCAGAACCCTCTGTCAATCCAGAACCCTCTGTCAATCCACAAGAACCTCTAATTGACTCTGTCCAACAGGAAATCTATGAATTAGAGATATTGAACAGATATATCAAGAAATAAAATGAAACATTGAGGGAACAAAGTAAATTGGATAAGGCTATTCATGATAATATCATTCTGCATCTAGGACCGCGGTATAAGAAAAATAGGAAGTTGAAGAGGAAGAATAGAATTTTGAACAAAACAGTCATCAAAATTAAATACAGGCTTCTCATGAAGAAACCCAGAATAGCAGTCACTTCAAAGAAGAGCAAAAGAAGAAAATTGGATGTACTAGCAGAAGTGTTTGAGCAAATGCAATAGGAAATAATAATTCACAATTTTGGAAAATTGCATGAGGACATGCAATGATTTTGCAGTGGGGATATGTTGAACCTCAGAATTACCCTCTCCTTGACAGCGTTTCTCACCTTTTTCCCTTGCTTTTCCATAAGATTATAGATCCCAATCAATGATAAATGATAGGTTGTCTTAAAGAATGCATTAAATGATTGACATGTTATATTTTTATGTTTTTGCTATTTGAATAATTTTTTGCAAATTAGCTACAGAACGCATCCTATTCTACAGCTAACTGTGTATTCCGTAGCTACTTCTGTGGTCTGGCAAGTTCTAGGTGTCAAATGAAGAATCTGGCCACATGGGCATCTCTAGAATCATCTCCACATGGATTCTATCCTATTCACTCAGCCCAGATCAACAAGAAAGCAAGCTCAAGATCGTAGTCAAAGGTGGAGTCAAACATATGATACCCAGAAGCAATAGGACTCTTCATCTGCTCTTTCATGGTTAATCAATAAATCTAACAGTTTTGTTGCAAGCCTTAACTCGGATCAGCCACCTGTGTTAACGGTTCTGTTGCAAGCATCTCGCTCGAATTTAAACCACCTGTAGCTGATTAGACACTTACACAGCTCTGTTGTAATACGTATGAGCCACCTGTAGCTAGTTTTCCTAAAGACGGTTATGATAATTTCCTTTTAAATATTGGTTGTACAGAACCGAGGGTGGTTGGGAGAATTTTATGTATTAAGTTCAAACTTTCAGCTCTGTATTTTGGACTTCGTTCTTTTCTATAATATAAGTCATGTGTTGACCAATAACTGTTTAAGAAAGCATTTTTTATTATTTATCAGCTCAACCAAGTCAGTTTTAGAAGGCCCCTGCACTGAAGGAGGTTTTCTTTCCATTCGTTTTCTGTTTAGTTTTAATTTCATTACTTTGTTTTTAGCAGTTTTTCTAACTTAGGTTGATTTTTTTTAATTTTGATCAATAGCATAATGTTAAAACTCAATTGTGCAGTCTTGTTCTTCCAACACATTTCATGAAAGGAAACGATTTTTTTTTCTAAATAGAGTAAGGTTCAAGTAATAAGAATGCACTGTTGTCTCGCTTACTCACTGTTTTGTTATTTATTTCCTAGGACAAATTTGTCAATCCTATGTGTTAATGAATGTTTTTGAACACCATTTCAAGTTGATACTCATCCTAAACTAAATGGTTAAACATTCACTTCACACAATGGTTGAAATCAATCAATTACCTTCTACATGTTTCATGGAGTTCTCTAGATCATAAAGTATACAAAGTTGCTTGTATCCCATCTCAAGAAGGTTATCTTTCAAAATTGAAGGCTAGAGTAACTAGAAGTACTTCAGTTGATTTCATTCTCTGTATTTATTTCAACATGCATTACAACTTCACCCTTAATTTTAAGAAATAGATTCATGACTTAGGATAAATGATGAGATAGGATAGATGCTATGTTTTTCCTTTCTTTAAATTAGGTTTTGACTAGCTTCAGCCCTTGGTTCACCTTTAGGAAGTTAGATTAACTTAGGAACATTTTTCCCTTAAAAAAATCCATTAGATTCATTTAAGTTTCTCATAATTCAGATTGTACATCATTAGGAATCAAAGAACAAAAACCCCCAAAACAATATAAAATACAAAACAACGAAGTAAGAAAGGTTAACTAATCACATATAGTGCACTACACTTCATCAGGTTACAAACCTCAGTTGATAATTTATGCAAGCAATTTAGGACACTAAATTGACTAAACACTCTACAATTTCATCAAATGGTAAATATGAAATATCTCCTTTTCCCATCACATTAAGAATATCAAGATACTCATCTCGTATTCCTTTTAAAATTATTGTTTTAATAGTATCGGGATTTAAAGAATGATGTTTAGATTTTTGTAAGTTATAGAGAAATATTTCTAAGTATTTCTCTAAAATTTCATCTTCTTGTTGAGTCATTTTAAAAATGTCATCTTTTGAATCTCTAGGCCTATAGTATGCTTGATATTTATTAAGAACAATCTTCCTCGTGTCTTCCCAACTGCTAATAGTATGTTCACCTAATCCCATGAACCACTTTAATGCATATGATTTCAGAGTAGCAGGAAAAAGACAAAGCTTATGTGTATCATCAATATAACCATAGGTACAACATAGAATATCAAGTTCAAACAAAAATGAGTCGCGATCTTCAGAAGAAATACCATAGAAATTTGGTAAAACAAAAGATGGGATATTTATCATTTGTACCTCTTCTCCCAAGATTCCTCTGGTGTCTAAGATTAGAAATCGAAAAGTAGTTTCTTGGTCATTTTCTACTCCTTTTCATCTCTTCTTTTATTTTAATTTTCTCTTTTATTATCTTCTTCTCTTTTTCTATCTTCGTCTCTTTTCCTTGCCCATTCTCTTCATTATCTCTCATATTCTAGCCATTGTTCTGGAGTTAGTCCAGGAATATTAGATCTTGTCCTTCTTCTACCATTTATTTTTCAGTTGTTTTAGATGTTTTAGTAACAATTTGAGATTGTGTGTCTTTTATTTGCTCAAGGATAGGTTGATCAATTGGTTTCTCTAGTTTCTCAAGGATAGGTTGAACAATTGGTTTTCTTGTTTCTCTTTGTTTTCCTATAGAAGATGTTTCTGCTTGTGTTTGTTTTCTCTTTGCTTCATAAACCAACAAAATTTATCTTTAAACAAGAGTTAACCTTTGCCCTGAATGTTGTTTTTCCTCTAACTCTTCCAAAGTTGGTTTTCTAGAAATTGGTGCAGTTAGTTCGAATGTAGGTGGTCCTGCTCCCACCAATGGTTTAGTAGTCAGGGGGTCTTGTTTTGTATATCTACCATTTTAATCTCTTTGTCTAGGCATAAATAACCATAATGAAAAATCCTAAAAAAAATTATCTTTCTGATGTTTTTATGTTGTTTTTTTTTTTTATGTTTTCTAAACAATCTTCCTAATGAGTTATATCTAAGTATGCTTCCTCGAAAATGGTGCCAAAAATGTCAGCTCAATTTACTGGGTAAATTAAAACATGTATTTTACTTATCAATTTGGGTTAGTAGACTTAGAAGAAAACCAAAGTTTATGGAATATTAGATTAACTAGTGTAGGAAGTAGTTGTTTAGATGAAAATAACAGAAATTCGTATTATAAATATGAGTTACTTGAAAAATAATCATTAAAATTTAATTTAGAGGCAAGAGTGCAATGAGTCTTTGTGGAACATAACCAACAAGGGAGAGGCTCTAACTTAGAGGTCCTGGTTGTCTTCCCTCATTATCCTTATTCCAACAAGATCATTTCCACCATAAGCATATCATAACCAAAGAAGTAAAGATCAAATGCATAAACACAATTTCCAGTTCAGTTCTTAATCTAGAAGGAAGAGGATCTAACTTAGATGCCTTGGTTGTCCTTCCCTACTTAAACCAATTACTGAAAATAAATCATTCAAAAACATAAATGAACATGGCATATAATGAATCTATTCAGAAAATATTCACAAGAAACTATAAAGGAAACAACAATCTAAAATATTCACAATTATACACAAAATTACACTATAGTGTACTTAGCTCAGAATGGGGGCCCTACAGCCTTGCTTGGTACACTTGAAACTATTAGCTATAGTATATCAACAATCAAATCCCACAGAAAGAACAATAAGAAAATAGAAGATAAGTTCTTCAAATTATATTCAGAAGTAAAGAGGTCTCAATAGTCATAATACATGTTTATAGTTGTTGAATAGTTGTGCTTAAATAAGCCAAATGTATAAAAAACTGAACTAAAATATATGTAACAACCTATAAGATTCCTAATCCATCTAATCGGGTTGAACTCGTCCCTTTTTCTACACAAAATATGGGAGGACCCCACTAAATCACAAAATTTCCCCTTTATTTAGGGATTTCTAGGTGTCCGATCAAGTTTGACCAGTATTGACGAGGCCTGTTCTGACTCATTTGGACTATGCCAATAGGATCTATCCATCTTTGGTTCCCATACTTCTCGAATATATATTTTGTTTCTACCCAGGTTTCCTTCACATACGACTTCAATCGAGCCATTATGAGAAATTTTGTTCTTGTCAAAAATAATTTTTAATGCCCAATTTTTACTAAAAATTATAAAACCTAAAAGACATAATTATTTTACCTTAATGTGCAATAAGAGGAAAAATATGGAAAATATGACCATGGTATGATGGTAAGGGATGATATATAGATGGATTATGCATGGTGAAAAATGGTCAAAACTAAGTGCCAACAATGACATCAGGATCATCAACTACAATGAGTTTTGCATGCAGGTACCGAGTTGCATGTATGATTTCCTCACTATTTTTGGCATGCACGGCATATGCATGTGGTTTCTTGGTTATATTCTTTACTAGCATGGAGGATTGTCTGGATTGATAGTGGATTACCCTAGCCTTTCCATTTCCTGGATAACCATGGTGTTGTGGGTTCATTTGTTTCTTTTCTAGTTGGTTCTCATGTTTCCTCTAGCTTATGTTCAGTTACTAGTGCTTAGAGCCTTGGTTGGACAAATGCTCTACAGCCCTGTAATGGCTTGGGTTGAGTTACTAGTCCTGGAGCCTTGTTCAGAGAAACATTGTGGAGCCCTTGGTGGTTTGAGTTACTAGTCTTGGAACCTTGGTTGGACAAATGCTCTGGAGCCCGGTGGCAGTTGTGGGTTGAGTTACTAGTTTTGGAGCCTTGGTTGGAACAAACGATCTAAAGCCTTGGACATCTTGGGTTGAGAACAATCTGGTGATGGTTAGTGATGTCTGACCATGAGGTGGAATCACTAGTTGAGGTTTGAGGTAGTTTGGCCTCTCGAAGCTTTGGATGGTTTGGATTGATGTGTTTAATGAGATCCCACATTCATGCTTGGAAAATGGATCGGGGGTGACTGGCTAAAGAGAGATTTGGCTCAACCATGTCTATGGTCGAGTGGTTTATGGAAGTCCCAAACCCAGTTGGTTGTTGCATCATTAATATGAGGTTATTTCTCCTTGTTAATTCATGGGTATTATATTGGTTTACCTGTGGATTACATGGCTATTGTTTCCTTGGTATTTCTGTTGTTATTATGTTGGCTATGAACTGTATTATGACAATGGATTTATATGGCTCTCATCATGTTTATACTTGTAAATTAATGAAAAATGTATCTATGGCCTAGTAGATGAAATTACAGTTAATGTGTTGAGGCATCAATGCTTCTTACCAATTCTCAGATAAGTATGAGACCAATATGCTTAGTTATGCTATTAAGACCTGTAGCTTTCATATTTATGACATGTTTGATAAAATTCTTATCATGGCTAGTAGGGGTCCAATCTAGTCCGTGTTGATGTTTTTGCTAATGTATCATTGTTTCGTTGTGAAATTTCATTTCTGAACCTATCATTTAGTTCTGGGTAGTAACCTGGGCTCTGGGCTTGGAAAAGTGGCACAAATCCTAGAGTCACAAAAAAATGACTGAGGAGAAAAGTCCTAAGACACACCCATGCCTTGTTGTGGGAATGATTGGATCCTCCTAGATGCACCCTTGTCTATATCAAGGGAGCGTCTAGGGTTTTGATGCGTTAAAACTTCACTTAGTCTAGGGGTTAGTTACTTGAGTGGTTGGGATGGCTCCTCGGAGTTATGTTGTTGATGTAGAAGGTCTATGTAATGTGTTTCACCAGTTCCACTTCCTTAACTGACACATAGGGAGTCGAATCATATCATAGTAACTTCCCATCACATGTTTACCCCGGTTGGTTGGTTACTTGGGTAAATGTGGGAGGAGGGTGTTACAGAGTGGTATCAGAGCATGGTTCACCCCTTGGAATGGATGGGTTGTGTGTTGGTAATGCATTCATGTTAGTTTCATATGTGTTTCTTGTGTTGTGAGACCATGTGCTTGTTGTATTTGTATGGTATGGGTTATGGTTGCAATGAGGTCACCATGGGAAGTTGATGGTGTTGTTGTGGAGTGTATCATCATGAGTGTATGATTTATTATGCATTGTTTATGCACGTTAGTATTCACATGTGGTCAAATTTACAATGACGTGATGGTTGTTGTCATGCATGAGGTCATGGTATGTGTAGTTGATATGGTCATGCATTGATGACTGGACTCTAGCTAGAATGATGGTTATATGCTTATATGCTTATGTGTTATATTTCTATATATTGTCATGATTATGTTATACATGTATTACACTGATTTTTTGATTGTGGAGATGAGGTATCCTCCTCGAATTATGCTAAGGTACGTTGGTTTATTGTGATTTGGTTTAGCTGACATGATATACCTTGCAGGAAGAATATCAAATATGACTAGAAATATGGTAGATTATAGTTCCTGAGACTCTCCCTATGGATCAGATGAGAAATGCGGTGTTGGGCACTCTTCTGATTTGGTAGACACACTGATAAGCTTAAAGGCAGAAGTAACAAGTTGTAAGGCAGACAATGATAGAATGATACAGGCACATGAGAAACAAGCAGAGGTAAATGTAGTGATACTTCAAAGTTTGTCAGAATTGCAGCAACAGGGAACACTTCATATCAGTCATGGGAAGGAGGATAGAAATAATGGGGCATATGGCATTAGGTCTCATGGTGAGTACATAATGGATAGAGATGACATGATCCAATACATTACATAATAAAAATTCATTTCTTTATTCTTTTGATAAGTACATTACATAATGACTCGAGTACATTATTGAAGACTGAACATAGTTACATTTTCTAACACCCCCTCTTAACTAGGTAGGTATTAATAATGTACATATACAATGGAAGACCTCAAACTATATGAAAAACGCGAAAACATTTTAGACACCGCAATGCCATGGACTAGATTCCTGACCAAGGGAATCTATCCAACCATTCACACAACAATTTAGGCACCACAATGCCATGGACTAGATTCTTGACCAAGGAATTCTATCCAGGTGGGATTAAGGTGGACTCAAGCTTTCATCCCCTCTAGGCATGATCAGGCTTACTTTCTAACCACCAACCTAAACATACATTTGTGTATCCAAAGCATAGCTTAATAACCAATAACAACTTTTCAATTCTAGGATCCAGACATCAACATAGAGTGTCAGCCTGATGTCTCCTCGGGCAATGCTTCACTCACAAAGACTCAACAAATATCTTCCATTTCCTTATCATTAATACAATCACCAATATCTACCAAACCCAATAGGTTCCTTAGATATTCGAATTTCTTATTAGGAAGAGCCTTTGTCAGTATGTCTGCTACATGTTCATATTTCAGAACATACTCTAACTTCACGATCCCATCCTGCACTGAGTTTCTAATAAAGTGGAACTATTATTGATATGTTTCATCCTTGAATGAAACACGAGACCTTTAGACATCTTGATACAACTTTGACTATCACAATTAATCATAGTAGGACCCAGAGACTTCTTGAACAAATATGTCAGAAGCTTCCTTAACCAAACAACCTCTTTTCCTATTTCACATGCAGCCACATATTCTTCCTCAGCACTACTCAATGCAATAGGGTCTTTCTTCCTACTCATCCATGACATCATAACAACTCCCATACTAAAGCATCCTCCATTAGTTCTCCTTCCATCGGTCTCACTGCCACCCCAATTAGAGTATGTGAAGCCAATTAGCTTGGATTCCTTATTATCATTCTTTAGGCAGTGGTGTATAGTGCCAAGAAGATACCTAAATATATGTTTGGAAGCTATCTAGTGATCATGACGAGGCTCCAAATGAAACTAACTAAGAATGTTCACTGCAAAACATATATCTGGCCTAGTATTTACTAGATACAATAGGGAACCCACCAATTGTCGATATGAAGTAGGATCCATGAGAATAGATTTGGAACTCATCAACTTCTTGAGGTTGGTGATCATAGGAGTAGTCATCGGATTGGAATCCATCATCCCAAATTTCTGCAATAACTTGATGACGCACTTTCCTTGCCCCAAATATATCTCCACAGGTCTCTACCATACTTCTAAACCTAGGTACTAGTGCATCAATCCTACATCCTTCATTTAAAATTCAATTGCGAATATCTTCTTGCATTCTTGAATTATTCATTCTACAACAGTGATGAATAGATCATCCACATATAGTAGAATAATGGCGGGCTCATTATTCACGACCTTTATATATAGATTCAGATCAACAGTACTCTTCACGAACACAATTCTAAGAAGATATGCATCCATTCTTGCATACCATGCCCTCAGTGCTTGCTTCAAGCCATATAGGGCCTTCTTGAGTCTGCAAACATGAGAGTCCCTAATATTCACTTCAAATCCTTCGGGTTGTTTGATATACACTTCTTCATCAATGGTCTCATTTAGAAATGCAGTCTTAACATCCATTTGATGGATATTCTAACCCATTGTAGCAGCCAATAAAACCACTGATCTAATGGCAGTGTACCTTGTAGTAGGTGCAAAGGTTTCTTCACAGTCAATACCTTCGTTTTGAGAGAAACCCCTTGCAATGAATCTCGCTTTGTACTTGACTATACTTCCATCAACAACATGTTTGATCTTATAGATCCACTTTGATGTGACAACTGTTTTGTCACTAGGTCTAGGAATGATTTCCCAAACCCCATTATTCATGATGGATTGATATTCTTCCTGCATAGCTTTCTTCCAAACCTCTGCGTTCTCATCTTCCTTGAATGTAGATGGTTCAACTTCAATCAACTTTGTCATATATGCAACATAACTGAAATATATTTTCAGTTTCTTACTTTCCCTTGAGGACCCCTTCGCAACTTTATGTCCTTCAACATCTTCTATGGAGTTTTCAACCAATTTGGCCTCTTCCTTGTGGTTGGGATAACCACCCATTGAATAAGCTCACTTGGTCCTTCTTCTTCAAGATTAGCAGTAGAGTTATCATGATGAACTTCTTCTTCTTCAAATACGGGAATTTATTCATCATCGGAATCAATATGAATATCCTTTGATTTATTGTAAGCTTGATTTTGATCAAATATGACATCTCTTCTTACTTCAACATGTCTTCCTTCCTTTATCTAAATTCTATATGCTTTTGAGGATATACTATAACTAATGAATATTCCCTTGATACCTGTCGGGTCCAAATTCTTTTGCTTGTGCTTTGGAACATGGATATATGTTGGACTTCCAAAGATATGGAAATGATCCACACTCATCTTCTTCCTTGTGAATACTTCTTCGGGTGTAGTATTATCAAGACTCCTATGAGGAGTTTTATTTTGAATGTACATGACAATCATCGCTTCTTCACCCCATAAGAACTTCGGTAGATCTTGATCAAGGAGCATAGTTCGTATGCCTTCATAAATTGACCTATTCTTCCTTTCGGCCAATCCATTTTTTTCGGGAAAGTAGGGAACAATGAGATCCCTCTTAATACCTGTATCCTTATAATATGCAATTAAATCTTTAGAAGTGTATTCCCCACCATTATCAAACCTCAGAGTCTTTATCTTTCTTTCAGTTAGGGTTTCCACTTCAGCCCTGAACTCCTTGAACTTATCAAATACTTCATCTTTAGTTTTGAGTTGGTAGACCCATGTCTTCCTTGAATGATCATCAATGAATGTTACATAGTAAATATGACCTCCAAGTGATTTGTCAAACATGGGCCCACACATATCGGAATGGATGAGTTCTAATATTTCCTTAGACCTAGTTTCACTATTATGAAATGGATTTCTAGTATGCTTCCCCAAAGAGAATTGCATGCACACATCTTCATGATCTAACTTCATATCAAGAATACCATGAACCATTTGACTAAGAGTAGGGATGGCCCTATAATGAATATGACCATGCCTTTGATGCTATATTTCAATGGGAATTATTTCCATATGAACCAAAGCTTGAGGATATGGAGTGATAACCCGGTAAAGACTTCCTTCACGAACTCTAATAACCCTAGATTTGTCAATACTATAGTGTTTTCCCCAAACCAATACCTTTCCGTCAACAAAAGAAATCCTTTCCCCTTTATCTTCTAAACAATAAATAGAAAGGAAATTCTTTTTCAAACCTGGAACATAGAGAATGTTGTTGAGATGCAGCTTCGATCCATTATCCAGCTTCAATGATGTTGATCCCACGCCTCTAATAGCATAGCTTTTATTTTCACCCAAATCCACTGCATGAGAGGATGGCTCCTTTGATAGTGTGTGAATTTTCTTGCTTTCATCTGTCATGTGTCTCGATGCTCCACAATCAATGATCCATGCATTGTCATCAGTAAGAGAACCTGTAAGGGAAGCCAAGAATCCTTGACTCTTGACCTTGTTGAATAAGTATTAGATGACCTTCTTGATCCATCTTCCAAAAATGTTGTAACCCAATCTTATGTAGTTCACCATAAAGGGATAATCCATGCCAACAAAGTCATCTTCAACTTTTCTTGACTTTAGCTCTGATACCATGTTGGAAAATAAAAGAAGTTATATTAGGGTTTTATTATCCTTTCTTGATAATTACTTGTGAGTGTGTTGGCTTATTTTAATTCTTTATTATCTTATCTTTCATCAAACAATTACCATATTATATGTGTATGAATATCACAAAACAAGAGACATGAGATATAGGCACATGCTAGGGGAAAACCGCCCTCTAGGGGAAAACCCAGTCAAGCTAATTCTTCCTTTCAATAGTATTCTTTGAGACTCTTTTCCCTAGACCAAGACCAGACTTTCCCTCCACACCATGTCAGCCTCCCAGATCTTTGACCCATTACAACAAATTTGACTAGGCAGTAGCTTTTGACAACATGAAACTTTCGGAAACAATGAAATTGTAGGAGACTTCAATATCCCAACCCAGACCATGAAACGGAGAGAGAGAGGCACCAAAAGTTTTATTTTCTTCTTCTCTAAATACTTCCCCAAACTTGCATTTCTTTCCTCCTCTCGGAAATAGACTTTGCACTTCTCCAGCTCTTCTTGAGATATCGAACTTGCTTGAGAGTGAATTGTTCAAATGACTTTGACCTCCTTGAATATATAGGTGTCTTGTGGGTCGAATGGGGGTCCTTAGGCTAACTTGATGTCCCTTAGGCTAAAATGATGTGGAGGGTACATAATTCATATTTGACTTGATACAAAAGCTTTTTACATGATTCGAAAGCCCAAGAAGGGTCTCTTTGAATGTATAATGACTCTATAAACTCAATATTAATCCTAAGAGTCCACAATGGGGACTTTGACTAATATAATGATGACCCAAGCATGAATCACATGCTTTAATAAGTCATCATTACAATAATAAAATTTCTTTTCTTTATTCTTCTGAAAAGTACATTACATAATGACCCAAGTACATTATTGAAGACCAAACATAGTTACATTTTCTAACACATCATTGGGTAAGAGCTTGCGCATTTTGATCTGAATGGTATGCCTACCTCAACACATTTGAATGTATTACCATTGGGATCATACAATATGTTGTTAGGCATGGATTGGTTTTACCTTCATAGAACCAAGGTGGATTTTTATGACAAAGCAATTGAGTGCTTGGATGACAATGGGCAACAAAGATTTTTGCGGTGTAAGAAGAAAGCAACATTAGTTAGAATGGTGACAACTATGCAAACCAAGCGTAGTCATAGGAAAGAGTGTGTGTTATTTGCAGTGCACATTTCTAGTGACAAAGGTAAGGGGATGCAGATGTTTTGAGAAGGTACCCCATTATATAAAAGTTTCAGGATGTATTTCTTATAGATATTTCAGAGTTTCCACCTCACAGGGAAGTAGACTTTTCTATTGAATTGATGCAAGGGGCAACTCTGGCATCAAGGCATTTTATAGGATGAGCTAGTTAATAGAGTTGAAGCTGTAGTTGAAGGAAATGTTGGACAAGGGATACATTAGACTAATTTTATTTCCATGGGGTGCACCGGTATTATTTTTGAAAAAGAAGGATGGTACTCTTAGCCTATGCATTGATTACAGGTAGTTAAATAAAGTGAACATCAAGAACAGGTATCCATTATTGAGGATTGATGACTTGTTTGATCACTTGAAGGGAGAAGTTGTGTTCTCGAAGATTGATCTCAGATTCGGATATCATCAGTTACACATTAAAGAAGAGGACATCTACAAGACAAATTTTCGAACCAGGTAAGGCCATTATGAGTTTGTTGTAGTTCCATTTGGTTTCAACTAATGTTCCAACTACCTTTACGTGCTTGCTGAATAGTGTGTTGTGTCTGTATTTGGAAAATTTTGCTATTGTGTTCATCGATGATATATTGGTATATTCAAAAAATGAAGAAGAGCATGCCAAGCATTTAGCAACAGTGTTGAGATTGTTGAGAAAGCATCAGTTGTATGCTAAGATTAGTAAGTACAGTTTCTTTCACTGAGGTACACTACTTAGGACATGTGGTTTCCAAGGATGGCGTAGAAGTGGACCCAGAATAGGTGAGAGCTATCAAGGAGTGGGCAGCTCCCATGAATGTGGATGAGGTGAGATCTTTCATGGGGTTAGCAGGTTATTGTAGGAGGTTAACTTCTCATATATTTCTTATATTATCATATCATTGCAGAGGAAATGTCGGAAGTTTGAATGGATTGAGGAGTGTGCAGCCAGTTTTGAGTAGCTCAAGAAATTGTTGACACATGCACTAGTGTTAAATATTGTAGATTCGGACAAAGAGTTTGTAGTATGTACAAATGCTTTCAAGAGAGTACTTGGAGTTGTCCTTATGCAGAATGGACATGTGGTATGTTATGAGTCACAAAATTTGAATGAGCATGAGAAGAACTACCCAATACATGATCTTGAGTTGGCAACAATCATACATGCATTGAAGATGTGAAGCCACTATCTTCTTGGTAGGAGGTTTGTATTGATGAGTGATCATAGTGGTTTGTGATATCTATTTGACCAATTGAATTTGAATGGAAGGCAAGCTCGGTGGTTGCCCATGATCAATGAGTTCAAATTTGAGTTCAGGTATATCAAATTTAAAGAGAACAGGTTGCTAGATTCTCTTAGCAGGCAGATATAGGTAAATCACATAGCAACTATGAGCTCCTACGGGACAGATTTACAAGATAGGATCTTACAGGAAGGTTAGTAGGATGACAGGTATATGGAGAGTGTGCACAGGTTGTAGCAGAGTATAGGTACATGTACAGGTAGTGGTATAAGTACAGGTATAGGTAGTGGTACAGGCATAAGTAGCGGTATAGGTATAGGTACAGATGCATGAGCATGGGATGTGGACTATCGTCTCATGACAGATGGATTGGTTAGATTTAGGGACAGGATATATGTGCCAGATAGCAGTGATATCAATAAGGTGACCTTGAGGGAGTTTCATTTCAAACCATATTTAGGTCACCCAGGGTATCAGAATATGCAGACAATAGTGAAGAAATTATATTATTGGGCGAATTTGAAGAAAGGCGTAGCATATTTTGTGGCTAGGTGATTGAATTGTTAGCAGGTAAAGGAAGAGTGTAACCATCCAGGTGGACTGCTACAACCAATTCTAATTCCAGAGTGGAAATGGGAGGTCATTTCCATGGAATTTATTACAAGTTTGTACAGGACAGTGAGACAACATGATTCCATCATGGTAGTGGTGGATAGGTTGAAAAAGATAGCACACTTCATTCGAGTGAAGTCTACCTTTTTAGTGAGTGATGTAGCACAGGTATTCATTAGGGACGTGGTCAGATTGCATGGGGTTCCGAAGATTATTGTGTCAGATATGGATGTGCAGTTCAATTCCATGTTTGCAAGGAGTTATTTGCAGGTTTGGGCACAAGGTTGGCCTTCAATACAACTTATCATCCGCAAAAAGATAGACAAATAGAGAGGGTCAACAGGATATTGGAGGAGATGTTGTGGATGTATATGATGCATCAACAACGAAAGTGGTAAGAGTACCTTCCACTATTAGAGTTCACTTACAAAAATGGTTACTAGGAGTCACTGAGGATGAGTCTGTTTGAGACATTGTATAGGTGGAGTTGTAATAATCCCATCAGTTGGAGTGATCCAATTAATAGGGTGTTGATTGGACCGGACATGTTGGCAGACATGGAGCAAGAAATGCAGGTAATCAAGAATAATTTGAAAGCAATACAAGATAGAAAGAATATCTATGAAGATTCGAATAGGTTGTTTAAGGAGTTACAATTTGGTGAACAGGTGTACTTGCGCATCAAACTGAAGAAGAGTTCCTTGCGAATTGGATCATGTTCCAAGATGGAACCCCAGTTTCGTGGACCTTTCAGTATTATTGAGAGGATTGAGCCAATAGCTTATCGACTTGCACTACCTCTGACAGTGAAAGTCCATGATTTTTTCCATGTGTCATTGCTTGAGAATTATGTTAAATATGTTGATCATGTGATTGACTGGTCTATATTGCAAGTGGAGATAGAAGGGCAATTCTAGCTGGAACCGTAGTGCATTTTGCAGAGAAATATTCTCATGCTTTGGAACCAAGAAATCAAGCAAGTTAAAGTGCAATGGAATCACTTTGGGCCCATTGAAGCAACATGGGAGATAGTGGATTGTTGGGTTGTGTTATATTCTTTCCATGACTAGCCCATGTAGTTAACCAGGGGAGTTAGAGGGGGGGTGGAGCCCCCCATTTGTTGTGTAGATTACATAGTGAGGGGGTCACAGGGGGTTTCAGGGGTGCAGGTAACCCCACTCTATGGGGTTCGGGGCAGCGCCCTGGAAAATTTTGGTTTTGGAACCTATGTTAGGTTGGGTGGAACCACCTATGGTTTTGTGCATGATTTTTTCACATGTTTTTGGATGCGATGATTTTTGGTCCATGGTTTTGGACGCGATGGTTTTCAGTCCATGGTATTGGATGCTTCCGCATGTATAAATATGTATTGTAACATTGAAAGGAACATAATGAAAAATCAAGCTGGTAGTCCTAGTTTTGGGATCCAGGAGAAAATCTCTGTGTATATGTGTTTTATGTGTTATGCTCTTGCATTGTTTATTTTCTGTGTTTTAGAAATTGTATGTAGGTAATTTCTGTATGGGGTTAAAACCTACATTTGGTATCAAAGCTATTTTGGCTTCAAGGGGACGCCTTTGTTGCTGAGGGGTTTCGCTTGGGCCTGTGGTAGACCCTGTTCAGTGGGAGATCTGTGAGATCGATTCTGGTGGTGAAAGAAGATGGTGAGCAGTGGAAATATAGAGATCGAGAAATTTAATGGTCAAAGTTTTGAGTTGTGGAAACTCAAGATGGAGGATCTGTTGGTGGATAAAGATCAGTGGATCACGGTAGATCTGGGTACTAAACCAACAGGAGTGTCCAATGAAGAATGCAAGAAGTTGGATCAAAAGGCAAAGAGTGCAGTACGATTGTGTGTCTCAAATTCAGTATTGTTGAATGTATCAGGGAAAGCTACAACAAAGGCTTTGTGGGAGAAGTTAGGGACTTTGTACTAATCTAAGTCTTTGGTGAATAAACTATTCCTGCGGAAAAATATGTATAACCTGAGGATGAAAGATGGAGACTTGGTGACAGAGCATTTGAACGCATTTAATACTATCGTAAGTTAGTTAGCATCTGTTGGTATTAAAATTTTAGATGAAGATAAGTGCATCAGTTTGTTGTGTTCCCTACCCGATTCGTGGGATAGTCTGGTTATTGCAATAGGTAGCAATGCAACTGCCTTGCAGTTTGATGAAATAGTCTCATCCTTGCTGATGGAGGAGATGAGATGGAAAAATATGGAGAGCCAGAATGGTGATGCCTTGTCTGTACGAGGACGGTCCCAGAACATAAACAAAAATAAGTCATCGAGGGGAGATCTAAATCTAGAGGAAGATCTAAATCTCCAGGAAAACCTGTAAAGGTGGTGTGCTAGAAATGCAGAAAGGAGGGGCACTACAAAAGGGACTATAAATCTAAAACTCCTAATAAAGGAAAGGGATCTGTTGATGCTCCTTCTGCAGAGGCGAAAACCACCTTAGATGAAGGTGGGCATGTATATTTGGATTCTTCAAGTACACATGTAGATCATGGGGCATGGTTGATTGACTCAGGTGCATCCTTTCACTTCACTCCCCATAGAGAGTGGTTCTGCGAGTATGAGAAATATGATGGTGGTGATGTTCTCTTGGGGGATGACAGGAAGGCTAGAATCATTGGTCGCAGAAAAGTAAATTTGAAGTTGCAAGGTGGAAGGGTTAAAACACTTTTGGGTGTTCTGCATATTCCTGCATTAGCCAGAAATCTGATTTCTGTAAGCAAGCTGGATGATGCAGGTGTAAAAACAGTGTTCGAGAAGGATACCTACAAGATGGTTTGGGGGGCATTGGTATTGATGTGGGGAGTTCTAATTGGAACTCTGTACAAGCTTCAAGGTAGCACTGTTGTTGATGGGTGCAACAATTCTGTGGTTCCTAAAAGTGGAGTAGAAAATCTAGTGGTCACTGGACAGAAGACCATGTTGTGGCATCAAAGGCTTGGACATATTAGAGAGAAGGGCCTTCAAATACTTCATGTTAAAGATATGGTAGAAGGTATGAGTAATATCTCTTTGGATTTTGATTTCTGTGAAAATTGTGTATATGGGAAGCAGAATCGGTTGAGTTTCCCCTTTGGTGGTAAGAGGGCGAAACAGATATTAGAGCTTGTGCACAGTGATGTGTTTGGACCTCTGAAGGTTCCATCACTGGGTAAGTCTGTGTACTATGTATCATTTATATATGACTTCTCAAGGAATACATGGATACATTTGCTGAAGAAGAAATCTGAAGTCTTTGACAGGTTTAAAGAATTTAAGGCTCTGATGGAAAACCAAACATAGAAGAAGATAAAGGTTTTGAGGACAGATAATGGTGGAGAGTTTTGCTATAAGGAATTTGAAGAATTCTATAAGAAGTGTGGTATAGCATGGCAGAAGACTACTCCATATACACCTCAGCAAAATGGAGTTGTAGAAAGAATGAACAAAACATTGATGGAAAGAGCAAGAAGCATGCTTAGTGGTGCCGGGTTAGGATAGGAATTCTGGGCAGAGGCAATGGAGATAGCATGTTACCTGGTCAACAGATCACCTTCATCATCGTTGGAGGATAAAACTCCACAAGAGGTATGGACTGGTAAGAAACCCTCTCTTTCACATCTGAGGGTATTTGGATGTGATGCATATGTACATGTTCCAAAGGAGAAACGAACCAAGTTGGATAGTAAATCTGAAAAGTGCATCTTTATTGGGTATAAGGATGGTTTAAAGGGTTATAAGCTTTGGAACCCAGTAACAAGGAAGGTTGTGTGCAGCCGAGATGTGGTGTTCAGAGAGGTGAAAGATGTTATTAAACATGAATTCCAACCAAAGGAACCTGAGAAGATAGAGTTTGAGCTAAAGGAGGAAGAATCAGACTCTACAGCAGAGGAGGAATCAGAAGATGAAGAACCACAAACTCCGGGTGTGAGAAGATCAGTTCGAGAAAGAAGGAAGCCAGAAAGGTATAGTCCATCTACTTTCTGTTCAAATTTTGCTTCATCTATTACTGATGATGATCCTAGAACTGTGAAGGAAGCAATAGATTCAGAGGAAGGAAAGCTTTGGAAAGAGGCCATGGTTGATGAAATGCCATCTTTGCACAAAAATGAGGCTTGGGATCTGGTGGAGTTGCCAACTGGAAGGAAACCCATTGGTAGCAAATGGGTGTTCAAGAAGAAGAAAAATGAAGAATGAAAGGTGGAGAAATACAAAGCTCGGTTGGTAGCAAAAGGTTATTCCCAGGTGCCGGGAATTGATTTTGGTGATATTTTTTCTCTTGTTGCCAAGGTAACTTCTATCAGATTACCTTTATCTGTAGCTATTGTTTTTTATTTTGAGGTAGAACAGATGGATGTGAAGACAACATTTCCTCATGGGGATCTAGAAGAGGAAATCTACATGAAGCAACCTGAAGGCTTTGCGTTGAAGGTTAAGAAAGAACTGATATGCAAGTTAAAGAAGTCTCTCTATGGGTTAAAACAATCACCAAGGATGTGGTATCAGAAATTTGATATATTTATACGGGGACTTGGCTTCATTAGAAGCAAAGCAGATCATTGTATGTATTTTAAATTAATTGGTGATCGTGTTATTTATTTGGTCTTGTATGTGGATGATATGTTGCTGGTTGGAAATGAAAAAGAAATTATCTAGGATTTGAAGACCCAATTGTCCTCCAAATTTGACATAAAAGATCTTGGTGTTGAAAACTATATTTTGGGCATGGAAATTAAAAGAGATCAGGTAAAGAGGAAGCTCTAGTTAAACTAGAGGAAGTATGTCGAGACAATATTGCAAAAATTTAATATGCAGGATAGTAAACCGGTGAAGGTTCCTATTCTTGTAGGTGTAAAGTTATCTACTGAACAGTGTCCCAAGACATAAGAAGGGGAAGAGGACATGTCCCATGTTCCATATGCAAGTGTAGTCAGTAGCCTGATGTATGCAATGGTCTGTACTAGACCAGACATTGCACATGTAGTGGGAGTATTGAGCAGGTTTATTTCAAAACCAGGAAAGGAGCATTGGACAACAGTGAAGTGAGTTTTTAGGTACTTGCGTGGCACTAGTGATTATGGTTTATGCTACCAAGGAAGACCAGGATTGGACAGAGTGTTGGATATTCATGGCTTTGTTGATGCAGACTAGGCTGGAGATCTAGATCAAAGAAGATCTACAAGTGGGTATGTGTTTAACCTATTTGGAGGTGCAGTCAGTTGGATGAGTAAGAAACAATTTGTAGTGGCACTATCAACTACAGAGGTAGAATACATGACAGCCACTCATGCAAGCAAGGAAGCAGTTTGGTTGCAGAGATTGTGTTCAAGTATGGGGTTAGTACAGGGATCTATAAGGATAGACTGTGACAGCCAAAGTGCAATTTTCTTGGCAAAGAACCCTGCATATCATTCAAAGACAAAGCACATTGATGTTCAGTATCACTTTGTGAGGGATATGATAGAAGACAAAAAGGTTTTGCTGGTAAAGGTGGACACTTTGAAGAATACTGTAGATGCATTGAAAAAATCTGTGAGCTTTGAGAAGTTCTCTTGGTGTAGAGAAACAATGGGCATTGCAGGGATGGATAAATGACTAAGCTCTTTTATGGCCCCCTGTGGAAAGAAAACAACAAGTGGGAGAATGTTGGGTTGTGTTATATTCTTTCCACGACTAGCCCACGTAGTTAACCAGTGGGTTAGAGGGGGGATGCAGTCCCCCCTTCATTGCGCTGATTGTGTAGTGGGGGGGTCACAAGGGGTTTAAGGGGTGCAGGTAACCCCACTCTATGGGGGTTTGAGGGGTGTTAGGTTGGGTGGACCCACCTATGGTTTTGTGCATGATTTTCGCACATGTTTTTGGACGTGATGGTTTTTGGTCCATCGTTTTGGATGCGATGGTTTTCAGTCCATGGTATTGGATGCTTCGGCATGTATAAATATGTATTGTAACATTGAAAGAACATAATGAAAAATCAAGCTGGTAGTCCCGATTTTGGGATCCAGGGGAAAATCTCTATGTATGTGTGTTTTATGTGTTATGCTCTCACATTGTTTATTTTCTATGTTTTAGAATTTGTATGCAGATAATTTCTGTATGGGGTTAAAACCTACATGGATCAGATGCGAGCTTTGTATCCTTCCTTATTTGCTAGTTGAGCGGATGTTTTGGTATATGTCTTTGGCATATGTTTTGGTACATGTTTTGGTGATATTTGGTATATGCACATATGTATATGGATGTAAATATTGCTATGATCTATATTATAAAGCTCCAATAAGTGGTATGGGTGTCATGTCATTATGACGTTATACTTTTTATGTTTTCATGATAGTTTGCTTCTCAGTAGGATGATCATTGTAAATACTACAGCGAGCTAAGTTATAAAGCTCCATGGGCAGTATGTTTTCCTTATAGCAGCCTTGTTGGTTTTAGGTGTTGTTGAACACCGAGGATGGTGTTCCCCCAAGGGGTAGGGTTCTATAACAACCCTGGTAAAAAGTTCATGTAAAAATTAACAAAGGAAAAATATTTACCAAGGTCATGGGACACGTATTCCAAGTTGAATGTTGGAAAAAAGCATAGTTATAGGGATCAGTGGTGATTGATTAATGACTAAGGAAATTGACAAAGGCAATGACTAAGGCTTTAGAAAGGCAAAGTGGCATTTTGGCACATTTATTTATGAAAATAATGGAAATTAGGAGAAAAGCGAGGTGAAAGGTCACATGTTGCATGTGAGGATAAAAATGAAGGAAAATAATGGAAAATGAAGAAAATAGAGGCCTCATTAATAAAAAGGATTTTGAGGATCAGTTCACAAACTTTTGTTAGTTCAGTTTTGGAGCTCTCTCTCTCATACTCTTAGACACTTAGAGTTTTCTTGGAGCACTCTTGGAGGTGTTATCACTCAGAATTTTCTCAAGGTTAAAGAAACAAATTTCTGAGGTAACCACAAACGTAAGCTTTTAGACTCGGGTTCTAGCCAACCTAAGTCCAAAGAGGGCTCTCTCTTTATAATTTAACTTTGTTTTGGATGGGATTTTAGGCTAGTTCTTAATGCTTATGAGGTTTTGATTTTGATTGGGTGGTGGAATTCTGGGAATAGATGGACAGAGCAGGCCTTCAAGACATTGGGCTATGGAGTCAATCAAAGAGTGGCTTAACTGGATCAGATCATTTACTAAAGGAGGAGTTCATAGGGTAGGCTAGCATAGAAAAAAGCAAATCTGCAGGTTCAAATGGATGAGATAGTCCTAACTAGGGTGAAAGGGGAATGAAGAATCCTTAAACCAGGATCAAGATGAAGAACAGAAGGAGATCAGTAGCAAAGGGAAACTAAGAATCCTTTACTATGGACCTAAAGGGGGGAAACTACGGAAGTAAGGGAGCAATTAAGAATTCCCAGACTAAGATAGTTTAGCAGAAAACAGTGAGAAAGTAAACAGTCAAGACAGAGAGCATTAAAGCTAATCCTAAAATATCATTCATTGTTTACTATTAAGATTTCATAGAGACACATGTGAATATTTATAAACATGAAGAGAAAATAGTAATAAACATGAAGAGATAATACTTATTTTATTTCCACTATGGACAAGAATGCTGTGAAATGTCTTTAAATTTATTCCATGATCCAGCAAGCCAGTTCAGTCTTGATTACAATAGCTCCTTAACTCGATATGAAATGTCTATAGAAATTTCTTTGAATCCACCCAAAATACTTTAAATGAAGAAGTATTTATACAAATTCTAAATTGAAATATCTTGAAAAAATATCAAGATTGGTTTTACAAATATCTCAAACTGTTTTACACTAATAGAACTTAAATAAAGGACATTCAAAACTAATGAATCTATTTGGAACTATTTTTATGTATTTATGGTGACAAAGAAGAGAAAGTCGAATTTGATAGCAACTCTTAATTGATGATGAGGCATCCCATTCACTAACTGCATCCTTTCTTTGTGCATTCTGCTCCAGCAATTCTGCAAAATTAGGGTCCATTGATACCTTTGTATATCTAAATAATTTATAGATATGTAAAACATGAAAGAGGTTATTATAGATAAGTATGTTGTTGAGATAAAACTCGCTCAGTTTCCCAAAATTCAGCTCCAGCTGTTCACAATATTCTCTGCAAAAAGGTGTCAAAAACAGGACTTTACACAGTCTGAAAAATAGGCTGTGAAGACATGCACTTATCTCACTTTTGGTAATACCTGTATAAATGGTGAAATAGGTTTTTGTAGATTGGCATTTTAGGAACAAAAACCTCCTCCAGTTTCTCAAAATTCATCTTATATTGGCCATAATAGTTTCTGCAAAAATATGACTTAAACAGGAAATTGCAACCTTTAAATTCATCTTATATTCATCTTTTAACCTTAAATTTCTTTTAACTGTTTTTCACATTTAATTTAGATAAACTTTATTGTTGCTGTTGAAAGTGTTTTCATCTCTGTTTAACCCTTACTGCCTCCATGTTTACTTTTACTGTTTACTTTTACTGCTCTGTTTTTTCATCTTAACTGTCTTCCTTGTTGTTTGTCTTCATGCTAACTTCTTTACTTGACTTGGTCTTCAATTTGATACTTTTTAACCCTGATACACTTTGACTATTCTTTACTGTGTTTTTTTATCTTCACTATATATTTTAGGTTTTTACTACCTATTTCAACAGTAAATCATTTAATTCCATGTTTCATTTGCTTGTCTTTTAACTGTATGTTTTATTTTCTATCTCTATTTGAATAGATTTGATAACAGTCTTGGAGTAAACAGGTCTTATGACTAGTATTAAGACTGTTTATCCAAGGCTGCGGTCTTTTGATCACCTGTAAAACAAAACAAACTATTAGGAAAATGTTGGGTTGACAGGGAGGGTCATTAATGGCTTTATCGAGCTTTATAGGTCTATGGAGTGAGTCCAAAATGATTTCGGGAGGTAAACCATGCTTGAATTGGTTAGCAGAGGCTTCAGGTGGTGTAGAAGGGTTACACAGGGTTTTACTGCACAAACAGGCGAAAACGAGTGAAACTGAGGTTTTTGTGTTTATACGCGAAAGTCAACTTTTGGTGGGTAAACATTTAATTTGTTTGAATTTTGGCGTGAAGTGAAAAGTAGATGGTTTGTCATGTAGCGGGCGGCGATATGCGGTTTATTTCGCACCGCTTATGAGCGCTGGGTGGTTTTGGGGGAGGCCGCCCGATTCCATAGATTGAACAACACGTAGCAAGGGGGCTCGACCTAAAACCACTCATATCGGGTGGGTAACGTTCGGACATAGGGCCCGCCCGATATGGTTAATAACCATTGGATCAAAGGGGAGGCAATCGCATGGTGATCGGGTTTGGGAGTTGTGTAGAGGGTAATGGAGGGGTTTGGCTAATGTTTAAGCACGATGGTTTTAATTAAATGATGGATTAAGGCAGGGTTAATGCATCGGGCGTGATTTTATTGGTGAAAGGTTTGACTTTTTAATTAATCACAAATCGATTAATTTACATCTTTTTTTCAGGGTTTTATTTATAAAGTTTATATTACAAACTTCGGGACAGGATATTAAAATTAAAGGGATTTAATAAATACATACGAGAGAGGGTATTTTTGGGAAATATATAAATAAAATTAAAAGTTAATATGAACGAAAGCGGTAAATGGATTTAGCGCTAAGTACAATGTACATTTATAATTCATTGGCTTTGTATAAACACATTATAACTTAGGCTTAGTGTTATTTTTGTGGGTTTTCTTAGGAAAAGGGGTTTACTTGGGGGTAATGGTTTTTCCTTAGGAAAAATGGTGTTTTACCTTAGGAAAGGGATTTGTTTGGGAAAATGAGGGATAGTGAAGGGGGGTAATGTTTGTGGGGGGGATTTTAGTACTTAGGACCTATAAGTCATTGGGCCAAGGGTCTGGTCCCTCTAGAAGTCAGAGAAATGCTCTAAGCCCCTTTGACTTAAGATTTTGGGTACTTAAGACTTTGCTTATGGGAAATTAGTAAAATTAAGGGTGAAATGAATGGGGAAATTAATCAGTTGACTTTGTAAGCTTAATGCATGCCCAATTTCTCATTCATACTTGGAATTTTCATGATGAGGGTGATAAATATGCTTTTGTCTAACAATCATCACAATTCTGCAACCTTTCTACTACTTACCCATCTACTCATCCTACCATTTTTACTTCTCTTTATTAGGGTGCACTTAAGCTGGCAAACCCTTATCAAAACATTTTTCTTTTCTTTTACAATAGTAATCTAACTAAGTCTAACCTTATTACATCCAAGGGCTCAGATTAAACAGTTGAGCTCCTTTTATTTACTCTACCTAATCTAATCATCTACCAAGATTACACTGTTTGGTCAGATCTTATTTCTCTATCTATAAACATGAAACTGAAAGCATGAAATAGCCAAATTTAAACATTTTGACTACCATGGATTTGTGGCATAGGTTGCAAACTGCACACAATCATTTATTTTGCATGAAAAAGTAAATAGTAGTGGCATTTTGACTAGCACACTTTCCTGGTCTTTTCTGTCTTTGGGGTTCATATTTTTCATCTTTTTTGACCTTTCTATTCTTTTTGTCCATTGATTTTTCTTTTAGGACATACCCTTATTACATTTTTTAATTTTTTGAATATGTAAAACATTTGCAGAAACCAAAGGTATGTACATATTAGCCATTGATACCTCTATAATTCATCAAGAAGATGCAAAACAAAAGGCATGAAAGTACATATGGGTTTGCTGAAAAAATTGAATGAAATGTAATCTCCATTAAAATTAATTGAAATGTTAATCTCCACTTCCCAAATCACAATCTCATTGTTTTGAATTTTCTAATACAAAAGATTATATAAGTTGTTCTATAAAGAACAAACATGAATTAGAACATAGTCTCCAAATTGCCAAGGTAAAAATGTGAGCACCATATAAACCAACTAGGTTTAGAAAAGATAATATTAATGTCGACATTCCAAAGAGGTCTCTTGGGATTTCTAAGTTGGAACACACGTAAAAAAATGAAATGTAATGACCTCATATGATTCAAGTTCTTGTTCACTGAAGTATGGAAGTTGACCAACATGCTCTCTATATTAAAAAAAGAGCATTCTAATGCCTCGAGTCTTATCGCAAGTGCAGATATACTATAGACTAATAAGCATTCACAGGGTAGTACTAGAACTCTAAAATGAAAAATAGGCATCAAGAAGTTGCAAAAGCAAAGGGCATGTAAGTAAATAAGGTTTTTATAAGCCCCAAAGGTCAACTCAAGTGGTCGCAAGCTAGACACAATATCTCTCCCAAAGTTGGGGAGATCACAGGTTCACTCTGTTGATCCCCTCAAAATTTAAGTGGTTGGGAACTTAGGTACTGATGGTTTACCCCATAGGCATCTAATGGGAAGTAATAGAACTCTATAATGACTCCAAATATACCAAGATTTGAAATAAATATTTGAATATCAAGGACATGGTTTAGAAATATGAATGTTATAAAATTATGCTTAAGATTATAAACATACTCAAAAACTCAAATAATCACTGAAAAATACACAAAAAATACCAATTCAAAGAGGATATATACATAAATCCCAATAACATTAACATTTTTCAAGTTTAGAGGCTAGAGCATAAAGTGGGGTTAAAGTAGGCTAGAACATCTAGGACATCTAAAGTAGTCTTGCTTCGCCTTTAAATCAAGTTATTTAGGCTTTTTCCCTGAGCTTTTTTTAAGAAAGTTTCAGAGATTCAGCTGGCTAAAAGGGTTTGGGATCCAGACCTGAACCAAGTCTGAACTTGAACCTGTACCCAGTCCAACCAAATCTAGCAAGTATCATTTATCAATTTTGGAATCAATAGCTATTTATAACCATTTCATCCCAATTGTCTTAAGGAGTTGGTGAAATTTTCAATATCGAATCCAAAGTTACATGGGAAATTAAAATAAAAAAATAAAAATGAAAAGCTAAATTTTAGGTATGTCTCATTAATATGAAAGGTTATAATGTCTATATAGTATAGGTTTCAATAATGACTTGTTTTGATGTACATAGATGATACTACATATTATAAAATTCCAAGGAGTCTGAACAATTGACATGTCTATTGGTTGTCATCTGTGTAATCATGTAATGAAAACAAACAAAATCAATTCTGTGTGTTTTTTAAACATACCACTGAGAAGACACATTGAGTCCATCTGACTCATGTTTGACTTGCATGTTTTAATCATCTTTGAAGTGAAAATTGCTAAGTATTATTTAGGGTGGGGTTTGACTTGGGTGAACTGAATTTTGATTTCCTCAAAGAGTAAATCCAAGATTCAGGTTGACTCAAACTTGGAAGAGTCTCATAACAATTGTGGAAACTACATCCCATACACTTTTCCCACCTGCATTGGTAGGTTGGGGGAAATACAAAAAATAGTCAATTCAAACAACTCAATCAGAGATTAAAAAACAAAACACCAAACGATGCACATATATCTAAATAACTCATAAGACATTTGCAATGGAAAGTGATGATTCCAACTATATGGAAACCAAACACACCCCACTTATCTATTTCAAACTGTATGTTTATTGACTGCTCAACTCATCGTGATTGCCTTTAAAAATTATGAAAAACTAGATGAGGAATCTAAATGTCAGGCACTTGCACTACTTGCATAGATAGGTTCAAGGAAACCTATTGTTATGTAATAATACCTTGACATGTATAGGGATGGCAGCTGTATCCATCTAGTAATATAACTTCATTTTTTTTTAAATTATGTTTATGGTTGTGTTTGTTTTTGAAGTCCTTTGAGACCTACCTGATCTATGAAGCCTCTTCTCTTAAAATCAAAGTTCAAATGAAAAATTGATATAGAATTTAATCAGAAAATTTGATAAATCATGTCAATTTTTGACATCTTGTTTATGGAGGAAAGAGATGATTTATAAAATTACTTGGATTGGTATGGTTTTCATGGAATATAAGCATAGCCCAAACTCCAAAAGAAAAGATAAATTTCTCTGCTATATGGATGGATGTCCTCCACAAATGTAGGGAGCCACCTCTTGGGTTTCCCCACAAGATTTTCATTGGAAGGAAAATATGCTTCAAAATTATTTCCAATTATGTTTATGCCAAAATAGGTTATTGCTTGCATGAGTTGGTTAAGATATGCTATTTTAAGGTAACAATGCCTTGACATGCATAATTTTATGACATGACAATTGCATCCCTTTTAGTGATGTAAGATTAAGGTTTTTTCCAATTATAGTGAAGGTTATGTTTACTTTTTAGTCCTTTGCCACCTACCTTGTCTATAAGACCTCTTCTCTTAGAATCAAAGTTGAATATCAAAACTTGATTTAGAATTTTAATCAGAGAATTGGATGAATGATGTTGATTTTTCAACATCTTGTTTTTGTAATTGAACAACTCAGTTATAAGATTTTCGAGATCGGTATGGTTTTCATGAAATCTAAGTATAAGCCAAACTCCAAAAGAAAAGAGGTTGATCTATTATCTAGATAATCATTTCTAGCTACTCCCTTAGAGATAAAAAGAAAAAACTAAAAGGGGCATAGATGTCTAACTGCATTAAGACCTCCTGTACCCATCTGAAATTACAGACTATTTGAGATTATTAGTTTCCTGTGGTGACCCTAGTGGGGTATTTATAGTGGTTCTGCCTCCATAAATAAGCCAAAATGTCACAGTGAACTGTTGTGTCTTCACATATGAGTCGACTTGTCATTTAAATATATTTTGAGGCCGACATGACTGTCTTCTTCATCATTTACCTTGCAAACTTCTTCTTGTGCTTGCCTTGGAGGATTGTGGTAGTCTTGGAGGGCTATTCTAGACTTGTATACATTACACATAGGCTCAAGAAGAGCTCCTTATACATGACTTTGACTCTTTGAATTTCCTAGACCTATGAAATGAGAAAGAAACTCATTCTTATAAATTACAAAAATAATATTTCTTTTTCTTGAAAAATACGAAGATCAAAATTACATTTGTAAATACCAAACCAAGTTACATTTTCTTCAACATTACAATAGTTTCATGATATGTTCCCAACAGAGATTTTAGAGTTACCGCCTCACAGGGAAGTGGAATTTTATATTGAGATGGTACCAGGATCAAACACCAGCATCAAAAGCACCTTATAAGATGAGCACTCCATAGCTAATGGAACTGAAGTTGCAATTGAAGGGAATCTTGCACAAGGAATACATAAGGTGAAGTGTCTCACCTTGGGGTGCACTAGTGTTGTTTGTGAAGAAGGACAATACTCTCGGGTTGAGTATCAATAACATGCAAATGAACAAGTTAACCATCAATAATAGGTATCCATTTGTCGAGGATCGATGACTTGTTTGATCAATTGAAGGGAGAAACACTGTTATTGAATATTGATTTGAGATGAGGATACCATCGGGTACACATAAAAGAAGAGGACATCTACAAGATTGCATTCCAGACCACATATGGGCATTATGAGTTTGTTGTAGTTCCTTTTGGTCTAACTAATGCTCCATCTACTTTCATGTGTTTGATGAATAGTGTGTTGTGTCCTTATCTGGGCAAGTTTGTGATTGTATTCATTGATGATATATTGATATATTCTAGTAATGAGGAAGAGCATGGTAAGCACTTAGCGGCAATGTGAAGACTGCTAAAAGAGCACCAGTTGTATGCCAAGATTAGTAAATGCAATTTCTTTCAGACATAGGTGCATTACTTGGGACATGTTGTCTCTAAGGAAGGTATAGGAGGGGATCCGGAAAAGATAAGAGCTATCATGGAATGGGCAGCTCCTAGAAATGAAAAATGTTGATGCCGGAATATATATATATATATATATATATATATTTCGGGGTAAATTTTAAATATTTTTCAAAAAATGACAATAAAAGGCAATAAAAAATATTATGTTTGTGCAAAAAATACCCTGAAAACAAAAGGTGTTGATGCTGGACTAATGTCTTTTTTTTTCGAGGTAAAATTTCAACATTTTTTAGCAATGACGTTAAGGATAAAATATCATGACTCCGAAAAACATTAAAATTCCAACGATTTTCAGGGATGACATTAAATATAAAATATCACGTCTCTAAAAAGCCTTAAAATTCCAACAATTTTCAGCCATGGTGTTAAAGATAAAATATTTATAATTGTTTTCAACCATAGCGTTAAAGATAAAATATCATGACTCAAAAAAGCCTTAAAATTTTGACAATTTTTTAACCATGACATTATATAGAAAATTTATGACTAAAAAAACTTTTAAAATGAACACTTGAATGAAAGAGCCATTATACCATGAGCAATTTATTTTTTAAATGTTAAAAGTATGACAACTTTAAAATCTTAGCCTAAGACAACTTGACACATTGCAACAAAAATTTAAAATTCAATCATCAAATTGACATGCAATGTAGGTGAACTCGACCCACTATAATGAAAACTTAATGGTCAACCATAAAATTGACACAATGTGAGGGTGGACTCAATTTTTTATAACGAAAAATCTAAAATCAACTATCAAATTGACACATAATGGGATTGGGTTGCTAGTCGAGGATTGACATAGACCTTGTAGGAAAAAATAAAATAAAACAAAACAAAAAATAAATATATAAATAAATAAAAATACAAAATACAAAAGAAAACAAAAATTAAAACGTTGAAAAAAAAAAATTATTAAAACATAAAAATTTAAAAACATGGCCAAAAAAAACATTGAGAAAAATAAAATCAAAAACAAAAACACAAAATTAAAATAATAATAATAATAAAACTTAAATACAAATATATATTAGAACATAAAGAAATTAGAAAACATGGCAAAAAAAAAAAACCTTATAAAAAATAAAAATACAAAAAAATATTTCCAAACAAACATAATTAAAAAAAAACCAAAAAAAACATAAAAATAGAAACAATATTACATAATTAAAAAAAAAAACTTACAAAACAAACAAATGAAATAAAAAAAATATATTAAAATAAAATTACAAACATAAGAAATAATAAAAACATTAAAATAAAAATAAGAAACATTTAAACAAAAATTGAGAAAAAAACATAACTAAAGAAAATAAAAACATTTATAAACATCAAAATTACAAAAAATAAAAATCGTGGCCCCACCTCGCCCAATGCCGCATCCTAGGACCTCTGGGCTGGGTGGGGGTGTGAGTTCCACGCAACTCCCACTCTCGCCCAGGTTAGTGACCCTGAGCTTGGGAGTCTGATTCCCGGAATTGGACTACCAAGCCCAGGGCTGTTGGGCTCAGCAGGGGTGGCAGTTACATGTAGCTCCCACCCCCGCCTAGCCTAGTAGCCCAACCTCCCTTTGCTTGGCAGTCTGACTCCGAAAATTAAATTGCCAAGCATAGGTCATGGGGCTGGGCCACGATTTTCAAGTTTTTTTTTTTAATTTTAATGTTTATAAATGTTTTTTTTTTTTTTAATTTTATTTTTCTCTTTAATTTTTTTAAATTGTTTTTTATTTATTTATTTTTATTATGTTTTTATGTTTTTAATTTCATTTTAATGTTTTTGTTTTTTTGTTTTAATTATCTTTGTCTGGAAATATTTTTTTGTATTCTTATTTATTTTTTTATAGTATTATTAATTTATTTTTTTATATTTTTTGAATGTATTTTGTTTTTTTACATTTATTTTTAATTTTTTTTTGCATAAAAATTTAAAAAATTCATCATAAAAAGATATTGCAAAAAAAAACAAAAAACACATGTTTGGAAAACCCCTTAAAAAAAAAAACATCCTAGGATGAAAAAAAAGAAGAGGAATAAGACAACTTGAAAAATTGTTAAACAATTAACATTTAAAAAAAATGTGTGTACTTAGGACATAAAAAAATTTAAAGTGTCAAAAATATGTCTTTAAAAAAATGTTGATGCTTTTCAAAATCCACATGAAAATCACCAATGTTTAAAAAAAAATATCTACATTTAATATATTAGAAAATTTAAAGTGTAAAAAATAAGCCCTCTAAAAAAATGGGTTGATGTTTCATCAACACTTTTCAAAATCAGCATGAAAATCACTAACATTTAAAAAAAATGTTCATACTTGATACATAAGAAAATTTAAAGTGTAAAAAATATGCTAAAAAAAAAGTGTATTCTGAATCAACACTTTTCAAAATCAGATGATTTTTTGCTACCTCAAAAAAATGGGTACTCGGTATAGTTCCCGTTTGATAGTTTACATTGTTATTAATGATGTGTACTATGCAAATGATTAAGATTTTAATGTCACAATAACAGTGCATCAAATAACAATTAAAGAAAATGACAAATTATTAATATGCATAGCATGCCTCCATTTATATAATAGATCTTTCAAATGTTTCATTATTTAATATCCAAATAAGAGGATGTATGGTCCATTTATTATTTCTTGCACATGGAAGTATTATGGCAATTCTTTTCTTAGCATAGGGTTAGGGTTGTTAGGTCTTTATTTTCTTTTTTCTTTTATCTATCACGGTTACTAGCTGCAGGACTCTTTCTATCCAACTGTGACTCCTTGAAAAGAAAGAGGGTTGAGTTGTGCCATTATTAGCGTGGATTCAACTCATACTTGTACAACTATAAACCCGAGGATAACGTTCCCATTACTTCTCATCAACCACTAATAAGTTCTAGATGTTGATGTAGTATTAGAGCGACAAACATTCATTTTGAAAACATCTATAGTAACTGCTCGAACTATTGGACTCGTTAGTGTTCAGGCCCCTGCTTTGATAACTTGTGTATGTACTAAGCCTACATCTCCAGAGGGATAGAAATACTATTACAATAGTTTTACAGGAGAAAGAAAGGTAAAGAAACTTGTAAAATGTGGTGTTATTTTTTCCTATTAATTATGTTGATTTGATCTTATTTTTAACAACGACAGTCTGGGAAAAGTAGATTTGGATTGTTGTTTAGATTGCAAATTTTATTCACTACTTGTCATGTTTTCCTAATAATTTCAATCAATTTGTGAGTGCATATTATGTGATTTCCCATTTTAATGCCTTGTATACCCATATATTGTTCTTAATAACTTTTATGGTCCTTTCTTATAGTTTTTATATTTTGTTTTTTAGTGGGGGAAACTAAATGAGCTGGCGATATTTGAGAAACAATAAAAACAACTACAACAACCACCTTTGTAGCCTCAGCCTCAATCATAGCCATAGTTGCAGCCTCAGTCACAACAACAACCTCAATTCCAACACCCTAAACTGCATCAGCAACAACATCCTTAATTAAATCAACACCATCTAATACATCAACAACAACACCCTTAACTACATCAAAATTAGCCACAATTTGCACAATCCACATTGCCAACTGTGAGTTGTATTTTGAGTATAATTTTTAATCAAACTGTTGCAACAATTTAGGAAAATTAAAACCAAACCTTTGCTTCTATCACTTTTTTATTTAAGATCTTCAAAACAATTCTCCCTAATAATTTTTCAAAATTTGGACATTTCAGAACTAGGAAAACAATGTCCCAAAACTCAATGGGTGAAGTTAATTAGAACATTAGACATTGATTTATTATCATTACTTATTGAAAGAATTCAAAAATTTCTTTTTAAATGAATTTAGGAATTGTATAGATGGATAGACTTACCGCTTGTTTTACAATATAGAACAATATAGATTGACAAGAATGAAGTTCAAGGTTCTCAATGCATGGCTTGTAATTTTAGTGGCTAACCTTTCTTTGGAAAACCTTGTTGTATGATCACATTTGTTTCTGCAAATACTCTTGCAGGATTCACTGATGGGTTCCTTTTAGGGTTAGAGATTCAAAGGGTTTTGTTAACAATGTTGGACCCACCAACATTCAGGGGATCTCCCCAGTATGAAGTCCCAACTAGAACTCACACTGTTTGGTGTAGGAGTCCCATCTGGTACAATAGCCAGGTTTCCATTATCTTAAAGATATGCCTTAGCTCTTGCTTGTCAACACATGAGAGTGGTATACCTAGTCTTCAAACAACAAGGTTCATGTGCCTAGTGAGTGCTTAGTGTTGTTTGTGTCAAAGTTCTTTCGCTGCAGAGGGAGAGGGTGAGAGTGAGTCTCAAGTCAAAAGGGAATCATCCCAAATATGTCAAAGACACAAAACACAATAGGATCTGTGTAGATTCCGATGGAGTAGTCCATGATGGGGACGAGATTCTGGGGTGAACCAAAATCCCATTTCCCCAATAAAATCATTCTTTAGGCCTGTGGGTTATGGGCCCACGAAGCCTATCTGAAACTTCTCACAGTCTCAATTGCCTTATGGGCCAATGAGTCATTCATCTTTTTAAGAACTATGCTTTGTTCTTGGAACACTGAAGGCCCTCGCTAGAACAAACTAGGTGACGTTCTCATCGTTCTTCATCCACACACGAGCTTTCTCTTCAAGGTCCTTTGTTGCTGTTACTTCCGCAGATTTCTTGTTGCCACCCCTTCTTCAGAATCTTCAGATTCAACAACACGTGCAATAGGATGGCGTCTATGATACTCATGAATCTCTTTCAGACGACCATAAAATGCACTGAAGACGTTCTTCCCGCTCACGCCTTGTCTGTAAGTTGCCTCAATGTTGTTTTACACTGCGGCGGCGTACCATTCTTAACCTTAAGCAACAGCTTCATTATCTTGCGCTCTTTCTGCTCGTCCGATGAAAGCTCCTCCTCATCTTCCTCATTCAACAGCACACCAAAGTATTGATAATCCTCAGGCTTCATGAAAGGTATCCCACCAGGCGCTTCCTTTGGAACATCAAACTGCTGGCCTTGATTTTCTTTAATTCGCGACTGTCCTTATCGTAGCGCAGATAGGAGCCTTGTCTCCTAGAGCTTTGAGCTTTCCTCGTTTCAGCAATGGCTACAGAGAATCTAAATCATTGACAAACAATTCAAACAAGAAATACACAGACATAAATTCTCATAAGAAGCATTTTTATTATTTACAGAGTCAATTACAATTTAAGGCCTCTCAGCCTTAATAAAGAATTCTCCAGCAACTACATTTTGCCCTCTCTCACACGCACAAGGTTTTTCCTCTTTTTCTTGATTCACTAATGAATTCCTAATATCTTGTTATACATGAATTCAGTTTTAACTGAATTTTTAACTGAAATTAGTTTACTAACTGAATTTTGCTTGGTTGTCCATGTGGTTGTTCACATGTTTTCTTTCTCTAATTCTTTTTCCACTAAGGGTTCGGATGCCCCTGCATTAGACTCCCGAGGTGTTATAGCTCCAAATCTCACTCTTGATGTTTGTGATGCTGCACTCATGGCCTAGGGCAACCCCTCCTTCCAGACCTAGTGCAAATACTTAAAAAACAGTGTTTTACTCCTTATACGCGACATTGCCCTGAGCTAAACACGTGTGTACACGGGTCTGTCTATACACAACTCACGTATATGTCTTAAAACACTTAAAAAAAATTAAATCTCCTTAATTTTAGGTGGAGATCGCGGGTTTTACCTGCTGATTACCTATTAGTGCCCATGGCCCAATTATTCCAAACGAATTCCCAACTAAAAAACTACTTTGGGAGAAGTATAAAAAGGCTTCAATGGGAAGGCCTAAAGGGGGAGAGAAGAGAGAGAAAAATCACTCTGTTGAGATTATCCCAGATCAAGTCTGAAGATCCCTGTGCTTCCAGCACTTCCCCCATTACAGGAAACCCTTGTTTCCTTGAGTTATGATGTCTCTCCATTTGTTGAGATATCCTTGAGTGAGTTATGGAAGGAGCTTGTTGAAGGCTTGAGATTGGACGAATCCAGAGGACGGTTCCGCTTGGAGCCTGTGAAAGGAAGACTCAAGTGAAATCATTCCTTTCTGTACTTTAGTTATCTATAATAAAAGAAACACTTGTCTTGTTCCTGATATGAATCTTCTCCATGTTTATGATATCAATGTTATGATTTACAAATGAATGATTATTTCAATTGCATAACTAACTTTCAATATGATATGAAGTTGATTTCTTTATGATGTTTAGTCCATATACTGCTGTGCTTTCTTGAATTGATTGTTTTGCAGGTTGAAGGAGCAAAAGGAACTCCAAGAGGGTTTGGACCCTAGCTGGATCTTCCCAAACGAAGGACCCCCAGGTGCACCCCTCTTCACTTAGTTTGTTTATATTAGCATCATGGTTGTGTGGAATGCTTGTTTTTCTTTATAGATAACCCCCGCTCTGCTAGGGTATTAACCCAAGACCCTAGGGGACATTCTCCCTTAACAGAATTGGCGACTCCGCTGGGGACAACAGTATTGTTGTTCCTAGTTTGGGTTTGTTCAAGCCAATCAGGGCTCAACTATTTATTTACTTGCTGTGACTGAGTAGTCTGTTCCTATAGGAACTTGAATTGTAAGTTTGATCAGTTTCTTCAGACTGTTTTTTGTTTTTTCTTGTAATTTGTTATATACACTGTTTTCCTAGTTTACAGAAGCATATGTAAGCAAGTTTCCTCAATTCAACCCGCGTATACGCAGGTTTCCTTGGGTTGTATAGCATATACACGCAACTATGCACTAACACAGTTGCATATACCCTAAAATTTTCAAGATTTTTCAAATATTTTTGTTTCTGAAGATCTGTCTGCTGGTCTGAATCAGTCCTGAACAGTTACTTTTTTGTGTCAGTCTTTATTTTTACAGCAAGTATATGATTTCAAACTCTCTCCGATTGTGGAAAGTGTTGGTCTTGTTTTGTTTTGTGGCAAGCATCATCGTTTTTGTTTAAGCACACAAGATTTCTTGCTGGGAATCTTGGCTGCTCTGGTCTTCCAGGGTAGAAAGATTGATCTCAATCTTTGTGTCAAATCTTGTTTTGGTGAATTTTTTGTTTGCATGTCAAAACTACATCTTTGTGACCATCTGCTTTTCTTACTTTCTGAAAGTTGTTGATTGACACTTTCTTGAAAGTTGTCTTTTCGATCTTTTTGGTCTTTGTTGCCAAGCTTTTTGTTGCTGCTTTTGATTGTTAAGAGCATCTTGAAACACATTTTTTTTGTTGAGTTTTCACCCATCTTGTCTTGTTAAATTGCAAAAGTGTTTTGTTGCCTATTCTTCGACCATAAAGTTTCAGTCTTGTTTAAAGCAGTTTTTGAAAAGACATTTTTGTTTTTTCTTTTGAAGAAAACTTCTTGAAAACTTGGTTTTGTTTTCTTGAACTTTGTTTTGATTTAGTTTCCTTTTGCAAGTGAAAGTTCATTTTTGTTTGTCTTGAAACTTGCTTTTAGTGTTTGGAAAAAAATGAGCATTAGCAACTTATATTCTATCTAAACATCTTAAGTGGCAAATTAGAATTGATAAACAAGTTACTTTCATTTCTTGATTTAGAGTAGTCTTAAGTTTTGCATCAGCATGTACTCATTGCATTAGGATAAATTTGTGCATCTTTTTAGGGCATCCATAGTTTTGTTAATTTTTGTGAGTGTGAAGCTTGAGTAAGAGAAAAGAAAAGAAAATTTGTTGCTTTCTTAGAAGTTCCTCTGAACCTAGTAGAAATTTCTTTCATCGAAGAACAAAACGAGTGCATTTGCATATAGTTTGGTTTTTATTAATTTCTTTTGCGTCAAAACACCACAAGTTTCACTTCTGCTTATCCCTTGACTTAAAGAACAGCCCATTTAAAAACAAGCACTAATTAAAATACACTAAAACTTTTTTATAATTGTCAAGTTAGACACACCAACAAGTTTTAGGATATTTTAGGGCCTTGGATTAGGCGAGTGGAGAGAAAACTCTCCAAGGCCATTTAAACTGTCAAACATAGGAGTCTGAATAGTGAGTGCAAATCCAATAGCGTTAGGAAGACCAAGAAAGCTCTGGATTTGGGAGTTAAGCACGAGGGTTTTTGAAGATAAGGAAGAGAGATACCCCCTCTCCTACTTGTCAGATCTTACCTCAAGACTGTTCCGCCTGGCTTCTGACATGAGTTGGTAACCTTAGTTGCTTCTCCTAGGGATCTACATAGGTGGCTGTAGAGGGGAATCCTGTGGCACCTGAGGTCGACGTTGTATCACTCTCAACGGTACTACTGGAGGGCACCCTTGCGAAGCTTGGGGGCTTGCACCGGCGTAGGCTGTTATTAGGAGGTTAGCGTAACTTCCTCTGTTACCTTCACTGGTAGGACTGGGCCATCATTATTCCAGACTATCTTTGGAAGGCCCCTTACTTCACTTTCTTGTATTTTGGTGTTCAGTCCTCATCACCTGGAGTGGAAATACTTGAAAGTTGTTTGACTAGCTAATATTTTTAAGGGACTTTTTAGTGTGTGCTATGTGTTCTTAGTTTGCCTAGATTTCATTTTTTCTTGAGTCTTTAATTAGAGCTTAAAAAATTCAAAGTGGCTTACTGATCACCTAGACGGTCTCGAAGACTTCGTGGTCTTTCACCACCTAGTTTAGAGCCTTCTCCTAGAAGGCGCAGAGGTAATACTTCTGGTCGGTTTCATTCCATGGCAGTTGACACATCGGGGATTGATCCTCCCCTCGGGGGCATTAGTGTTCAGGACAAGCCTAGTACTTCCGTAGAACAAGAGAGGAGCACTCTAGTTCTTTCTTGAGTTCTCTTTCAATCAAAAGATAACATAGAGGTAGAAGAACTCCCAGAGTCGTCAGCGGCTCCGAATTCTCCCCTACCTTCTAGCCATCCAAACGTATTACAATACGTTGGGACTCCAACACATAGACCGTCAAGTCCAGGTCATATTACGCACTTACCATCGATGACCACTACTAGGAGCATGGCTTCTACTACAAGTGCTACAACTATGCAGACTCCAACATCTGTACAAGGGGGAGGAACTATTTCCATCCCCTCTACATCTTTATTTGGGTCTTTTGCTAGCACATATTTAGTTGGGTCTACCTCCATTCCTTCTACGAGTGGAAATTCCCAAGCCAATGCTTTTAGTTCTGGGTTTTTCCCGTTTGGCACCCATTCACAGGGTATTCCATCAGTTCCTTTCAGTGCCTCCACATCCATGATGGGTGGGTCGGCTTCATTCCAGGGTTTTCCTTTTGGAAGTGGTCATATACCACATTCCAACCCGACGATAGGATCTATGCCTTTTTCTGCTACAGGACAAAGCAGCAATCCCTTTCAAGGTTGGACTAACCCTGCAGTTAGTGGCATGGGAACTGGGAATCCGTTTTTTGGCCAACAAGGGAATAGGCCGTACTCCATAGTTAGCACATTTCGAAGTATTCCTCCCTTAGCTTCTGCTTGGAATCCTTATCAGGGGTTATCAACTCCTTATAATCCTTTAGGAGGAAGCTTCACCGATTATGGAGGTTTTTCGGCCGGAGTTGGTCAAACTCTGAGTTTTGCTGGATCACAAGGGCTGCCTTTTGGTTCAGCTGGTTCTGTGGGTAACTTCGGGCAGCCTGGTGCCTTCCAAAATCCAGGCCAATCTTTTTAGAACTTTGGGAGCTCCGCCCAGTCTGGGTGGAATCCCCAAGGTCCTCCTAGGCTTCCTTTTTTGGCAACGTTGAATTTGTCAGATCTCACGAAATTAACAAACGATCCAATCAAATACAATCTGGCTTGGCCTCCGGTCCCAACCAAACTCCCTTTGGACATTTCAAAGTTCTAGGGGAAGGGCAGCGAAGACTCGGGCGACCATGTAACCACATTCCATTGGTGGTGCTCATCAAACTCTCTTATCAATGACTCGGTTAGGTTGAGACTTTTTCAATGCAACCTTGACTCGTAATGCGGCCAAGTGGTATATAGAGTTGCCAGGGGGCATATTTACATCTTTCGCCGACTTAGCTAATATTTTCCTAAATCATTTCCAGTTGCCCGTCTGTTATGATGTTGGAACGGAACTTCTAGCCAATTTTCATCAGGATATTGCAACTCACATTTTTTATCACATTCAGGAATGGAGATGGAGAAAGAGGCTCATTAAAGATGAAATCCCTCTGGAATACTGTCTCGAATGGTTTTTGAAATCTTTATAACCTGAAATCTCTAAGGATGTCTCCCTGTCCGGAGTCTATTTTGAGGAGCAATCTATTTTTAGGGCCCAACAATTAGAATTTATCTATTCTCATTCTGGGATTCTACAAAAAATCTTTCCTAATGCTCCTGGGACTAAGGTTGATATAGCCAAGTTGAAACTAGGTCCCCATGTGGATGGTATCGTTGGATTGGTAGACACAAATGCAATAAACCTGTTGACCCAATTGTAGCAGTTGTCTTTACAAACTGCTCCTAACAACCAGGTCACATTGTCTAACCCTTCATCTTCCCAACCCTCTTCGATTAATGCCGTCCAATCTGCCAACCCCAAAGGAAATCAAAATTCCAATGGGAAGAAGAAAGGATGAGGTAAGAAAAAGAGTCAAGATGGGAAGACTGATGAAAATAAATCCGGCAATAATGCTGGTGGTGGTAGAAATGAGTCTAAAAAGAAAGTCAAGTTTCCGTGCAAGTTATGCAGTGGAGACCATTTAACTCATCTCTGCCCAAAGATTCAAGACGCTCAGTGCTTGTTAGGGTAGCAAGGGACTTCTAGTTCTCAAGCTATGTTAACCAACCCTTTTCCCCAAGGGTAGCAACTGCTTGCTGGCGCGAATTCAAACCCTGGTACCTCTGCAGGGGGCAACCAGGAAGGGGAGAAATCATCAAATGTTTTCATGATGGGTTCTAATGTCCATGTGGCCACTCGGTCGCATGATTACGGTGAAGCTGAAACATCTAAGGACAAAACTGCTCCTGGAAGTACCGACCTTCATATTGAGCGACCCCCTGTCGAGACTATACCACGGATACCGAAAGGTTCTGCTAAACGCGTGACTATCAATCCAAATGCTAGGGCTGCCCAAAATTACTCCATTGTTGAGGATCTGGCTCAGAGTCCATGCGCTATGTCCACTTTAGAGGTTCTCCAATCGTGTCCAACTCAACGAAGTGCTTTACTTTCGGCGATAGGGGCAGTGGATCCAAATAACTCTTTAGTGCTCACTTTCGACATGCTAAATGTCAAAAAGTGACTCCCTCATCACATGGCTTTTCAAATAAAGTCTACATACCAAAAAATTAACATTTTTCGTACCGTTATTGATGAAGGAGCTTCCACGTGTGTCATGTCGATGTCATGTTGGAAGGCCATCGGATTGCCTTCAGCTGTTCCTTCACCTACCCTCCTGATGATCTAGGTGGATATTGGTGGCCACCTGCCAAGTCCACCTGGACCCCCACCATTGTCTTTCTCAGCATTTTCAGTTTCCTTAATTGTAGCACAACTTACTATTTTTAGAAGTTTTTCGGGTCCTGAACTTCCGGAGCCGTTTTGAGGCCCTAAACGACGTTTTTTGGGGAATCCGTGGGCAACACGAGTCCATAGAATGGACTAGTGTTGCCCGTTCCAACAATGATAGTGCTCGGATAGATCTTTCTAATGAGCTATTGTACGTGTCAAACGGAGATCATATGCCAAAGTTACGACCCCGGGAAGTTGATGTACCAACTTACCCCCAAACGGGGCCCACAGTTTGGCGTTTCATCTCCTAGGGTTAGGTTTTGGAATGTTAAGGGTTTTTCCATTGTTTCTCAACAATAAATAGGCCTTCGAGCCTCATTGTAACACAGTTCAGAGGCATGTAGCCATCACATCTCTTCTCAGAGATAAGCTACCATCGCCCTAGCTAGTTCATTTCCATTTCTGTTTGTAAGCATATTTCAGTATTTTCCATTAATGAAACGAAGTATTATTTCCACTGCATCTTTGTGTATATGGTTATCTCTGTAATTTTTTGCGTTCCTGTTTAAATCCGGATCAATGGTATCAGAGCGGTCTGCTTTTTCTCTATTTTTCTTTGCATGTCCCCAACAAGGTCGGGATATAAGGAGTTAGCGCTTGAACTGGTTGAACCTTTGCAAGACTAGCCTCGCAAATCCCGATGGCCTCCCATGGCGGACGAGAAGAAAGACGAGGGGGCAGGAGATCCCATCAAAATCTTGCTCGAAGAAGCGCTCGAGCGACAACAGAACGCGATGATGGACAACTTTGCGCAGATCCTTCAGCGGCTACCCAGAAGCGACGCATCGGCTTCCAGCAGCTCCTCTGGAAACGCCACACCCTTTAAGGTACAAGTTAATTTTGAAATCCCCATATTCGAGGGTCAGATAGACGCCGATGCCGTAGATAAATGGTTAAATCTGCTAGAGGGTTATTTTTCTGTTCATGAATTTTCGAGTCAGGAAAAGATTGTTTTTGCTCTTCTTAAAGAAGCCCCCCACGTCAAGGACTGGTGGGAAACCTACTGCGAGCAGAAGGATGAAAGTACTGGCTCACTATTTTCAGCCGCACCCACCTGGGATTCGTTCCGGGATGCCATCAAGGAGCAGTACTACCCTGTCGGAAGCTATGAGGATGAATACATAAAGTGGACCACGCTGCGGCAGGGAAGGGACCAAGACGTGCCGGAGTTCACCAATCTTTTCCATACCCTTCGCACAAAGTTGGGTATCAAGGATTCGGAGCAACATTTGATACTCAAATACCGTGGCTGCCTGCACAAGTACATCCAGGAAGAAATACAGTTCCTAAACATCCCCTCGCTCGGCGCAGCATACCGGTATGCCGTCAAGGTCGAGCAGAAGTTTAAACAAAAGAAGCGAGACTTTGGATCTGCGAATCCAAAGCAGGGGAAAGGTGCCCCTAAACCACAGAACAAAGGACAAAGCCAAGGCGGGACAGCCCAAGACAACCAGCCGAAGCTGCAAGCAAAGAGCAACGCCGCGAAGCCGAGAAAGGACACTGGAAAATGGTGCGAGTTCCATAAGAGCTCCACTCACAACACAAGTGAGTGTCGGGCCAAGCAGTCACTGGTGGCTGAGCTAAAGGTTTCAGAATCAGATGCATGTTCCGACTCTGAGTCAGAACCCGATAAGGGGTATGAAAAAGGGAAGCAGATCATTGATGCGGATCCCAGCGCCACTGTTGCTACCGCAAAGATCCAGAAAAATGAACCCGAAGATCCAGAGGAGGAGGAGCGTCTCTTCCACTCCCAGATGTGGGTAAAGGGCTCCCCGATATAGTTCATTGTTGATAGCGGGAGTCAAAAGAACCTCATTTCGGCAGAGGTCGTGAAGCGGTTGGGCTTACCGACCACAGCACATCCACAACCATACACCATTGGGTGGCTTCACCAAGGGCGAGATCTTCGCGTGAGCCAGCAGTGTCGCCTTCCATACAACATCAAGCCCTTCACGGATGAGGTATTGTGTGACATTGCTCCCCTTGAAGTTTGTGATGTATTACTAGGACAACCATACTTGTGGAAGCGACATGCTGTGTATGAATCAAGGCCCCGTGCTGTTATTATTACATTGGGAAATAAGTTGTTCAGGATACCAGAGGTAGCACCACCTGCCGCCATCTCTTTGATTACTGCAAAACAATGCAGTAAGATCATTTCCAAAACCAGGAAATTTGTTTTCCTGATGATACGCCCTCAAGGGAAGAAGAAGACAGTGGCCGCGGCCTCCAAACGGGGTCCCTCTGCACGGCAGCTACAGATGGACAAGATTGTGGAGGAGTACGAAGACATCTTCACCTCCCCGGCAGGGGTTCCTCTGCACTGTCAAGTCAAGCACTCCATCGATCTGACCCCAGGTGTGCCGCTACCCAATGGACCAATTTATCGGCGCTCCGTTCTGGAGAACAATGAAATCAAGAGGCAGATTCAGGAGCTCCTGCAGAAAGGTCACATCCGTCCGAGTTCTTCGCCCTGTGGGAGCCCGATAGTGTTGGTACAGAAGAAGGATGGGACGTGGAGACTCTGTATTGACTATCGGGCGCTGAACAAGATCACTGTCCGTAATAGGTACCCGATCCCGCGGATTGATGACCTCCTAGACCAACTAAAGGGGGCGAAATATTTCAGCAAGATCGATCTGAAGTCAGGATATCACCAGGTACCAATTGAACCCTCAGATGTGTGGAAGACTGCCTTCAAATCCAAGGAGGGCCTCTTCGAATGGTTGGTCATGCCTTTCGGATTGACGAATGCTCCTGCAACCTTTATGAGGCTAATGGATGACATCTTGCGGCCATTCACCAACTCCTTTGTATACTTGGATGACATTCTGATCTTCAGCCAGAGTTGGGAAGAGCACCTCCACCACATCCGACAGGTTCTCCAAACACTGCGGCAACACAAGCTATGTGCCAATTTGGAGAAATGCACTTTTGGCATGACCGAGGTTCAGTATCTGGGATACATCATTGATGAACAGGGGGTGCATGTCGATCCAGCCAAGGTCCAAGTCATTCGGGATTGGCCCTCTCCAACCACTCTAACAGAGCTCCGCAGCTTTCTAGGTCTTGCCAACTTCTACCGCAGGTTTGTGTTGGGATTTTCTCATATTTCTTGGCCCTTGAGTCAAGTCACCAAGGGCGGGGCGAAAGCAAAATTCTTTTGGTCTGAATCTCAACAGAAGGCATTCAGGGAGTTGAAGGATCGCCTCTGCACGGCACCAGTGCTCGCGTTACCAGATTTACAACAACCATTTGAGGTCGAGACAGATGCCTCTGACTATGCTATTGGGGCAGTCCTTACTCAACATGGACATCCAGTGGCATATCACAGTGAAACACTTTCAGACACAGTCCGGAAGTACCCCACTTATGATAAAGAGATGTATTCCATTGTACAGGCCTGCCGACAATGGAAGCATTACATTTTGGGGAAGGAAACGGTCATCCACACAGACCACCGACCTCTGCAGTTCATACAGACCCAAGGGAAATTGCAGAATGATCGCCATCAGAAGTGGTCTACATACCTGCAACAGTTTCACTTGAATATCAAGTATAAAAAGGGCAGCACCAATAATGTTGCAGATTGCCTCAGTCGACCACCGATCATGGCGCTAACCACCGTGCTCAACTCTTGCGGGCACGAGACTTCTGATTGGCCACTTCTCTACAAAAGCGACCCAGAATTCGGCCACACATACCAGACACTCTTGGAGGGTCGGCAGGTTGCAGATTTTCACCTCCAAGATGCCCTATTATGCCACCTCGGTCACCTTTGTGTTCCTTCAAGCGAGCGTGCCAAGATGATTTGGGAAGCACACTACAGTCGGGCTGCTGGGCATTTCGGGGTCGAGAAAACAGTGGCAGTACTGCAAAACTATTTCTATTGGCCGAATCTTCGACAGGATGTTGGGAAGTACATCCGATCATGTACTGCCTGTGCCATTGCCAAACCGACCATTAAGAAGCAAGGCCTCTATACCCCGTTGCCTACCCCTAGTCGACCTTGGGAATCCATCTCCATGGATTACATGTCAGGCCTTCCTTCCACTAAGCATGGAAATGACTGTGTTTTTGTGGTCGTCGACAGGTTCTCAAAGATGGCCATTATGATGGCCTGCAAGAAGAATATCACAGCAGAAGCCACTGCTAAACTCTTCTTTGAACGAGTGTGGGTGCACTTTGGGATCCCACAGTCTATCATCTCAGATCGGGACAGTCGGTTTCTCAGCACCTTTTGGTCCAGTCTCTGGTCAATGCTGGACACCAAACTCACGAAGTCCACAGCCTTCCATCCTCAAACTGATGGCCAGACAGAGGTTGTCAATAGGATGATTGTGCACATTCTGCGCATGTATAACTCAAAGCATCCACGCACATGGGACGAGAGCCTCCCCTATGTTCAGCACAGCTACAACCGAGCTCTTCACAGCTCCACTGGCCATAGCCCTTTTCAGGTGGGTTTGGGATTCCAGCCACTATGCCCCATTGATGTGGCCATGCCACTTGCAGCTACTCACATGAATTCAGCTCATGTCCAGTCCGAAACAGATAAGGCCACCAGCTTCATTGAGCGCATCCAACATATTCGCCAGCAGGTCCATGACATTCTTGAGAAATCAAATGCCAAGTACAAGCAGCGACATGATCAACATCGGGTGCCACACAAGTTTCAGGTGGGCGACAAAGTCTGGTTGCATTTGCAAAAGGAACGCCTTACTGGAGCCTATCGGAAATTGAGACCACTCCGATATGGTCCTTACACCATTACTAAGGCTATGGGAGACAATGCATTTGAGCTCAGCATTCCCCCATTCCTTGGCCTGCACCCAGTATTCAATGTGGACCGCCTTCGGCCATACTTTCCACCATTGCTAGACACATCCGACATTGCAGAACAGCTCAAACCCACAGAATTAAATCCAGATTGCATGGAACAAGCTGCAACTGATCGGATCATGGACACACAGATCAAGAACACTCGCCAACAGAATATCCAACTGTATCGAGTTGTCAAAGCGGGCCAACTCCTTCAGCAGGGCAAGTGGCTCACCAGGGAACAAGTTCAGCAGAAGTTTCCTCATCTCATGGAGGAGCTCAACGCAATGGGGACCATTGCTTCCTAAGGGGGGAGGAATGATCCAGGTGGATATTGGTGGCCACCTGCCAAGTCCACCTGGACCCCCACCATTGTCTTTCTCAGCATTTTCAGTTTCCTTAATTGTAGCACAACTTACTATTTTTAGCAGTTTTTCGGGTCCTGAACTTCCGGAGCCATTTTGAGGCCCTAAACGACGTTTTTTGAGGAAGGAATGGACTGGTGTTGCCCATTCCAACAATGATAGTGCTCGGATAGATCTTTCTAATGAGCTATTGTACGCGTCAAACGGAGATCATATGCCAAAGTTACGACCTCGGGAAGTTGATGTACCAACTTACCCCCAAACGGGGCCCACAGTTTGGCGTTTCATCTCCTAGGGTTAGGTTTTGGAATGTTAAGGGTTTTTCCATTGTTTCTCAACAATAAATAGGCCTTCGAGCCTTATTGTAACACAGTTCAGAGGCATGTAGCCATCACATCTCTTCTCAGAGATAAGGTACCATCGCCCTAGCTAGTTCATTTCCATTTCTGTTTGTAAGCATATTTCAGTATTTTCCATTAATGAAACGAAGTATTATTTCCGCTGCATCTTTGTGTATATGGTTATCTCTGTAATTTGTTGCGTTCCTGTTTAAATCCAGATCACCTGACTGCATTTGACGAGCATTCTCATAAGCCGCATGGGATTATCCCGGCCTTTCCCATATGTGTTGGGGGAAAAGTCATTAATGTTGAAGTAGAAGTCATTGATGCTAACCTAGACTACAATCTCCTCTTAGGAAGGAACTGGGTATACAAAATGGATGCCATTGTTTCGACTCTGTTTCGTGTCATTTGCTTTCCTCATGAAGGGAAAATCGTTAAGGTTGATCAATTGGATTATTGTCCAGTTGATCCTCGAGCAACTTCAGACTCTACTGTTCCTTTAGTGGATAACCCTTGTCCACCTACCGAGAATCTAGGAGTTGGGATGTATTCTTCATTGATGGGTACCTTTGATCTTCCCTCTCCTATCGCTAGAATCAATGTTGTTTCATCAACCAAGGAATCTTCACAAGAAGGGTTCTTTCGAACTCATTACTTTTCAAATCCTTAGACCTTGCCTTCACCTACGACCACATTAGCTGAAGGACAAGTTGGTGGAATGGAATTTCCTATGTCTACAGCAGAGCTCAGATATCAGTCTATCATTAACTCTGCACACAACATTTATACTCCTTTCTTTGAGGAGGAGCTAGATGGTGATGTGGCCCCAAACTGGACCCTCGATTCTACCTCCACTATGGACTGTTTAGATACGGTTTTACCATCCGAGGAAGCGATCTTAGAAGTGATGATGGGTGTACATTGACCTTGGGAAGATTTACACCATCATTCATATTTTCTTCCTCCATTGCAGGAAGTAGAATCTAGGTTCTCAGAGCTCTTTACTAGTGATGTTTATACGGTATCAAATCCTTTGGCTCCAGCACACTTTCGTGTCGAAGGTAATATGTCAGTAATTTCAAAAACGATATCTATAAACATCTCTAGGAACCCTAGCGTGATCGAGAATCTCTTCATCGGAGCCAAATGTTCCCCTGAATAAATTCAAATTTACACCGACCTTTTTAAGGAATTTCGAGATGTATTCACTTGGTCTTATGAAGAAATGCCTGGCATTGATCCATCCATAGTTCAACATGAGATCAAGACATATGAAAATGCCAAACCGATTCGTCAAAAGCTTCGGTTGGTTAATCCTAGGAAGGCAGCAACCATTAAAGCTGAAGTAGAGAAGCTGCTCAAGGCGGGTTTCATATACCTTGTTCCTCTTACAGATTGGGTTTCTAATCCAGTCCCTGTGGATAAAAAGCAAGGAACAATCTGAGTGTGCATCGACTTTAGGGACCTAAACAAAGCTTGTCCCAAAGATAATTACCCCACACCATTTATTGATCAGATTATTGATGAGTGTGTGGGCAATGAGATTTTCTCATTCATGGACAGTTTTTCTAGATATAATCAGATCTCTATCCATCCTGAAGATCAACATAAGACAGCTTTTATATGTCCCTAGGGTACCTTTGCATACAGAAAGATGCCTTTTGGTCTTAAAGATGCTGGAGCTACTTTCCAGTAGGCCATGTCATATGTTTTCCATGACATTAAACATATCATCGAAGCATACTTGGACGATCTAGCTGCTCGTTCTCGAAAGAGAACTGATCATCCTAGTAACTTTCGATTGGTTTTTGAGCGATGTTGGTTTTATAAGATCCGGTTGAATCATAATAAGTGCATTTTCGCTTTTACATCCGGTCGGTTATTAGGGTTCATTGTATCAAATGAAGGGATTCGAGTTGATCCCTTCAAGGTAGAGGCAATAATTCAGTTGCCTCCCTTCCTCAATTCGACAACTTCAAAGTCTTCAAGGGAAAGCTAATTTCTTAAGAACATTTATAGCGAATTATGCCGAGATCACTAAAGGATTTATACATTTGCTATGTAAAGGAGTCCCATATTTGTGGGATGACTTTGCGTAGTGGTCGTTCGATGCCTTGAAAAAGGCATTAGTCTCTGCCCCGCTTTTGAGTCCACCGGATTATGGTAGGGACTTCCTTTTATATCTCGTTGTGGTAGAATCAACCATAGGTATGGTTCTCATTCAGGAAGATGATGCTCTCATAGAGCATGTGATTTATTATTTGAGCCGAGGCTTGATAGGTCCTGAACTTCGCTATTCCCTTGTTGAGAAGTTGGCTTTGGCAATTATCCATGCTGTCCAGCGGCTTCGTCATTATATTTTGCTACGCAAAAATTTTGTCTTAGCAATGGTCAATCCATTCCAATTTGTCCTCAGTAGGCGAGTGATTGGGGGAAAATATAATCAATGGATAGTCATCTTACAAGAATTCGATCTCGAGTTCTTGTCTGCCAAGTCTAAGAAATCTATGGTTTTTGCGGAGTTAATCTCTGAGCTGCCTTGTGGAGAGGATACAATTTATGAGGAAAGTTTACCTGATGAACATTTATTCCTCATCTCTTCACTCGACCCTTGGTATGGAGATATCATTGTCTATCTCCAGACTTCAAAGTTCCCCTCTACTTTCTCTAAGGATGAACACCGAAAATTATGTCACCTAGCTAAGAACTATCTCATCATCGGTGACACATTATATCGTCGAGGGGTTGATTCAATCCTTCGTCATTGTTTAACGCTAGAGGAAGCAGAGTCACTGCTTAATGATTTCCACAGTAGAGCTTGTGGTGGTCATCTTTCAAGGCTTCGTATAGCCTAGCGTATCTTGCGTGCCAGCTATTTTTGGCCTTCGCTCTTCAAACACTATGTTGAAGCGATCAAGCACCGTCACCCCTGTCAAATCTATACTCGGAAGATGCACGCACATCCAGCTCCTCTTTTCCCCATTGTCACTGTCGATCCTTTTAATAAGTGGGGTATTGATTTTACAACTTGTAATCCACCTTAAGCAGTGAATCACAAGTACATTATCGTGGCCGTAGACTACTTCACGAAGTGGGCTGAGGCCAAGCCCACTTATAAAAATGATAGTGAAACAACGACAATATTCCTTTTTAATCAGATTATCTCAAGGTACGGTATCCAGAGAGAGATTGTCACTGACCATGGTAGTCATTTCCAGAAACAACTAATGTCTGAATTGGCTCTTAAATTGGGTTTTTGGCAGGAGCACTCATCTCCATATTATCCTCAGGCCAATAGACAGGTCGAGGCAATGAACAAAACCCTTAAGATGATCCTGCAAAGGATGATCGACAAAAATCGGTCCAATTGGCATCTTACATTGTATCTGGCTCTTTGGGCATATCAAACCTCTGTAAAGACTGCTACAGGTTTTACACCTTTTCAATTAGTTTATGGGATGTAATCTATCTTTCCTATTGAATGTGAAATTCCATCTCTTAAGTTAGCTAATGAGCTCCTTCCCAAGACCTCTAGTCTCGAAGAGCGCCTCATTCATTTGGAGCATCTCAATGAACAACGTCGAGATGCCGCCACAATCAATGAGGCTCATAAGAAAAGGGTTAAAACTCAGTATGATAAAGCTGTCCGTCCTCGAGTCTTTTCTGAAGGTGACCTTATCTTGGTCTATGACCAAGATAAGGACGCCTTGGGGGTAGGCAAGTTCAAACCTATGTGGTACGGTCCCTTTATAATTAAACAAGTTTTAGAAAAAGGGGCGTATGAGTTAATCGATTTTGAAGGAAACAAGTTGGTAGAGCCCCGAAACGGGCTCTACCTCAAGAAGTACTTTGCTTAAGTAGCAGCTAGGCAATGAATTCTTTGTACATTTTGTATATTTGTACATATCACATCGAGAGTTTGTTGATATCAACACTTTTTGGTTTGCTGTGGCAGGTGTTGATGGATGACTTGGTCTATTTTGGATTTGCCGATGGTGCTAGTCGACACACTCAGAACCTTGCTTCCGCAACTTGGGTAATCTACTATCCAACTGGTCAATTGATGGTGTCAAGAGGAGTATGCATTGGTCCTGCTTTAAATAATATGGCTGAGTATACTACCATCATTAATTTGCTATATGAAGCAATTTCTTATGAAATTGATTCGTTGGTGGTTTATCTTGATTCACAATTGATAGTGTCACAATTGAATAACATTTATTAGGTAAGGGATCCATGTTTATATCGCCAGTATTTAAGGGTGAGGTTGTTGCAAAGATCATTTACTTACAATAATTATTTGCACATTCCAAGATCTCATAATTGGTTAGAAGATTCTATCACTAATCAAGCATTAGACTGGCATATGAATCATTCATCACAATAAAATCAAGCATCAAAAATTCAGAACTGTATATATATATCATAAAGCATCTCAAGTGTACATAAGTGTGTCCAAAATAATATACAAAAATTGGGACTCAAATGCCCATAATCATGTCTAATACATCTAATGCCCCGGCTCAGGATGAGTGGCTAAGTATGCAACTACTGCTTTGGCCACACGCCTAAGAGTGCAAACCCAGTCTCGTGGCATGCCAACCACATGACGCTACATATCTATAGGGAGATCCTCTACGGCCTCCATCGGTACTCGGTGAGTTAGTCTCACCAAGTGCCGTTGAACAGTGTGTAGAAGTCGCTCTGTGTCTGCAGCCACCTCTTCGGCCCCTCGGCCACGACGTCCATGCCGTGGGAACCCATCTGGTCATACCGGCCCAATATCTAGAACATGATCATCGTATTAATCATTTGAATCCTATCAAAAATATTTTTCAAAATTTATTATTATATTTGAAAAATCACAAAAAAATCATAAAATCTGAAATATTTGTTACCTATGTCACCCCATGTTGCGGTCGGTGGTAATGTTAGAGCAGGAACTCCTCAGAAATCCAACCCATCATAAGGGTAGTCATCTATGGCAATAATCTTCTGCTCCCACCAGGAGAAAAAGTCATCATCGAAAGCAGTGCGTGGGATGTCCCCACCTCCTAGATGTTTCATCAAGTCAGCCCAGCTGCCCATGTGTGGACCTCGTGGGGTGTTGATCGAAACCGATACTCTAGGATGAAGTGTTGGGACCCTCTCAAAGAAGAAAGAGCACAAGATAGTTCCATATCCAAAGTTTTTGGTCTGTCCCTTCTTGATAGAAGTAAGTTGGCTCTTCAGGTTAGCAAGAAGAGGAGTACACCAATCAAAGATGGTGGTGAGGTAGTCTACCGCCAAGCTCATGGCTAGCCGTGATGCCTGGTGCAAAGAAGCCAATCCGTTCACTCTAGCTATGGTGAACAAGATTATTCTCAATGATAAACTCTCCACATGTTTGATTGGAATTTGACTTCCAACCTTCTTAGGATGACCCGGGCAATAGATATGTACATAGTCCTCGATGGAGAGACTGCCTCGTGACCTGCCCGTGGAATGTACCACCTCTCCCCTCCAGGAAAGGCCAGTGATGAAATAAATATCTTCAACCTCTATCCTGAGCGGCATCTGATCAATCATAAACACGTCATCCTCGATGCTCCAGTAGTGAATGAGCATGTCAAGCAGGTGGGTGTTTGCTTTCATATTTGGCATTTTAAAGAACTTTAGCAAACCACATCCTCGTAAGGCATCCAAAGCATTAGGATTGTTCATAACCTCATCATCCACTAAGGTATGCTCTCTTTCTCTCCAAGTGACTGGCATCTTGAAGAAAAAATGAATTTAGACCGTTAGATTTTTTGTTTGAAGTTTTCGCGGCATATACGCGGGTCCATTTTACACACAATCACATGTAGGGCCTACGTATATGCGGGTTGTTTATATCCAACCCGCGTATACACCGCGACAAAATTTTTGACAATAATTCAATGGTAAAACTTAAATTAAAAATTCTAAAACCAATCACAATTGAATGCAAGATAAGTTTAAGGGTTACCTGGTGATTTTGGGACAATTCGAACGGTCGGTTTTGGTGAATGGCAACGCTTGCTCCTTTTGCTCCACTTCTTTGCTCTCAAACCAAATGATGATAATGGTGAGTCAAAAGACTATTATATAAGCTTTGAAAATGCAAAATTTTTTCAAATCTTGATTTTGTTTTGTCTCATGTAACTTTTAACTTGGGAGCTTGGAATGTCGAGAATGGTTTGATTTTCAGGACATTTTGGATGCTTTTTCGATAGTTTCGAGATGGTTCCATGACTGCTGACCTGTCATGGCAGGTATCGTTTTTTACTGGCATATAGGTTAGGGAAGCCATTTTTTCCGTTGCATTATGCATACTAGCCTCCATTTGCTGATATACTTGCCATAGGGTCAATCCCATCGTGTTATGGTTCGTAAACCACCTTCACTCGCCGATTTTTAAATCATGACACGATGGTAGAGCCATCCTTTTCATGGGCATCGTAGTTAGCACCTCACTGACATTTGTTGCCCATGCTACTTCGATCTGAGTAGGCATGGGATTCCTATATAGTCCCTCCATGACTTATGTGCTGAAGACTCATTCCTCTTTGCTTCTCCGCTTCGTTCTGGCCTTACACCCTAGAGGCTCCTTTGTGTTGAGTTGTACTACTGCATTGCATTTTGACCATTTGCACCTTTTTTCCTTGAGCCAGCTTCACTTGGACTCGTGTTTAAGCCAACTTTTGACCATGATAACTGCAAAATCAAACTTGCATGCCCTTGACTTTTGCAACTTGACACACCTTGACCCATGGAAGGAACATGACTTTGAGTGTCTTTGACCAGTTTTCACCTCCCTGCATTGAGCATAGGAATGTTCCAATCCCAGGAACTAGATCATCTGTTTCACTGACACTCGTTCTTTCCACTATACTATAGAATTCTTTTATTCTTTTTCCAGCTTAAAGAAAAAGACAAAAAAATTATATATTCCAAAAAGAGCGGGAACAAGACAGTATTTCCACTTATTATTGGTAGCTAGAGTCAATCGTGTCACCCTTGAACAAAGCACTCAAAACAAAGTCTCCTCCGTTTGGGCGGAATTTATTTTGACTTAGGTACGCCTCAACCTTGTTATTGAGTCAGTTCTCCCCCGATTGGTTATCTCTTCCAATCATATGGAGGGTTCGTTCATGCCTCCTGTATGGCGAACTTATACAGAGTCATCATATGCTGCCACATAGTCACATTGAGTCATGCTTTTGTTCAAGGGAAGTCAGCCTGAGTCAGCCTCTCTGCAGTGTCTCTTGACTCATTTTTCAGTCGGTCATCCTTGGTTGTTAGTATCTTGTCTATCATCACGTTAGTTATATTGGTCCTTTACTCGTGCCGGTTTGAGAAGGTCCTCATTGACTTCTTGCTGGCGGGTCTTGTCCTTATCAACGATGACATCTTGCTCTAAGGACAGGCCTAGAGCCGCACCCTCGCCCTATTTTCATTATTTATAGGTCACCTTGTGCTCAGTATCGATCAGTATCATGGGTCTTTGATTGAGTGGTTTCTCTTGTGTTCGACATCATCTTACACTATCACACATTCGGATTCGTGTAGTACCTTGGTCTCCATTTGACCCTATTGTTGGATACCTCACCTCTGTGTCAGCTTTCATTATTGGTTGGTTCAGAGGGTTTCTATCGTGCGCTAGCCACATCTTGTGTACGCTAAAAACGTGCTTCGATGAGGTTACTACATCTTTTTTTGTCCGATTCCTTCCACATTATTGGCCTATGGCTTACACTCGCGCTAGATTGATGAAGGATGCTTTAATGCCTTCCTTCTAGTGGATCTTTCCCTATCGACTACGACTCATTGCTCTGGGGGAAAGATATAGAGTTCATTTTGGTAGTACCTTGGGGTTTGCAGTCATTAGTGGCAGATCCTTTGCTATCGACAGTGGGAAATCATCATTGTCTCCTAATTGATAGATTCTTACAGGTGTTCGACTCCAGCTCATCTATTCACACTTGTTAGATTGTACTGGGTACCTTGACGCTCATTATCATTATTGGTGAGTAGTCTCGTGTTTGTTAACGGTATACATCAATGACCGGTAATCAAACGATTTCTCACATGGTCGACTTCAGATCATTTATTCCCATGGTGTAGAAATGTACCACAGTAGTCGGTGAAGACCTTAGGTTGCATCAACATTCATTGGTTCACTTGACAGTTGCTCCTGTTGCTGCTGGTTGATACCACTCCACCTTATGTGTTGCAGTCATTCATGGCGACATTTTATATGCTGGCACCTGAGTTTGCAGTGTAGTACCATCTTACTCCATCATGTTCATTTGGTACTTTTGGGAATCAGTCTTTGCTATCAGTGATTTGTTTCATCCTTTAGCATCATTGACATTTTTATATGTGATATTCAGACATGTACTTGTTCGATCGTGATCAGATGATCCATTATGTATCTTTCAGTGCTTTATACTTGTATATTTGATGGATCCGCTTGTACTTGATATGTGGACATGCTTTAATTTCTCTGAGCATGGGTATGCCCACCTCAAATAGTGTTTCTTTCTGATCTCCTTTTGTGGCTTGGCAGGCTGAACTCTGGTGAAGTCCTTCTCAGCTTTTGACAGGTTTTCTTTCCATGCACTTACATAATATATTTTGGCCATCATTTACCCCTTCTGACCTCATATATTAGGGGGCATCTGTTATAGCTCCAAATCTCACTCTTGATGTTTGTGATGCTACACTCATGGCCTAGGGCAACCCCTCCTTCCAGACCTGGTCCAAATACTTAAAACAGTGTTTTACTCCCTATACGTGACATTTCCCTGAGCTAAATGCGTGTGTACGCAGGTCTGTCTATACCCAATTTGCGTATATGTCTTAAAACACTTGAAAAAAATTAAATCTCCTTAATTCGAGCGGAAATCACGGGATTTACCTACTGATTACCTATTAGTGCTTTTGGCCCAACTGTTCCCAATGAATTCCCAACTAAAAAACTACTTTGGGAGAAGTATAAAAAGGCTTCAATGGGAAGGCCTAAACGGGGAGAGAAGAGAGAGAAAAATACTCTGTTGAGATTATCCCAGATTAGGTCTGAAGATCCCTGTGCTTCCAGCACTTCCCCCATTACAGGAAACCATTGTTTCCTTGAGTTATGATGTCTCTCCATTTGTTGAGATATCCTTGAGTGAGTTATGGAAGGAGCTTGTTGAAGGCTTGAGATTGGACAAATCCAAAGGACGGTTCCACTTGGAGCCTGCGAAAGCAAGACTTAGGTGAAATCATTCCTTTCTGTACTTTAGTTATCTATAATAAAAGAAACACTTGTCTTGTTCCTGATATGAATCTTCTCCATGTTTATGATGTCAATTTTATGATTTACAAATGAATGATTATTTCAATTGCATAACTAACTTTCAATATGATATGAAGTTGATTTCTTTATGATGTTTAGTCCATATACCGTTGTGCTTTCTTGAATTGATTGTTTTGTAGGTTGAAGGAGCAAAAGGAACTCCAAGAGGGTTTGGACCCTAGTTGGATCTTCCCAAATGAAGGACCCCTAGGTGCACCCCTCTTCACTTAGTTTTTTTATATTAGCATCATGGTTGTGTGGAATGCTTGTTTTTCTTTATAGATGACCCCGATTCTACTAGGGTATTAACCCAAGACCCTAGGCGATATTCTCCCTTAACACAAGGTACAAAATTTATGACCTCCTGGTCATATGCATTTTCTTAGCAATTCTACCCACTGTTTCACTTCGTCAGTGGAACTGCCTTCATGGTCTTCTGTGAGCTGCAACCAAACCTCTGCAATAACAAGTCCTCCCTGCTACCAAATACCTTACCAAGCTTCTCTCCTAAGCTTAGTCTTTCGGCATCTCTATGGTTCCCTCCTCTCAAACCAATTGAGCACTCCTACTCCAAATTTGCTGCAATCTTCTCACTTTCACAAAATAAAATTAAAAAAAAAATAAAAGCTTACAAATCTTCAACAAAACTATACCTCTTTTTTCTTCGCATGCAAAAGCTCCTTTCCGCAGGAAATCTTTTCCCGCTCTGATACCACTTGATGGGGACGAGATTTTGGGGTGAACCAAAATCCCATTTCCCCAATAAAATCATTCTTCAGGCTTGTGGGTTAGGGGCCCAAAAAGCTTATCTGAAACTTCTCATAGTCTCAATTGCCTTATGGGCCAATGAGTCATTCATATTTTCAAGAACTATGCTTTGTTCTTGGAACACTGAAGGCCCTCGCCAGAACAAACCAGGTGACATTCTCATCATTCTTCATCCACACACGAGCTTTCTCTTCAAGGTTCTTTGCTACTGTTACTTCCGCGGATTTCTTGTTGCCGCCCCTTCTTCAACAATTCTTCAAAATCTTCAGATTCAACAACACGTGCAATAGGATGGCGTCTATGATACTCAAGAATCTCTTTCAGATGTCCTTAAAATGCACTGAAGATGTTTTGGTCACTCATGCCTTGTCTAGAAGTTGCCTCAATGTTGTTTTACGCTGCGGCAATGTACCATTCCTAATCTTAAGCAACAACTTCATTATCTTGTGCTCTTTCTGCTCATCCAGTGAAAGCTCCTCCTCATCTTCCTCATTCAACAGCACACCAAAGTATTGATAATCCTCAGGCTTCATGAAAGGTAGCCCACCAGGCGCTTCCTTTGGAACATCAAACTGCTGGCCTCGATTTTCTTCAGTTCGTGACTGTCCTTATCGCAGCGCAGATAGGAGCCTTGTCTCCCGGAGCTTTGAGCTTTCCTCATTTCAGCGATGGCTGCAGAGAATCTAAATCACTGGAAAACAATTCAAACAAGAAATACACAAACACAAATTCTCATAAGAAGCATTTTTATTATTTACAGAGTCAATTACAATTTAAGGCCTCTCAGCCTTAATCAAGAATTCTCCAGCAACTACATTTTTCCCTCTCTCACACGCACAGGGTTTTTCCTCTTTTTCATGATTCACTAATGAATTCTTAATATCTTGTTATACGTGAATTTAGTTTTAACTGAAATTATTTTACTAACTGAATTTGGCCTGGTTGTCCACGTGTCTTCTTTCTCTAATTGTTTTTCCACTAAGGGTTAGGATGCCCCTGCATCAGTCCACACGGATGCGACAGTCACAAACACAAAGTGAACAGATATCATGTACAACACCCAATGGAATAGTCCACACGAATGCAACGGTCATTATAAAAAGTTTACAAGAATGAATCTGTCTAGTGTCCGATGGAGTAGTCCACATGGGAAAGACAACGATAACAACTGATACAACACATTTCAAACAACAAATGCACTAAAACAACTGAAATAGTTCAACTATCTTAGTACAAGTTAAAACAATGTACATTACAAGCATCCAAACAATAGTCTTACAAATGAATACAATACATGTCTGAAAATGTGTTGTCTTGTTGGCAGAATTCGGAATTAAGCGAAAGTTCCAAGACACATCTGTACACCATACATCACTAACCCCAATAGCGGAGCGTTGGAGCCACTGCTCACTCCTCAAATAAAATAATACAGACTCTCGAGGCTATGTGGGAGGAGCTAAGGTGAAAAGTCCTTTGCATGTATAAATGAGGGGTATATATAGCCAAGGGTGAAACTAACCCTTGTGACTCTTTGACTTCCCTCATAATTGTTCGAATTACATGAGTCTTCGCTTTACGTGACTCTTTAACTTCATCCATGGGTCTCTTGGACTTCCACATTACATTACATTGATTACAGAGTATGACACAAAATAGTGATGTGGCCAAGGTGACTCGTGACACAACTCGACATGACACTACTGGTATGCACATGTTGGTTGTGTTGTTTGTGTCAAGCTGCTGTGCTATTGAGTGATGAGTGTGCTATGGTGTACCATAGGTTCACCTCCACATGGAAAAGTGCACAAAGTATTTAATGGTCTTGGCGTTCGCTTGATGGTTAATGCATGTGCATGTGTCTCCTTCGCTTGCTACTTGGTATGATTTGTGTGTTCATCCAACCACGAGAAACCCTTCTAGCATGTGCTCCTTATTCATCCCATTCATCATCATGCCATGTCTTATCCATGTACCTATTCCTACAATCACTCATGATGAGACAACATCAAATCCGGAAATCCCCTAGTCTACCATGATGCATTGCCTTTCGTTTCCGGGTACAGATGATGGGGAGAGAGGACAAGGCTCTGAAACAGTGTAGAGCACATGTCAGGTCGGGATGTGAGGCTCCGGGCATTGTCGGGAACAACTGCGCAGAGGTCACTGAGAGGCTGGGTTGAGCAGTCCGGGACAACAGTGACATTTGCGGGATCTGGCTCAGTTGGAAGGAAGAACTGTGCAATTTTTCTGGGGAAGGAAGTGTGGGCAATAGGAGGTACTCACAGTGAAAACTACGCAGATTTTCAGAGGAGGCCAGAATCGGGTTGCAAGAGCTTGCTGGCCAAAATTGTGTAGATCTAGGAGGTAGTCATGCAGGACATGTCTGCGCAGTTTCTGTACTGAGTGGGGTGTTAGGCAATAGGTGGACTGTCCATGAAAACTGTGTAATTTTCAGAAGGAGTGGTTAGAAGGCCGGTAGGGGGATGAGTGACAATATTGTGCAATTTCCAGAGATAGTATAGTGAAAGGGAGCGAGTGCTTATTCCTCTTGTCTGCGAAATTCCTTCAGGAAGTGCAAGTAGGTAGGTTGGCAGCTTTTGCGCATATTTGGAGATGAGTGCAACCCTGGGTCACTACTCAATCAAATTCTCTGGTTGACCAATGAGAGGCTTGATGGATAGGTTTGCAAGAAGCACAGAATGAAATGGATTATTGGGCAACTTCTGCACTGTTATGGGTGCTAGTCATCCAGGTTTATTCCAGAATTGTTTAGTGCATCAACCTCAAGATCTGCGTGGTTCTGGGAAACAATGCTTAATCACTGAGGGCTGAGACTGCACAGTGCAGCTCAATGGAGATCCAACTGATGGAGGGTGTTCTGGTTGACAGATTTTCGTAAAAAATGGGTAAATGTGTGAATGATTGAACTCGTGTATACATGACCTTATGAACAAACACTCAACATGACTTGGTGACAAGACACCTAAAATCACAAGACAACATATGCTTAGTGTGACTGACTTCGAGAGTATCTAATGGTGAAAGCAACAAGTGCAACACTTCAGATAGACCTTCAAATGACCGTGATGACACTTGCATGATTGTGCTTATAACATTGTGTGTGAGTGTGAAGGGTGTTTACATAGTTGAAACAACTCATGCACATGAAGACAAACCTTCAAAATCACCAGAACAAGGTTGCAAGCATGACATAACTATCAATAAGCCGGAGACGAAAGTTGGTCAAACAAACGAAAAGGAAGCACGACATGTAGAGGAAATGCATGAAATAAATTTTGTGTTTGCACACATGCATGTTACTGAAGACATGATGATATGAAACTAACAAGCAGTCCTGTAAACTCAAGTAAGAGGTGTGCTTTGAAAGGTGTTCTTTACTTATCATACTTACCCTCAAGATGATCATGCATCTGTTAGAGTTTGCATGTAGTCCTAATATTTTGCCATCACTTAGTCTCTTGGTCCTTCTCCTCAACTCCTTGGGAGTGATCTCAGAATGTCACCTTTTCTTGTAGTCACTAAGAGATAGATCAATGTTGTTTCACCAGGTAGTGACTATTGCTAGAATGAGGCCATGGGAGGCCCAACTATGCAGTTTCTACATGCAAGATAGACATGACATCTTAGATAACACAACACAGTTTTGAGGCACAAGACACTATTGCGGGATGGGGGTCCTAGGAGGACACTTCTGTGCAATTTCTGAATGCAGGGCAACGAGAATGCTCTGCACATTTTGGAGAGCAGTGCTGGCTACCTCACTTCTCTTTGCATTTCTAGATAGCAGTGTTGGCTGGGAAACTAAGGGGTAGTACTGTGCAGTTTCTAAAGACAGTGGGTTCCGGTTGGGGGAAGGACACTGGAGGAAACCACTGCGTAGTTTTCGATACCAAGGGAGGCTGGGGTCTCTATGCACTGTAAAGTTCCAGTAGGCAAGGGAGAAAGCTTGAGGGTTGAAGAAACAAAGTGCACAGTTCCGGGAATCTGGATGAAGCTAGGTTTCTCAGGAAATGGCTAAGTGTGAGATCAGTGACACAGATGTAAACAGTGATAAGATTCGACTGTGATTGCATATAAACACTTAGCGATACAATATAGACCATACATAATGTCTAAGACATACTTTGCTTGATGCAACAACCTTTGTGATAAGAGTGCATGAACTGAGTGTGAAACATGTCTATGTGATGATAACAACTCATACACACACGATTCCCTTGAAGCAAAAAAAAATTCCCTTTACATGTCAAACAACAACCCCTATGCCCATAGATTATACATGTTGCATAAATATGAGAACATGAATAACTCTTAAAATCAAGTAGGCAAAGCTTGAGATCATCAGCTTACCAACAAGTGACCAAGGACAATGGATCACATGATACAAGGTAGGCTGCGAAATTTTTATGTGAGCCAAAATTTTGGAGGGTGGTTGTATCTGCTACAACATTGGTGACACACTAGTAGAACTCCAGCTCTCTATATAGACCTTGTTTCGTGAGCAACGAGTCTAACCCTTCCGAAAGTATTGTTCGATTCTTTGATCGTCATGGGTTCCGCACTAGCTTGTGTGAAATATGTAGTCCCTACCATTATCTTGATCAGTCAACACACACCTAGTTGTTTCGATCATGGATGAGGTGTATATTGATGCACAAGTAATATAACTAGCAGATTTTAAGTTTCATCTCTAGTGCAAGGAAAATTTTAAGGATGGAAATTTATATTAAAATTTAGAAACCTTGGCGAATCTTACCAGCCCTTGATATGCAAACTATAAAATGTGTATTGATATCTTTGTAAAAATACTCATATTTCTAGAGATTTTATATATCGTATCTATAAAAAAATTTCGACTTTTAAGGAAAAATAATTTCACATTGTAAAATTTGGGTGAATAATATTTAGAAAAGAATGGAAATTGGCGAATCTTTTTTTTGTAAAAAGCTTGAAAAATTAGCCCATCTGCGAATATTAGCCCCTAAAATTTTCCCTGCTCGTGTTTCTCTACTGCTAGAAGGCCTGGACAGTACCCCGATGGAGTCACGCAGGAACACAAGAATTGCTCCATTTCCAGTGAGCCTGGTCAGTACCCCAATAGAATTACTTATATCACCTCTTTGTGGAGGAAGCCCTTCTCTTCTTTTGCCTTATTCATTTTTCATTTTTTTCATTTTCAAAGGATTGTACATAGACACTTATTTATTTCAGAGGCAGAAGAGGGATCATGACTTATTAAGAGCATAAGAGGTTTTTCCTTCATAGAAGTATGTTATATATACCTCTTACATACTTTTTAAGATTTTCTCCTTGACGTTACTCTACTTGACTGATCTAACAAGGGTTAACCCAAAATAAATGATTAGAGTAGGCGGTACTAGTTAATAGTGAAAGCGTTGTGTTTTCACAAAGACTAACTCCGAATAGAACATATTTTCTATAGGTTTTAACCCTGTACAGAAATTACCTGCATACGAATTCTAAAACACAAAAAATAAACAATGCGAGAGCATAACACATAAAACACATATACATAGAGATTTTCCCCTGGATCCAAAAAACGGGGACTACTAGCTTGATTTTTCATTATGTTCCTTTCAATGTTACAATACATATTTATAAATGTTGAAGCATCCAATACCATGGACTGAAAACAATCGCGTCCAAAACCATAGGTAGGTTCGCCCAACCTAATATAGGGTCCAAAAAAAAATTTCCTGGGGCGCTGCCCCGGACCCCATAGAGGGGGGTTACCTGCCCCCTCTAACCCCCCAGTTCTGATCCGAATGGAAAATGGCATATTATTCATCGACCCATGGAATTTACCCATCGTATTGTAAATGGAATCCGCCCCTGGTATTGTAAAATCCACCCATGGTATTCACCCATGGAATTTACCCATGGTATTGTAAATGGCATCTGCCCGTGGTATTGTAAAATCCACCCATGGTATTCATTCACCCATGGAATTGACCCCTGGTATTGTAACTGAAAAATACTATAAGTAACAAGTCACATTTTGTAAAAGGACAGATTGTCCGCCACAATGTAGCATTTACAGTTCAGAGGCATGTAGCCACACATCTCTTCTCAAAGATAAGCTACCATTGCCCTAGCTAGTTTATTTCCACTTGGGTTTTAATAAAAAGTCTCTTTGTGGTTTTTGTTTATTGGGCATTCTCCTATTTTTCTTCTAGCAATTTCAATTTTTCAGATCTTGGGGGTCTCTCCCCCCAAGATCCATTTCAATATTTTAGATCTTGGGGGCCTCCTCCCAAGATCCGGATCAAGTTCACTACATGGGTTAGACGTGGAAAGAATATAACACAACCCAACAATCTCCCACTTGTTTTTTTCTTTCCACAGGAGAGCTTAGTCATTTTTCCAGCCCTGAAACGCCAATTGTTTCTCTACACCAGGAGAACTTCTCAGAGCTCACAGATTTTGTCAATGCATCTGCAGTATTCTTCAAAGTGTCCACCTTTACTAGCAACAACCTTTTTTCTTCTATCATATCCCTCACAAAGTGATACTGAACATCAATGTGCTTTGTCCTTGAATGATAAGCAGGGTTCTTTGCCAAGAAAATTGCACTTTGGCTATCACAGTGTATCCTTATAGCTCCCTGTACTAACCCCATACCTGAACACAATATCTGCAACCAAACTTCTTCTTTGCTTGCATGAGTGGCTGCCATGTATTCTGCCTCTGTAGTTGATAGTGCCACTATAGATTGTTTCTTACTCATCCAACTGACTGCACCTCCAAATAGGTTAAAAACATACCCACTTATAGATCTTCTCTGATCCAAATCTCCAGCCCAGTCCACATCAACAAAGCCACAAATATCCAACACTCTACCCAATCCTGGTCTTCCTTGGTAGCACAAACCATAATCACTAGTGCCACGCAAATACCTGAAAACCCGCTTCACTGCCGTCTAGTGCTCCTTCCTTGGTTTTGACATAAACTTGCTCAATACTCCCACTGCATGTGCAAAGTCTGGTCTAGTATTGACCATTGCATACATCAGGCTACCGACTGCACTTGCATATGGAACACAGGACATATCCTCTTCCTCTTCTTGTGTCTTGGGACACTGTTCAACAGATAACTTTACACCTACAGAAATAGGAACCTTCACAGGTTTACTATCCTGCATATTAAACCTCTGCAATATTGTCTCGACATACTTCCTTTGGTTTAACCAGAGCTTCCTCTTTTCCTAATCCCTTTTAGTTTCCATGCCCAAAATATAGTTTGCAGCACCAAGATCTTTCATGTCGAATTTGGAGGAAAATTGGGTCTTCAAATCCTCGACAATTTCTTTGTCATTTCCAACCAGCAACATATCATCCACATACAAGACCAGATAAATAACATGGTCACCAATTAATTTAAAATACACAAAGTGATCTACTTTGCTTCTGGTGAAGCCAAGTCCCCGTATAAATGTATCAAATTTCTGATACCACATCCTTGGTGACTGTTTTAACCCATACAGAGACTTCTTTAACTTGCATACCAGTTCTTTCTTACCCTTCACCGCAAAGCCTTTAGGTTGCTTCATGTATATCTCCTCTTCCAGATCCCCATGAAGAAATGTTGTCTTCACATCCATCTATTCTACCTCAAAATCAAAAGCAACAACAATAGATAAAAGTAACCTAATAGAAGTTACCTTGGCAACAGGAGAAAAAATATCACCAAAATCAATTCCCGACACCTGGGAATAACCTTTTGCTACCAACTGAGCTTTGTATTTCTCCACCTTTCCTTATGCATTTATCTTCTTCTTGAACACCCATTTGCTGCCAATGGGTTTCCTTTCAGCTGGCAACTCCACCAGATCCCAAGCCTCATTTTTGTGCAAAGATGCCATTTCATCAACCATGGCCTCTTTCCAAAGTTTTCCATCCTCTGAATCTACTGCTTCCTTCACAGTTCTGGGATCATCATCAGTAATAGATAAAGCAAAATTTGAATAGAAAGAAGATGGACTATACCTTTCTGGCTGCCTTCTTTCTCGAACTGATCTTCTTACACCCGGAGTTTGTGGCTCTTCATCTTCTGATTCCTCCTCCGCTGTAGAGTCTGATTCTTCTTCCTTTAGCTCAAAATCTATCTTCTCAGGTTCCTTTGGTTGGACTTCATGTTTAATAACATCTTTCACCTCTCTGAACACCACATCTCAGCTATACACAACCTTCCTTGTTGTTGGGTTCCAAAGCTTATAACCCTTTAAACCATCCTTATATCCAATAAAGATGCACTTTTCAGATTTACTATCCAAATTGGTTTGTTTCTCCTTTGGAACATGTACATATGCATCACATCCAAATACCCTCAGATGTGAAAGAGAGGGTTTCTTACCAGTCCATGCCTCTTGTGGAGTTTTATCCTCCAACACTGATGAAGGTGATCTATTGACCAGGTAACATACTGTCTCCACCACCTCTACCCAAAATTCTTGTCCTAACCCGGCACCACTGAGCATGCTTCTTGCCCTTTCCATCAACGCCTTGTTCATTCTTTCTGCAACTCCATTTTGCTGAGGTGTATATGGAGTAGTCTTCTGTCGTGCTATACCACACTTCTTACAGAATTCTTCAAATTCATTACTACAAAACTCTCCACCATTATCTATCCTTAGCACCTTTATCTTCTTCTCTGTCTGGTTTTCCACCAGAGCCTTAAATTCTTTAAACCTATCAAAGACTTCAGATTTCTTCTTAAGGAAGTATATCCATGTATTCCTTGAGAAGTCATCTATAAATGATACATAGTACACAGACTTACCTAGTGATGGAAACTTCATAGGTCCAAACACATCACTGTGCACAAGCTCTAATATTTGTTTTGCCCTCTTACCACTAGAGTGGAAACTCACCCGATTCTGCTTCTCATATACACTATTTTCACAGAAATCAAAGTCGAGAGAGTTATTACTCATACCTTCTACCATACCTTTATCATGAAGTATTTGAAGGCCCTTCTCTCCAATATGTCCAAGCCTTTGATGCCATAGCATGGTCTTCTCTCCAAAGACGACTAGATTTTCTGCTCCACTTTCAGGAACCAAAAAATTGTTGCACCCATCAACAACAGTGCTACCTTGCAGTTTGTACAGAGTTCTAGTCCGAACTCCCCGCATCAATACCAGTGCTCCATGAACCATCTTGTAGGTATCCTTTTCGAACACTGTTTTTACACCTGCAACATCCAACTTGCTTACAAAAATCAAATTTCTGGCCAATGCAGGAATATGTATAACACTCGGAAGTGTTCTAACCCTTCCACCTTGCAACTTCAACTTTACTTTTCCGTGACCAACGATTTTAGCCTTCCTGTCATCCCCCAAGAAGACATCACCACCATCGTATTTCTCATACTCACAAAACCACTCTTTATGGGGAGTGAAGTGAAAGGATGCACCTGAATCAATCAATCATGCCTCATGATCTACATGTGTACTTGAAGAATCCAAGTACACATCCCCACCTTCATCTGAGGTGGTTTTCGCCTCTACAGAAGGAGCATCATCAGATCACTTTCCTTTATCAGGAGCTTTAGATTTACAGTCCCTTTTGAAGTGCCCTTCCTTTCCGCATTTCCAGCACACCACCTTTACAGGTTTTCCAAGAGATTTAGATCTCCCTCTAGATTTAGATCTCCCACTAAATGAATTATTTTTGTTTTTGTTCTGGGACCGTCCTCGTATAGACAAGGCATCACCATTCTGGCTCTCCATATTTTTTTCGTCTCATCTCCTCTGTCAGCAAGGATGAGACTATTTCATCAAAATGCAAGGCAGTTGCATTGCTACCTATTGCAATAACCAAACTATCCCACGAATCTGGTAGAGAACACAACAAACTAATGCACTTATCTTCATCTGAAATTTTGATATCAACAGATGCTAACTGACTTACCACAGTATTAAATGCATTCAAATGCTCTATCACCGAGTCTCCATTTTTTATCCTCAGGTTATACAACTTGTTCTGCAAGAACAGTTTATTCACCAGAGACTTAGATTGGTACAAAGTCCCTAACTTGTCCCACAAAGCCTTCACCATAGCTTCCCCTAATACATTCAACAATACTGAATCTGAGACACACAATCGTATTATGCTCTTTGCCTTCCGATCCAACTTCTTCCATTCTTCATCAGACACTCCTGTTGGTTTAGTACCTGGATCTACCATGATCCACTGATCTTTATCCACCAACAGATCCTCCATCTTGAGTTTCCACAACTCAAAACTCTAACCATTAAATTTCTCGATCTCTATCTTTCCACTACTCGCCATCTTCTTTCACCACCAGAATCGATCTCGCAAATCTCCCACTGATAGGGTCTACCACAAGACTGAGCGAAACCCCTCAGCAACAAAGACGTCCCCTTGAAGCCAAAACAGCTCTGATACCAAATGTAGGTTTTAAACCTGTACAGAAATTACCTGCATACGAATTCTAAAACACAGAAAATGAACAATGCGAGAGCATAACACATAAAACACATATACACAGAGATTTTCCCTTGGATCCCAAAAAACCGGGACTACCAGCTTGATTTTTCATTATGTTCCTTTCAATGTTACAATACATATTTATACATGTTGAAGCATCCAATACCATGGACTGAAAACCATCGCGTCCAAAACCATGGACCGAAAACCATAGGTAGGTTGCCCAACCTAATATAGGGTCCAAAAAGATTTTCCTGGGGCGCTGTGCCGGACCCCGTAGAGGGGGACTACCCGCCCCCCTCAAACCCCCTTGTGACCCCCCAATGGCGCAACAAAGGTGGGGCTCCGCCCCCCCTCTAACCTCCCGGTTCACTACGTGGGTTAGTCGTGGAAAGAATATAACACAACCCAACATTTTCCATCAAGGAATCATTGACTTAAGACAACAAGCTCTTCATAAAGAGAAAGGACAACAGGTAACCATATGTTCATAGTTGTACAAGTCCTCTTAGATTTTCTTGTCTTGTCTCAAGATCCAAACACAGTTTCATGTAAGGCTAACCTACAGACACGAGCAAGCAAAGAAAGCAAAAAGAAAAAATTAGAAGTAAAGTGAAAGCAAACAAGTAAGCAAAGAAAGCAAGCAAGAAAACCAAACCAAGTAAGCGAGAAAAGAAAACATATATACCAAGATGCAAAGAAAAGCAATAAAGCAAAAACTACTCCTACTCCTATGCTAAATAGTGCATGGGCCTACTCACGTGAAGAGATATTTCCAATGCAGCCACCGGTGCATTGGCTGGCCCATGTTGGTGAAGGCATAGTATACAAGAAATATATGCATGTAAACCAGTGAACAAGAAAGATAGATCAACGAATAACAACACACTCTGAGTCCTAAATCATCCACAGAAAAGAAAAGAGCGAATGCAGAAAATAAACATTTTGCACACCTACCATGGTGTTGCAACATACTGCGTGCAGACAATAAACATACACACTCTTTGGACTGTGACATACAAGCAAACATGAGAAAGACAAACAACTTATGCTTTGCAAGCATGCTCGTTGTGTAAGATTCATCCAAGGCATGACCGATGGGATCATGTAATTGGGGTGGAGGAAGTGAACTCTATGTATTATATTGATCTTCAATGTGAAGAGGAGAGTGATAAGGAGCCTTAGGCATTTCAAAAATTTTCTGATCAGAAGTGGAACTGACTGACTACAAGACTGTCTAATGGTGAAAGCGACAAGTGCAACATTTCAGATAGACCTTCAGACGACTGTGACGACACTTGCATGACTGTGCTTATACCATTGTGAGTGAGTGCGAAGGGTGTTTACATAGTCAAAACAACTCATTCACACGAAGACAAACCTTTGACATCACCAGAACAAGGTTGCAAGCATGACATAGAAATCAACAAGCTGAAGATGATAGTTGGTCAAACAAACGAAAAGGAAGTAAGACATGTAGAGGAAATGCATGAAATGACTTTTGTGTTTGCACACATGCATGTTACTGAAGACATGATGATATGACACTGAAAAGCAGTCCTGCAAACTCAACTAAGAGGTGTACTTCGAAAGGTGTTCTTTACTTATCATACTTACCCTTAAGATGATCATGCATCTGATGGAGTTTGCATGCGATCCTGATCTTTTGCCATCACTTAGTCTCTTGTTCCTACTCCTCAACTCCTTTGGAGTGATCTCAGCATGTCACCTTTTCTTGTAGTCACTGAGAGATAGATCAATGTTGTTTCACCGAGTAGTGACTACTGCTAGAATGAGGCCATGGGAGGCCCAACAACGTAGTTTTTGCATGCAAGACAGATAGGGAATCTTGGATAACACTGCACAGTTTTGAGGCATAGGACACTGCTGCGGGATAGGGGTCCTGGGAGGACACTTCTACATAATTTATGAATGCAAGGAAACCAGATTTATTTTCACATTTTTGGATAGCGGTGCTAGTTGCCTCACTATTCTTTGCACTTCTGGAGAGCAGTGTTGGCTGGGCAACTAAGGGGCAACAATGTACAGTTTGTGAAGACAGTGGGTTCCGGTTGGGGCAAGGACACTAGAGGAAACCACTGCATATTTTTGGCTGCCAAGGGAGGCTGGGGTCTTTGCACACTACAAAGTTCCAGTAGGTAAGGGAGAAAGCTTGAGGGTTGCAGAAGCAAAGTGCACAGTTCTGAGAAGATGGATGAGGCTAGGTTTTTTGGGAAATGGCTAAGTGTGAGATCAGTGAAACATATGTAAACAGTGATAAGAATCAACTGTGATTGCACATAAACACTTAGTAATACAATATAGACCATACAAAATATCTAAGACATACTTTTCTTGATGCAACAACCTTCGTGAAAAGAGTGCGTGAAGTGAGTGTAAAACATGTCTGTGTGATGATAACAACTCATACGCACATGATTCCCTTGAAGCAAAAAAAAATTCCCTTTTGCATGTCAAACAACAATCCCTACGCCCATAGATGACACATGCTGCATAAAGATGAGAACGTGAATAACTCTTAAAATCGAGGAGGGGAGTCTTGAGATTATCAACTTACCAACAAGTGACCAAGGACGATCAATCACATGATCCAAGGTAGGCTACAAAATTTTCATGCAAGCCAAAATTTTGGAGGCTGGTTGTAGCCGTTACAACATTGGCGACACACTAGTACAACTCCATCTCTGTATAGACCTTGTTTCATGAGAAGTGAGTCTAACCCTTCTGGAAGTATTGTTCGATTCTTTGATCGTGATGGCTTCCACACTAGCTTGTGTGAAATATGTAGTCCCTGCCATTCTCTTGATCGGTCAACACACATTCCAAGCCAAGTCGACTTAGTTGTTTCGATCATGGATGAGGGGTATATTGATGCACAAGTAATATAACTGTCAGATTTTAAGTTTCATCTCTGGTGCAAGGAAAATTTTAAGGATGGAAAGTTATATTAAAGTTTAGAAACCTTGGTGAACCTTACTAGCCCTTTATATGCAAACTATAAAATGTGTATTGATATCTTTCTAAAAATACTCATATTTAGCCCCAAGGGTTAGCTTAGTTGGTCAAAATCAGTGCCTCACCATCGCGAGGTCACAGGGTCCATTCTCCCCGAAGCCCTTGGGGTTAGGCCTAGCTAGTGGGTCGTGGGGCTAGATTCCCTTGGGGCTTGATGAGCCCAGATTTTTCCGTGGACGTAGCACCACCCGTTGAGCAAGGTGTCTGTGAACCACAACAAAAAAAAAAAAAAAAATACTCATATTTCTAGTGATTTTATATATATTATCTATAAAATTTTGTCGATTTTTAAGGTAAAATAATTTCATACTATAAAATTTGGGCAAATAATATTTAGAAAAAAATGGAAATTGGTGACTCTTTTTTTTGGAAAAGGATTGAAAAATTAACCCATCTGTGAATATTAGCCCCTAAAATTTTCCCTGCTCTGGTGTTGCTCCACTGCCAGCAGGCCTGGACAGTACCTCGATGGAGTCACACAAGAACACAAGCTTCACTCCATTGCCAGCGAGCCTGGTCAGTACCCCAATGCAATTACTTATATTACCTCTTTGCATAGGAAGCCTTTCTCTTCTTTTGCCTTATTCATTTTTCAAGTTTTTTCATTTTCAAAGAACTGTGCATAGGCACTTATTTATTTAAGAGGTGGAAGAGGGATCATGACTTATTGAGAGCATATGAGGTTGTTCCTTCAGAGAAGTATGTTATATATACCTCTAACACACTTTTTAAGGTTTTCCCCCTGACCTTACTCTACTTGACCGATCTGACAAGGGTTAACCCAAAAGAACTGATTAGAGTAGGTTGTACTAGTTAACAGTGAAAGTGTTGTGTTTTCACTAGGACTCACTCCGAACAGAACGTATTTTCCATCAAGGAATCATTGACTTAAGGCAACAAGCTCTTCATAAAGAGAGAGGACAATAGGTAACTAGATGTTCATAGATGTACAATTTCTCTTAGATTTTCTCATCTTGTCTCGAGAACCAAACACGGTTTCATGTAAGGCTAACCTACAGACACGAGCAAGCAAATAAAGCAAAAATAAAAAAGCAGAAGTAAAGCGAAAGCAAACAAGTAAGCAAAGAAATAAAGCAAGAAAACCAAACCAAGTAAGAAAGAAAAGAAAACATGTATACCAGGACGCAAAGCAAAGAAATAAAGCAAACACCACTCCTACTCCTACGCTAAACAGTGCATGGGCCTACTCACATGAAGTGATATTTCCAATGCTACCACCGGCACATTGGTTGGCCCATGTTGGTGAAGGCATAGTAAACAAGAAATATATGCATGTAAACCATTGAACAAGAAAGAGAGATCAACAAAGACCAACACACTCTGAGTCCTAAAGCATCCACAAAAAAGAAAAGAGCGAATGCACAAAATAAACATTCTGCACACCTACCATGGTGTTGCGACGTACTATGTGCAAACAGTGAACACACACACGCTTTGTACTATGACATAAGAGAAAACATGAAAAAGACAAAGCACTTATGTTTTGCAAGTGTGCTCATTGTGTAAGATTCCTCCTTTGCATGAGTGATGGGATCATGTAATTCAGGTGGAGGAAGTGAACTCTGTGTATTACATTGAACTTCAATGTGAAGCAGAGAGTGATGAGGAGCCCTGGGCATTTCAAAAAATTTCTAATTGGAAGTGGAACTAACCTCAGGACAATGAGGGCCTGACATAACCATCAGCTTAGGCTAAAGTGCTTCCACAACTTGCGGGATTTCCACTTTGTCAATAAATAGATCATCAGAGACTAGTGGCTTAGAAATATTAACATCAAGTGGATCAACATCATGATCAAATGAAGAAGTACAAAGATCATGATAACCACGATTAGAAAATTCGAGATGTTTGTCAACATTCTCATGATTTGATGAATCATACAAAGGGGTAGATGAGAAACATGTTCACCCTCTCTGCTCAGAAATGACAGATGACAGATGGAAAGGATTTTCAGAGGAAGATGTGTCCTCCCCACAATGTAATGAAAGGCTGACATCCGGTGTGTCCTGTGAATGATTGGAAGTAGACACATCTGGAGATGAGTTTTGACAGGGGATATCAAAAGTTGTAGAGTCACAAGGGATGTCAGGGTAGAGCGGATGAGGCATGGATGGAAGGGAGTCATCCTTCACTGTGAGTTATTCTTCGGATTCCCACACACACTCATCATGAATGATATTGCAGGTTGGCTGCACAACACCAACTCTGTCAACAACTTGATCCTCATTCACAAGAAGTGTGGAGTCCGAAAGGGAAGAAAACAAGATAGTACAATCCGGAGGATCAGCAAAATAGGTGGGGTAGGAGGATGTGACAATTCAATAGATGTGCACGCACCTTCTCCCACCTTGTACTGCAGAGCTAGAGCCGTTTGATGAGTAGAGGACAGATAGTCACCTGTGACATCGACCTTGTCTGTCTTAGATTTGGCAGCTTTAACACTGAGGTATGCTGGGAGGGGTTCAAATGATTCTAAGAATTGTGGATATTTAGATATGTAAATACGATACTTAATTTTTTCAACAAGGAATTCCCAATCAATTTCATCTTCAAGAAATCGATATGTAAGATTATGAAAGTGCATGTGAAATTGTTCAATAGATTCATCAGGTGCTTTCCGTAATTTCAAAATTTCTTTATTGAGTGCTTTACAATCAAAATGATTGAAAGCATGGGTTATCTATATGAACAAATGATGGAAAGAGTGAATATATTTTTCGGGTAGCGTTGCACACCATAGCAGTGGGTGCCCTCGAATCGTGTATGCAAACAATGTGCATGTCATGTATTCTTCATAGATTTCATTCCTTTCATAGGAGCCTACGACGCCAACTGCGTGTCTAAGCACGGATGCTCCACCTTCACCATCGTATGTATCACATGACAAGTCATTCCAAATCTCTTCTGAGATTCCAAAGTCATTTCCATAAGACATACACACTGGAAGAGAAATTTTGTGATTAGTCATGATAGGTACGTTAAGATTCAAAAAAAAATTGAGGACTCAGCTTGTCATCTGGACCTCCTTGTAGCTGCATAAATGTTGGGGATGATGGACCCGCCAACATTCAGGGGATCTCCCTGTATGAAGTACCAACTAGACCTCACACCGTTTGGTGTAGGAGTCTGATCTAGTATGATGGCCTGGTTGCATTATATTAAAGATATGCCTTATCTCTTTCTTGTTAGCACATGAGAGTGGTATACTTAGTATTAAAAGGTTCATGTGCCTAGTGAGTTCTTAGTGTCACTTGTGTCAAAGTTCTTTCACTATAGAGGGAGAGGGTGAGAGTGAGTCTCAAGTCGAAAGGGAATAGTCCCAACTCTGTCATAGACACACAACACAATAGGATTTGTGCATCTTCCGGTGAAGTAGTCCACATGGATGCAGCAGTCACAAACACAAAGTGAGCAGATAACACGTACAACACCTAGCGGAATAGTCCACACGAGTGTGATGGTTGTTAAATATGAATCTGTCTGGTGTCCAACAGAGTAGTCCACATAGGCGAGACAACAATAACAAGTGATACAACACATTTCCAACATCATATGCACTAAAACAACAAAAATAAGTCAACTATTTTAATACAAGTTAAAGCAACATGCATTACAAGCGTCCAAAAAATAGTCTTACAAACGAATACAATACATGTGTGAAAACGTGCTAGCTTGTTGACAGGCTTCTAAATTAAGTGAAATTTCCAAGACACATCCATACACCATACATCACTAACCTTGATAGTGGGGCGTTGGAGCCACTGCTCGCTCCTCAAAGAAAAGACTACAAACTCTCGAGGCTATGTGGGAGGAGCCAAGGTGAAAATTCCTTTGCATGTATAAACAAGGGGTATATATAGCCAAGGGTGAAACTAACCCTTGTGACTCTTCGAATTCCCTCATGATTGTTCGACTTACATGAATCTTTAATTTACATGAATATTTAAATTCAACTATGGGTCTCTTGGATTTCCACGTTACATTTAATTGATTACACAATATGACCCAAAATAGTGATGTAGCCGAAGCGACTCATGACACAACTCGACATGACACTGCTGGTATGCACATGCTGGCTATGATGTTTGTGTCAAACTATTGTACTGTTGAGTGATGAGTGTCCTCGTGGTGTACCATAGCTTCACCTCTGCATGGCAAAGTGTGCAGAGTCTTCAATGGTCTTGGTATTCTCTTGATGGTTAATGCATGTGCATGTGTCTCCTTCACTTGCTACTTGGTATGCTTTGCGTGCTCGTCCAACCACGAGCAAGCCTTCTAGCATGTGCTCCTTGTTCATCTTGTTCGTCGTCGTGCCACGTCTTATCCATGTACCTATTCTTGCAATCACTCATGACGAGACGACATCAAATCCAAAAATCCCCCAGTCTACCATGATGCATTGCCTTTTGTTTCCATGTGCAGTGACTAGGAGAGACAACAAGGTTCTGAAATAGTGCAGAACACATGTTAGGCTGGGATGTGAGGCTCTAGGGCACTGTCGGGAAAAATTCCATAGAGGTCACTGAGAGGATGGATTGAGCAATTTAGGACAACAGTGACATCTACGAGATCTGGCTCAGTTGGGAGGTAGAACTGTGCAATTTTTCCAGGGAAGGCAGTGCAAGCAACAGGAGGCACTGGCAGTGAAACCTGCGCAGATTTCTAAAGGAGGATAAGATCTGGCTGCGGGAGATTACTGACTAGAACTACGTAGATATGGGAGGAAGTCATGCAGGACATGTTTGCGCAGTTTCCTAACTGAGCGAGGTGCCGGGCAACAGGTGCATTGTCCATGAAAATTGCGCAATTTTCAGAAGGAGTAGCTAGCAGGCTAGCAAGGGGGCTAACTGACAGAACTGTGTAATTTCCAGAGATAATGCAGTGACAGGTAGCAGGTGCCTGTCCCTCTTGTGTACACAATTTCTTCAGGAAGTGAAAGCAGGCAAGCTAGCAGCTTCTGTGCAATTTTGGAGATGAGTGCGGCCCTCGGTCACTACTAAGTCAAATTCTCTAGTTGACTAGTGGAAGGATTGATGGATAATATTTTGGGAAGCACATAATGAAATAACTTCTTAGGCAACTTTTGCATTGTTGTGGGTGACAATCAACCAAGTTAATTCTAGGATTATGTAGTGCATACTACCTAGAGGGCAACCTCAAGCTTTATGTTGTTCTGGGCAACAGTTCTTGATCAGTGAGGGTTGAGATTGCGTAGCAAAGCTTAGTGGAGGTCCAACTAATGGAGGGTGGTCCGATCAACAGATTTTCGGAAAAAATGGCTAAGTGTGTGAGAGAGTGAACTCGTGTATACATGACCTTGCGAACACACACTCAACATGACTCGACGACAGGAAACCTCAAATCACATGACAACATATGCCTAGTGCGACTAACTACGGGACTGTCTAATGGTGAAAGTGACAAGTGCGACACTTTGGATAGACCTTCAGACGATCGTGATAACACTTGCGCAACGATGCTTATAACATTGTGTGTGAGTGTGATGGGTGTTTACATAGTTGAAAAACCGCATGCACACAAAGACAAACCTTTGACATCACTAGAACAAGGTTGCAAGCATGACATAACAATTGACATGCTGAAGATGAAAGTTGATCAAATAAATGAAAAGGAAGCAAGACATGTAGAGGAAACACATGAAATACTTTTCTGTTTGCACACATGCATGTTACTGAAGACACGATGATATGACACTAACAAGCAGTCCTACAAACTCAACTAAGAGGTGTACTTCGAAAGGTACTCTTTACTTACCATACTTAACCTTGATATGATCATGCATCTGACAGAGTTTGCATGTGGTCCTGATATTTTTCCATCACTTAGTCTCTTGGTCCTTCTCCTCAACTCCTTAGGAGTGATCTCAACATGTCACCTCTTCCTGTAGTCACTGAGAGATAGATCAACGTTGTTTCAATGGGAAGTGACTGCTACCAGAATGAGGCCCTGGGAGGCCCAACTACGCAGGTTCTACATGCAAGACAGGCAGGGTAATTTGGATAACATTGCACATTTTTGAGGCACAGGACACTACTGTGGGATGGGGGTCATGGGAGGACACTTCTACACAATTTGTGAATGCAGCGAAGCCAGGCTGCTCTGCGCATTTCTTGAGAGCAGTGCTATTTTCTTGAATTCTTTGTGCATTTTTAGAGAGCAGTGCTGGCTGGGCAGCTGAGCGGCAACACTGCGCAGTTTTTGAAGACAGTGGATTCTAGTTGGGGGAAGGACACTAGAGGAAACCACTGTGTAGTTTTGGATGCCAAGGGAGGTTGGGGTCTCTACTCACTACAGAGTTCCAGCAGGCAAGGGAGAAATCTTGAGGGTTGTAGAAGCAAAGTGCATAGTTCCGGGAAGCTGGATGAGGCTAGGTTGCTCGAGAAATGGCTAAGTGTGAGATTAGTGACACAAATGTAAACAATGATAAGACTCGACTATGATCGCACACAAACACTTAGTGATACAACATAGACCATCAAGAATGTCTAAGACATACTTTGCTTGATGCAATGACCTTCATGAAAAGAGTGCGTAAAATGAGTGTGAAACATGTCTATGTGATGATAACAACTCATACGCACACGATTCCCTTGAAGCAAAACAATATTCCCTTTTCATGTCAAACAACAATTCCTATGCCCACAGTTGACACATGCTGCATAAAGATGAGAACATGAATAACTCTTAAAATCAAGGAGGGGAAGCTTGAGATCATCAACTTCCCAATAGGTGACCAAGGATGATCGATCACATGATACAAGGTAGGCTCTAAAATTTGCATGTGAGCCAAAATTTTGGAGGGTGGTTGTAGCCACTACAATAGGTTCCCTAAAAAATTCTTACATGCTAGGCTGTTGTTGATGCGGTTTTTGATGGTTGTGGTCTTCACAACTGTGAACAACGGGAGTTTGGAATCAATCCACTCCACGCATAGGTTAACCAGAGTAGTGTTGGGTGAAGCAATCAATGATGCAGTTCATTAGAGGCAAGTAGTGGAGTTACAAATAAAAACTATGTATTAGAGGCAAGTGGTAAGGCTAAAGATAACAACAAGCAAACAAAAACATGTGACATGAATAAAAGTGACAAAAAGATATAGATATATGTTTACAAATGAAATACAATGAAAAATAAAAATATAATGTTTTTGAAATAACGCTAACTGGAAACTAGCATTAATTCAAGTTGAATTATAATTTAAAAGTATCTTAAATTTCAATAAAAATAATATATCAATAACAATAATATTTATAATAAAAACTCAAATTGAATTGCACAATAAAAATAAAAACAATTTTATTTTATTATATTTGATTTATGTCTCAACTAATATGTCATAGAATAATAGAATAATGAAATTATCTTTGATTTATATCTTAAATCATGTTATAAAATAATACCTAACAATTGCTATAGTCAAGACGGGACTAATAATCTCTACTTTTTCAAGAAACATGCACCAAGCAGGAACCATACCCCAACAAGTTATTCTTGCAGCTTCGCTTTTTTATTTAAAATTATACACAATAACGCCTTTTTCTTTGTGGGCCCACTCACATGCGTTGCGTTGATATTCTCGGAAGAGTATCTTATTTCATTTTTAATAAATTTATAATATAAAAGGTTAGAATTATTTAATTATAATAATTTAAAATTATTAGTATAGATTTATTTTAAATACGGATTTAACATGAGTTGAGAGATCTAATTTCTTCACATGCAATTTTTTTATAAATTCATATTATTTAAATGTTTTGTATAATTATTTAAATTTGTTTATTTTTTAAAGATATATATATATATATATATATATAAACAAAATTTTCACACTAAGTTCTAGAATAAGCCTCTTAACTCAACAACAAATCAAACATTTTAAATTAGTAAAATTCATTTTTCAAAAATACACATAAAATTATACTTAAATAAAAATGTGAACTATTTTATTTGGCAGTTGTCTATAACGCGAATTTTTGAAAGCCTTTCTGGCGTGTTTTTCCCGTCGAAATCCGGCAGGAATTTATTGGAATCGCAAGTTTGATAGCTAGTTTCTGCACAATGAAAGCGTCTCAGGGGTTTTTTAGGGTGCTGAATCCAAATATGCAGTTAAAAAACCATTTTAACTGCAACAAAACAAGATTTAACCTCAATTTCTTCTGCCGGATTCCGTCACTGAAATCTCCAAAAAATCGCATTATAGACAACTCTTTTTATTTGTAATAGTGTAAGACAACCATTGTAATCATTTAATGAGGTAAAAATATATTAACATTTTCTTCAATTTGTTTCACAATTCAATGTTTAAGAATCTAAAACAATTAAAGAAAATATTTTTCATGATTTTATATTGACCAAGTTCGTTTAAAAAAATATGCCCAACCTCGAATAATATGGACTCCACGAAGGCGCCTAAGTCTTTGTTGGCTACACATACTTTATTAAAACCACCACCTAGTCAACATTGCTCCTTCTTCTCACATGAACGCAGAACCTTCCCGGAAGTGGCCGCCTTCTAGAACAAACTGACTTTGCTCACCCTGCAACTATTAATCTTCTTCTCACAACCAATTCAGTGCCCATCACAACCATTTTTCGGTTGCAGAAAAAACATCGTCCAAGGCTATCAAAATGTCGAAGGTATACACACTGTCCATATTATTACTTTGCTGCTGTTATTATCCATAGGGTTTTGGATAGATTTGATGAGAAAGCATTCTTAAATGTTAAGTATTTCGATGTTATTTTTAGACATGAGTATGCATAACCTCGACAATGTTAAATTTTGCTGAATATTTTCAATATAGGCAACATTAACCAGTATTAAACTTTACTGAATATTTTCAATATAGAAAACATTAACCAGTATTTGGATGTGCAGAAAATGGTGTTTAAATCGAACATGGAGGGTGAGAAAATGAAGACAAAGGCTCTGAAGGCTGTGGCAGGATCTGGAGGTTCGAATCTATGTAAAGGCTGTGGCAGGATCTGCAGGTTCGAATCTATGTATTGTTTTACATGCAACCAAAGCATTTACGTCCAATATTTCGTATATGTTTGTTGATTTGTAAAGGTTTCCTAATTCTGCAACTGCTCTGTTTCAGTGGACTTTGTTGAAGTGAACATGGAGGAGGGAACAGTGACTGCCGTGGGAGATGCAGATCCTGTGTATCTTACAAGAAAGCTAAGGAAAGTGGGCTGCCGAACACAGCTGCTAAGCGTGGGTCCTGTTGAGGAGGAAAAAAAGAATCCTGAGAAGGAGGAGGACGCTGAGGAAGAGGAGGAGGATGCCATGGAGGAGGCTCCTCCAGTTGTGTATCCCAGTGGCTATGGATACCCACCCTACATGGTTGTGAGAGATGAGTATCGTAATGGTTGGATGCTTTTATTATAATAGTAATCACAGCTAGAAGTTCAATAATATGTTTAATGTAAATTGTAATCACCACGTCTCCAAATATTCGAGGGGAACCTCTGAAGCTCTTACTTTAAAAGTTATATAGTGGACATAAATACTTCCTCCGACGGTTTTTCAATCTGGAATTCTGATAAGCAAGTCAGCAAGAAACTTTTTGTTCCATGGTTTGTGGTGAAACGTAGATCTAGATGTGCCTTGATCTCGTCCATGTTGGCATGCATTAAGTGATTTTATTTTATAGAAATGTATCTCTACTTAGAGCGATTCGCCACTCTCATATGGATTCAAGTTTATTAAGATTTTGTCTTTGACATTAGGATTTTATTATCACATGTTATTAATATTCATGTAAGTTAGGCTTGGCACGAGTGGAGGGATCATCTTTAATCTCAATGAAATTATAGAATTGGGATTTTTTTTTTTTAATGGGGATTGGGTTGCAGGATTAAAAACCAAACCTAATTGTATGGGTTTTTTCCAGAGTAATTTTTGTTAAAGATTTGCATCCTCTTAACCTCGTGATTTTAGGAGACACTCTTATATCCATGGAGCATCTATATAAAAACTCTCTACCTTCAACAAGTGACTAAAATTCTAAAAAAATTTCATTTTCCCATGTGCTAAGACACTAGAGGTGGATCTACAAGAAAACCATGCTTGTAGAAACATAAACCAATGGGGTATATGGGTGGAGGCATCCCATGAGACCTCCCATCCCTTAATTATTCCATCCCCCCATTAGACCTCCCATCCCTTAATTATTCCATCCCCCCGTTAGACCTCCCATCCCTTAATTATTCCATCCCCCCTAATAAATTCCTAATGATAGTCATCCCAATCCCCAAATTTATATCACCCCTTGGAAAAATTGTTGGAAAGGCAAAGGAGACAAAACATAAATTTACACACAAATCACACGAGTTGTGGATCTTCTTTTGATCACACAAAACTTGATGCTTACAATGAACCCGGTGAAGGGTATTTATCCTTTTCCAACTAGCGACTTACCTAAAGTATCTTGACATGCAACTGCATGCAATCACACACTAAAAGTCGTCTGTCACTTAACTTGACTTGACTCAACACTCAATCACTCAGTTAACTGACTCTCTATGTTTAGCCAACTCCTTATGCAGGAGTAATTATCTTATTTTTACACTCCCCCTTAATTACGACTCCTAAACTAAAACATGAATCAACATAACTTAACTTGACTCGATTATCACTCAAACATGCCTGCTAGTCTATGTCTCAGCTAGGCTTACAATGACTCAAGACTTTCACAATTCTACATTTTCCTTTTCTCTTCTTCCAAATTTTATATCCTTGAAATTGCTTCATTCTCTGTTGTAAGTTCTTGTTGTAGGCTTCATATTCCTTTACTTGTTGTTGCTGCAATTTTCCTTTGACTTTTCTTGAATTTGTGTTGAAACACAATCTAATCTTGTCTAGTACACCTTCCTCTTCAAATATTCATTCAACCATGGACTGCTGCCACAACATTGCATCTTCAAACTATCTTATTTGCTTTGCTTCTTGCGCTTCATATTCCTGGCTTTCTTTCTGCCATATTTCTTGATAGCAAAATCTTATCTCTTCTTGACTCCATTGCTGAAAAATGGTTTCAATGCATTCATCTTTGTCTTCAGAAACATCCATATCATTATTTTCACTTTTACCATCAAGTACTGCAACTTTTTCCTTGTAATCTGCACACTCAATATCATTATTCACCATTTCATTCAATTCTTTTATTTCAACTGTTGCTTTAAGACTTGCTTGAATTTTTTTGATTGGTTTTTGAATCCATTCTTCAATGAGCTTCAAATCTGCATCAAATTTATTAACAACCTTGCTTTCAACTTCTTTTCCCATGTTATTCTGAACACCTGCATATTAAAAAACAATGTTAAAAACATCTTTAATATGACTCTCTTCAATGAGAGCTTCTTGCTCTACATCTACCTTCTTTTCAACTGCATGGAGGTTGTCTTCCACTGTTATGTTGTTAGTGGATATTCTCATAAAAAACTCTTCAATCATTTTATCCTGTAGTTCATCATTAGTTGCTACTAGATCATATACTGCTTTATGAGCGGTTCCAACTGCTTCATATCTCGCTGCTACAATGGAAACTTCAACCTTCATGGCATTTACCATATTTCCTCAATCAATCCCTCTTTCAAAAAGGAAACAACACACAACATCAACATAATGTTCATCCACACTATGGTGGGATATCCAAGCATGCATGTGCTCACTTTCAATTTCATTGACAATTTCAACTTCACCAAATCCATCAGCTGCGGATGGATTCACCAATTCACACATAACTTTGCAATCATCATCCACACGTGTCTTAGCACGGTGAGATTCACAATCATCTGCATCATCCAGATTACAGTGAAGTCCTTGATCATTTATTTTCTCTTGCTCTGTTTCACACACAAAGGCTTCAAATTCTCTCTCTGCAGTCTTTGCTGCATATTCTTCATCCATATGCATGCTCCCATAATGGGTTTCAATTTTATGGTCTTGACGACCATCATCCACTTTTGAGTGGGATTCTCCAAGCTCTGTTGTCCTCTCAGAGTCTTGCTCATCTATGCTCAGATCTGCGAATGACTTCTTTGCTTGTGACATAACCTATTGTTGCATGTCACTCCCCCTTGCACCAAATTCTTCTTCGTCTTTTGATAAACTTCTCAATTCCTCGTTGCGGCTTGGACCTTTCTAAACACATCAACAACCTCTACCTCTTCTTTTAGATTCATTTTCTTAGACTTCTTCAATTGCGCTTTGCGACCCATGATTGTTGTCATTCATTTTCTTATAGCTTCTTTGTTAATTGCATGATGTTGTCTTCCATATCACCCCTGAAAAAATATTATTTTCAATATGTGCCCCCGTAAGGCACAATCTTCACCCAAAAAACTGTCATGCTTGACAAAACACCAAAATAGTTTTGTAAACTATGAATTTTTCAAATTCTTTATGCTTCAAAACCCTTTATAACTCCTTATAAAAACTACATAAAATAAATTTTATAAAGCTCCTTTATCATTTATGAACCCCTTCTAAAAAAATATTTTCCTTATATTAAACCCTTTATATAACAAAATTTATACTCCTTTGATTTAAAAAAAAAACATCTTTTTTACACCACACATTTTTATCTCCATGGCCTTATGGGGTTCATGAATACCTTAGCAACGCACATGAACTTTAAATGAAACCTCCAACATTAAGAACTTAACTTGGGTTGCAGCTATTGGGCTACAAACTTTTTCTCTAATTTTGATGGTCGCTTGACTTTCAACAAATACTAGACTTTTATTACACTCTTTGTGTCTCGATTGTGGTGGCTAATACACACGACGTTTCGCGATATGATGGCACTACAAGCCAATAACAACTATTGCTCACTATTCAATCAATATCTCCCCTTACGAATTCAAGGCTCTTAAATAACCCATAAAAAAAAATAAACCGTGTGGCTCTTGCAGATTGGCATTGCACTTCTTAGATACACAAAGCCTAGTAAACCTTAGCTCTTTCTCGACTCAGCGTTGATACCAATTTGTTGGAAAGGCAGAGGAGAAAAAACATAAATTTACACACAAATCACATGAACTGTGACTCTTCTATTGATCACACAAAACTTGATACTTACAATGAACCCGGTGAAAGGTATTTATCCTTTTCCAACTAGCAACTTTCCTAAAATATCTTGACATGCAATCACACACTAAAATTCGTTTATCACTTAACTTGACTTGACTCAACACTCGAACACTCAATCACTCAATCCTTCAGTTAACTCACTCTCTATGTTTAGCCAACTCCTCATGCAGGAGTAATTATCTTATTTTAACAAAAATGATCATAAGGGGTGTGCTTGTTAATTCAGTCGGTGTGTCATTCAAAAGGGCATCGCTACATGCATCTGACTCTGAGGTCAAGCCTCCTCTCCCACACGCAAATAGTACCTTGATCCAAAGGTGCTCACTTAATTTCATCGAGCTCCTAGCTCATCTAGTTACAAGCTCCTCTACGACTAAAATTATGAAGCATCATGGTCAATTAAATGGTGAAGCATGGGAGTGAGTTTTCCAGGTGAATAAATTCATGGCTCTCTGCCAGTTAATTGTCCATGGCCTTCATCCCATGGGCCTCCATCCTTTCAAACTCTTCAGGGGGGCTTTCCCTCTACCATGCCCATCCTCAACTCCATGCTTGTTTATTCAGCTTCTTCATGCATCTAACGGTCCATAATTTCACATGACAACACAAATTGTCATTGAGATATTGACACCAAGAATAGATTTTGGGATTTCGACATTTATCATTAGGAACTGGATTGTTTCGGTCACATGCAAGCTTATTCGTCTAGCTTCCATGATTGGTCTTCAATTTCTTTAGGAATTCTGTCAGCCCTTGAACTTTGGTTCAATTCACAAGTCAATCTCTCTCCTCTTTGTGATTCCTTGTCCCATTGGAAATCTATATAGTTTAATTGGGTTATGGCCTCGACTCTTTAGCATTCCAGGCCCTTTCACTCGCTAAATTTTTATGAATTCTAGTGGATCTCCTAGGCATTTGTCTCTGTATCACATTGGTAATCCGCAAGTTTCAACTGGCACCTTGCCTCTATGCATATTAATCATGTTCCCCTTCCTCAAAGAAAGCATGATTTTGAGTGCCCAACCACTTTCCTCGAATACAACTGACATTGAATTAAAAATTTCTTGTTTGTGGGAATTTAAAATTTTCAATCTATGTTCCCTTCCCTGAGTGGCAATGAAAACCTGTAGAGTCCCACTCAGGTTCTGGGGTCACCCCAAATGTCAACAATGCTCCCATCAAGAGGAATCCTTGACCTCATGGAAACTAAAGTGAAATTATAGGAATAGATGCAGATCATCATCAACTTCATGGAAGAAATGCGGGAGCTTAAATTCAATATGGCTCACGAGGGAAATGAAGTTACTTAAATTCAACATGGCTCACCAGGAAAATGAAGTTGACACGCTTCGCCAACATATAGATACACTTCAAGCCTATAACAATACCAAGACAATTATTACTGCCGAATCTAGTGTCTCTAATAGGCATGAAGGAAACTACCTTGGAAATTATTTACTTTCTAATAATATTTAGTTATAATTTTATATATCACAATAAGTACTATTTCTAAATCTAGTGTAATTTCTTGTTTATTTTCATTTAAAAAACTAATAAAAAAAATATAATGATTAAATTCATTTTTTTATAATTTAATTTAGTTTTATTTAAAAATATATATATTTTTATTTAAAGTTAAAATTTTACTTTAATGTTTCATAAGATTTCACTTTAATTGAAATTATTAAAATTTCGAAAATAAACAAAACAAGATATAACTTTATATAATAATAATAATAAATTAAATGATGTCAATAATTTTCTTATTAAAATTATAGTTTTATTTAATTGATTGATGGCCAGTCGTGTTCAATAATGACATATTTAAAATTATAAAATAAAATGTAATGTTTTTTTTTTTTTAATTAAAAGATTAGAATTTTAAATTAATTTAATTTCTTAATTAATTTTTTATTTTATTTTGTATATAATTATAAAAATAATAAAACTATTTAATTTAATATGTTATTATAATAAAATAGTAATAATTTGATCCTGAAATTAAAATTTAATCGATTCATATTTTTATTATGTAATATTTTTTTCCAGACGGAAAAGCATGATGTATTTATATAAGAAATATAAACAAGCCTGAAAGTACATTCATTTAGAGTCTCCGACTCGTAGTCCATATAGTGCTATTCCCTCCACATATGAAGAAAATAAGAAGGACATATAGATCATATAGGTCTGACATTGTAAATCATGGAGGAAATAAAACCAAGAAGAGCAGGATATTTCCAAGAAATCAGCTGATAAAACAAGCTGACAGCCATAATCAAAACTCTTAAAAAGACATTGAAGAGCCATAGAAGATAAAACCTGCAGCCACAAAAAGAAACTAAGAGACAGTATCATATGAAAATAAAACTGATAGATAGAAAGGCCGGATAGATATGCCGATGAGATCATAATGACCAAAAGCGATCTAGAAGTCTGGAGGAGCAAAATCCTGAATAGAAAAGAGATTCCCTCCATCAACCACCTGCAAAGACCATAGACCTGGAACCTCCTGTAGACCTTCTTTAGATAGATCATCTGCTTGCTGGTTGAGAGCCCTGTTTATGTGATGAATAGAACCTCCCGCCATTCTATTCCACAGGAATCGGATCCTGTCTAACCACCCAACAAGCTGGGGCTTTAGAATTTTATTTTTCCCAAGGACATAATCTACCAGAACTCTCGAGTCTCCAAAAATTGAGACACTCTGAAGGTTGAGAAAGAGACAGAAGCTTAGAAGGCCAGCGAGGGCCATAACCTCAGCTTTACTGTTGGAGCCCCGTCCGCCATTCCAGTGAATAAGATAATGATTGTTTTCATTTGCAATAATGAGCACCCCACAGCCACAAATGTCGTCCTGTTCAGCACCATCGAAGAAGGCTTTTGGCATCAAAGATAGCTCCTGAGGGGGCTCATTGCAAACCTGTTTCACGGGCTTGGGAGGCTTCTGCGGGATCGATTCATGGAGGAGAGTGATATTGGAATAAATGTCCAGAAAAGGAGAAGATTTTCCATTGAAAATGAAATTGTTACGCCATTTCCATATGAACCAGATGGCAATAATGAAAACAGTTCTCCAAGATTCCTTTTGTTTACTGCACCATAGAAAAGCTTCACTGATAGACGCATGGAGCATATGCTGGATTCCAAATAAATCCGCCAGGGATTTCCAGAGCTGTTGAGATGAGGAGCAGCTGAGAAAAAGGTGGAAGTTATTTTCCTCTGCAGACTTGCAAATGGGGCATATGCCTAGGCCCTGCCATCCACGCTTTCTTAAATTTTCCCACGAGAGATTTCTATTATGAAAGCACAGCCAAGAAAATAAAATCATTTTGGGCGGGCATCCAGATTTCCATAAAATGAGAGGAAAGGAAGGGCTAAGAGAGTCTTTCTTTAAACCACATAGATTCTGGTATATGTCTTTAACACGAACAAAGTTTATCCCTCTAGAGAACCCCCATATAAGACTGTCATTATCCGTTGTCCAGAAAATCCCACAGTTCCTGAGACGAGTTCTGATGCATTCCCATTGTAGAGCAAGTTCATCTTGAATGCCCAGGCATCCGACTTCCTTCCAGATAGGAATCAGACCCTGCCAACCTTTAATTAAGCTGTCCCAATAAAAAAAACCTTTCTGTGGAAGAAAGACAACAAAGATTTAGGAACATCGATTATCTCGGCACCATTCAGGAATGGATCTTTCCCAATGAGAATCTTTTTGCCCGATTGGAAGCGCCAGACTAAGTTCTCCAGGAAATAACTTACGATCTTGCGAAGGCTTAGCCATATAGGAGAGCCTGAAGGAGAGCCGATCCTTCCTTTCCTGAACCAGAAGGATATGTCTTTTTTGCCCATGTATTTCTTTCGGATGATGTCGCTCCATGGCCCTTCTTCATAAATCCCTCTCCACAGGGATCTACATAACAGAGCCCTTCCGAAGATTCTCAAGTCTAAGAGGCCCCATCCTCCCATGCTCTTCGGCAGAGAAATATTGGACAATTTCGAAAGGTGAAATTTTCGATTTCCAGCTTGGCCCCCCCAAATAAAATTAGCTGAAAGCTTATTCATTGACTGAATAATGCTCGCTGGAAGGAAATATAAATGAGACCAGTAAACTGCAAGCTGATTTAGGACAGATTGAGCCAAGATCACCCTTCCTGCCAGGGAGAGGCACCTATACTCCCATACAGAAATCCTATTAAAGTATCTATCAGGAAGCCATTGCCAGTCCGCCTTTGAATATCCATTTGCTCTTAACTGGAAACCCAGATATTTAATTCCATGACTGATGGATCGTGCCTCAATATCGAAAAGAGCCGATAACCATTCAATCTCCTCCTGGCAGATATCATTGTGATAGATGATAGACTTTGAACTGTTGATCTGTAGACCTGTTGCTTTCTGGAAGTTGAAAAGGATTTCGAAAAAACATAACCATGTGATTCTACATAAAATGCCAAACAGAATGATATCATCAACAAATAAATTATGAGAGATCGAGACGTTCCTGCAAATTTTTAACGGCTGACATCTGTTTTCATAGACTGCCTTGTTGATATGGAGGCTGAGGGAATTCATGGCCAGAATGAATAAGAGCGGTGACAGCGGACAACCCTGACGAAGACCTCTGGAAGCAGTGAAAAAGGGAGATGGGATTCCATTGATGATAATCGCATAGTTCACCTGTTCCACGCAAGCCATGATCCAATTAATCATGTTCGCTCTTAAGCCAATCTTTGCAAGTAAACATCGAATGAATCCCCAGTCAAGGCAGTCAAATGCCTTTCGAAGGTCGATCTTTAGAATGACTGCGTCTCTTTTTTTGAATGAATGGCATAAAGACCTTCCTGTGTATTTGCGATAGCATCCAGGATGTTTCTACCTTGCAAAAAGGCATGCTGATCTTTTGATAAGCAATCAGATAGAGTTGCTTTAATTCTTTATGCAATTATCTTTGATATAATTTTGTAAGAGATATTGCATAACGAGATCGGGCGAAAGTCCCCAAAAGACTATGCCTTTTCTTTCTTTGGGATAAGGGCAATGTTTGTGGAGGACGTCTTTTTGATTGATGTTGCCTGTGATCCTAGAAGCTTCTACCATTTTTAACAGATCTGCTTTGATGATGTCGAAGAAGTGAGTGAAGAACTCTATAGTCCAGCCATCCGGCCCTGGACACTTGTCTTTCTTGAAGGACTTCATTGATTTTAGCAACTCATCCTCAGTAACTGGCTGGAAGATTTGATCATTTGTATCCTCATCAAACATCTGGGGAAACACTTCAATGCCCCACATAATATCCTGAAAGTTGCATACTTCAGATCTTTTATACTGATTTGTGAAGAACTTCACCGCCTCATTTGTTATTTCCTGTTGAGAATATAAATATCCTCCTCTTCCATCACTAATTTTCCAAATGGAGTTCCTCTCCCGCCTGGAATTTGCAAAATTATGGAAAAATTTTGTGTTCTTATCCCCTTCTTTTAGCCATATCGCCCTGCTCTTCAATCGCCAGTAGGATTCCTCCTGTTCTAAAATTTTGATTTTCTTCTTTTGAAGCATCTTAATGTGACATCTTTCTTTAAAGGAAAGACTATGAACAGACATGGCTTCCGACGCTCTGTCCAATTCTTTTTGAATTTTGCGCAGGTCATTTTTATTAGATTGCCTTTTCTTAATTTGCCAGTCTTTTACCACCTTTCGCATATGATCCATTTTATCTCTAAAGGTCATCAAAAACGGAAAGGGACTGGAGGACATCATCTCACTCCAAGCATTCTTTATATAGTCATTGAAGGCAGGATCATCCAGGGCAGTTCTGTTGAATTTGAAGCTGTATCCTTTCCTAAAGCCTTTTTGCTTCCAGCCCAATAAAATTGGTCTATGATCCGAAATGAAGACATTCTCGATCGAAGAGAAAGGCATACCCAACTTGTCAATCAGACTAGCGTGTAGAATAAATCTATCAAGCCTCTTTGCTATGTATGCATTTTCAGTTCTTCCATTCTCCCAAGTCGGGAGCATGTGGGGAGGGCGGATGTCAATATAATTTCTCCTCAGCAAAAGTTCATTTTTGATTTTTTCGGCAAGGGGGTCCTTCTTCTTGTTAACACCCCAGATTTCCTCCATATTAAGAGTGACGTTTAAGTCCCCTGCAATCAATAGAAATTCAACATCAAAAATTTTAGATGCAAAAAGTTTCTCCCAAAAAAGCAGCCTATTTCTGTAGGGAGCATATACATTCAAGATGTTTATTGGGAATTTGTGCCCCCTCATATGAGCCGAAATCAGAATTCCTGCTAAACAGCTATAAGTTTTTGCCTTGATCCAGTACGGGTCCCACATAACAGCTAACCCCCCCGAGAGACCATTGGCTTCCACAGCAGATATATACCAGGAAGGAAACATCTTCCTGAAGTAAGAGATTGATACAGAAGAGGCGTGCATGGTTTCCTGGATAAGAATAATTTTGGGGCAGGCAGAGCGGAAAAAATCCTTTAATGCCAAAAATTTAAGGTCTGCCCCCAACCCCCTTATGTTCATGGAGATGATGAAGTTCATTTTGGAATCTTGTCGGCCACATTTGCTCTAAGAGGCCATTCTTCAGTCATGTCTGTGATGGGAACATCTACAAGGGACAAATTACGGACACCTCTGCCCGCACCTTCACCTCTTCCCCTAAAATGCCTGCTTCCCCTATTGTTCTTCCTCCTTACCGTAATATTACTTGCAGAGTTAGGGCTAATTTGCGGGGATATTTGTACTCCAGGTTTGTGAATAGAGAGAGCCCTGAGCTCCAGAGATTTCTTGCTCAGTAAATAATCCAAGTCACTGCCTATAGAGTTAGAGGGCGAAGACATAGGAGAGTTTGCAGGGGTGGCTGATATCATTATCTCTTTTTCTTTACCAAGGGGATGACTGGATTTTATTGGGGAAGGCGAGGCGGAGGGAATGATGAGGACTTCCTTATTGGAATTTTTGCAGAGATGCGGGATCGGCGGAGGGTTTGGAACCTCTTGATCAGAGGCAGGCTCTAATAGAGGCATAGGAAGGGAAATAGCTAGAATAGGAGCTTCGCAGTCAGAAACCGGCTCCAATGGAGGCATGGAAGGAGATATAGGATCCACGGGGGTTGAGGATATACACTGCATAGAGGGTTGCTGATGGTTATCAAAGAAAAACTTTTCCGTGTCACCCGACCCTGGAGGAGACTGGCTCTCTGAGAGCGGAGACTTTGCCTGATCCAGGGATAATGACTTAATTTTGAAATATTTTGCCGTTGGCTGATGGGGAGCATGAACCTTTCAGAGATTAAGTCATCGAGAGCAATGTTTTATTAGATGCCTAGTACGATGGCAGGCTGAGCACCTAAAGGGTACCCCCCAGAAATCCAACCTTTGCCTAATTTTTAGATCCCTCCAGAAGATGTCAATATGTTCCGGGAATCCTCCTCTGTAGGCTTTGTCTATCAAAATCCACGCAACTCTTTTATCTTTCTCTCCTAGACACCAAGGATCCACATAGACGCATCTACCAATGGCATTGCCAATATCCTCTAGAGTTTCCTTTGACCATAATTCTAAAGGCAAGCCGGGAAGCTTAACCCAGATCAGGTTGTTAGATGGGGTGTTCTTTAAAGGGTTATAGCCTAAGTACCACCTGTGCAGAGCCAGAAAACTTCTTCTGAACACCCATTGTTGCTTTAGAATGATTTCCAGGTCACTGGAGTTTAGGAAATGAAAACAATACCATTCTTTTAGTAGTCTGGCAATGATAGGGACATATCCTATTAAAGGTTTCCACTGCTGCTCAAGCCAAGTCCGCATCTTCGAGTCATCCAGTACTAGAAAGTGCCACCGTCCAATCAAGGCATTACCTTAGAGACTTACAATGCACTCAGCCAGATGGGAACTGTTGATGTTAATGGCAGCAGGAGGGGGGGCAATTTTTACAGGCTTCTGAGACTGCGGATGGTATCCTTCCTCCCTGGATTTTTCTGCGAGAACATTTTCTTTATGGTCAGAAGGGCGAAAAGGATTACTCTTTGACCGGACAAAACCATCTGAGACTTCTTGTGGGGCCATGGGATGAGTCAGAATTTCCTCCAAGGTGGACTGCCATTCACCTGACAGTTTGGCGCTTCCGTGGATCGATTCTGCCTAGATGGTTGCTTGAATCATAGCCTCCATGGCAGATGAGTCAGAATGTAGGTCCATGCGTTAAGAAGCCACCTGACTTTTTGCTTCCAAGTACCATGCAATCCGCATGAAGATCAATGATGGACACTGCATTCAATGAAAGCTGCAGATTTCCGAACAAGATGCCTAGGGAAGGAGGAGTTTGAATTCTAAGGACTAACAGTAGTGCTGACAGATGAAGCCTCGAGACAAAAACCGGTCCTGTACCCAGGAGCTAGGGAGCTTAAGATGCTGCCATCTGTCCCTAAGATTTGAAAAGGACAGATATGACGAGAACAGGGATCTAACGGGCAACAGAGAATTTAAAAGATGACGGCTTTACTTAATTCGGGAGCTCAAACCCCAACGCCAAGGAGAAAAAATCCATAGCTCACATCACTTGACTCTGCCCGGGGAAGTTCTGGATAGGTGGATGATATTAAGGCTTGTACTTTGGTCAGAATCCGACCCTCGGGTGAAAAAATCCGGCCTGGAGAAACCAGAAGGATTCAGAGGGAGACAGATAAAGAGCTATGAGCTTCGTCCCGTCCTTGATGCTTGTCCTTATCAGAAGTTCATGAGGATTCTTCTGGACAAACAATACAACAGCATAAAAGCTGACAGACACACCACCAAGGACCTAACTTGAACCGGAAGTCTGTACAGGGCTTGGTAATAACAAAATAGTTTTGAACCTTAAGCATCGATCTCCATGACCCACTTAAAAGTTTCGCAGGCATGAGTAATCCTCAGGAATTCAACAAAGGTGCTATGTAGGTTAATGTCTCTTCTATGCTAATTCGAACTAACTTCAGAATCATGCTATCCATATACTTTGTTCTATAAAAAATTCATAATTCATTCCACTCTGCATATTGCAATATTCAAACTGAGAATAACCGCTTCAAAACTAACTATTGTCATTCCATTTGATAAACCATATTTTTTAATAGCAGAAAACAGAAATTACGGCCTGAAGTTTTGGTCCATAGAGCTACTGACCTGGAGCCGCAGGCGAGCTGTGTGCAAGATGCAAGTGGGGGAAGAAGAAACAGCCAGAGAAGACCAACATCCAGCACACAAAATTGAAGGACCAGGATGGTCCCTCTTCAAAAAACCATCAAAACAGCAAAAACATCCAAGGAGCAGTACAGAAGGCAGTTCTATAACAGGGAGAAGATATCATGGAAGGAAAGCCAGCTAAAGAGCTAGCGGGAGAGATATGGAGCGAATTTAGCTAAAAACATGCAAGGCTAGGCGCCAACAAGTGTCATGGACGAGCTGAAGGTTAGAGGGAGCAGTGAAGAGACGTGGCAGGAGCTCATGGAGACGACATCTTGAGGAAAAAAATGACCAGATGGCTTCTGAGACAAGCATGTATGACTAGAAACGTGTCCATCAGGCAGCAAAAACCACTCACCTATGATTAGCTTATGATCTCCAAACGCAATCTTCTGGTTGGTCACCCCTACCTGCAAACCGCAACACAGCTTCCACGCTCCCCGTCAAGATGGAATATTACCATACTGCTCATGTAATATTTATATCACTGTAAATTTATCAACCATTAATACTATATTATTTTTAGTACTTATTTCTATATATTTTTTATAATTCATTTTATATAAAGTTTTAATAATTACATTTTAAAAACTTTTTATTATTATTAATATTTAATTTTAAATAAATTTAACATACATTATTTTTACAATGTTATTATATATAAAGAATGTATGTACTATTTTTTATTAAAAAAATTGAATTAAATTAAAGCATGTATATACTATTTTTTAGCATATAAATTTTTACAATTGTTTATATGATATGAAAATTCTTAGAATCCCCGAGATGACACTTAATAATGTCACACACTTTACATAAGCTTTTATCATCATTAATATATTTCTTTAGATTTCATGGACATTAACTATCCTGAGTCTTCCTTAAATTAAATATGGCAATCACGTTGTTAAAATAAAACTTTGAAACTATCCTAAGCTTTGCTGTCGTAAGCTTGGCCGTTGAACGCTACTTGATATCGATTTCGTTAATCTTGTTTTTTTCCACAATTCAATACTCTATGTGTTTTTTAAATACTAAAAATTTACAAATTAAATTTACAATTCCAACAAATTCATACTGAATTCTAAACTAATATTCTAATACATCAAAACATCATATATAAAACAGAGCTTCATATATTATCATACCCAAACACCCAAAGATTCTTTGTTTTCTGGACCTAGCCTATAACCATTGATTGAATTTGGTGCATATATGGAGTTCTCCCCATCCCACCATTTTTTAAAATAACAGGTTACTATATTAATGTAATTCATTGTCTAATTGCTAGTTTCTTTTGTTGGAAGAAGAATAGTGTCGCTGCTCTCTCATCATTTTTTTTGGGTCAATGTGACTTTGGGTGGTGATTGTAACGCAAATGTCAAATATAATCCAATTAAATTAAATTAAATAATTATTATATATATATAAAATATTAATTACTTTGAAGTTTAAAATCACAAAACTATATCAAAACATTTAAATATCAGGATAAGGTTGATAAAATACCATGGGCATCTATATACAAGAGTTTAGTGAGTTTTAGGTGTCATGGGGTGGTTTTGAAGTTTGATTATGATGATTTTAAGTGATTTGAAATTGTGATAGTATTTATTTTTGTTAAAATTATTTGAAATTATGAATATAATGATGGTGATGGAATTTATGAAAATATTTGATATTTGAAATTTAGAAAATAAATTTTATTATAAAATTGAATTATTAAAATAATTTTTTATTATAATAGTATTATATATATATATATATATATATATATATATATTTTGTATATAGATAAAGAGTTAGGATTATTATAAAATGGTTGTATGAGAATGTTATTGTTAATTTTAGGATTATAAAAAGTTGGTTGGAAAAAATTAAGTGTAGTAACAGAGATAAATAAGAGTATTGCTTGTCTATTATAATTTTCTGCATATATAGTGATAAATCAGAAGCTAGAGTGTGTAGAAGAAACAAGTTGTGTTGACCCCAAGTATCACTGGTATAGTCAATAGTTTTCTTTATGTTGATGATATTGTTCTTTTCTACCATTCATATAGTCATTACTCATTTTCCTTATGTTGATGAGATTGTTCTTTTGGTAGGGAGATCTTATGATCTTGGCAAGCAACTATGAACCCTCCATGATTTATGTTCTAGGATGGGTATGAATGAAATTCATGATAACTCAGTGCAAAAAGATCATTTATGATACTTTTGTTTATAACAACAACTTGGTGTTAGAATATTTAACTACTACTTGTCTATATGTATGTGTGATCATTATTGATAGAGTTGAGTTTGTTCCTATTGTCCAGGACTTTGTTGAGGCCTAGTTGGGTTAGAGATTTTCTCCAACTAGTTAGTCTGCTAGTTTGGTGTTTGGTTGAAACATTTTCTCAATTGAGTGAATGGGTTCAAGATAGTTTACCTTATCTCCAAACTAAGTTTCTTGTATTAATACTCATAACATTATTATTTTGAATAGCTCAACACAATTAATATGATATCAGAGTAGGTCTAGGCATAACTCCCTCACAGGAGGGCCCATGTGAAACCCCAAAGAGTAGGAGCACTAGGATTGTGAAGACTGTTGTATTGTGTGGAAGAGGCACATAATTTGTGCAAAGATTTGAGCGTCCTGGCCAACATCTATTTACTCTTCCAAGAATCAAGATAGATAATTGTGTTACATAATTTGTGCAAAGATTTGAGCCTCGTGGCCAATATCTACTTACTATTCCAAGAATTAGGGTAGATAATCGGGTTACAAACAAACATGTTATAGCATGGGATTCTACTTACCATTCCAAGAATTAGGATAGATAATTGTGCAGAAGATCCCACCACACTACTTACACTTACATCTAATACTATTCTAAGAATTAAGGTAGATAATCGTGTTATAGACAAACATGTCATAACACTAGATTATAACCTAGGTGAAAAGAAAGGCAACAAACTGCCCCACTACACTACCTACACTTACTTGAGATAACACATTGTTGGTCTTTCTTGTATGTTTGTTGTATTAAGGAGCAGAGACGCTGGAGATCGTGGACCCACTGAGAGACCGTGGAGCGCAGACCTAGAAATTTCTTGTATGTTTGTTGTATTAAGGAGCAGAGACGCTGGAGATCGTGGACCCACTGAGTGACCGTGGAGCGCAGACCTAGAAATTGTTGTGCATGTAAAGATAAATAGCGTGTTGTGTGGTGTGAACGTTGTGTGAAGCATGTGTATTCACCGAGTGAAACAGTCGTGTTGGCTGTGAGTGGTGTCACTGTTATGAGTACAAAGCTGAGCCTCCACGGGTTGTGATTGGATTGGAAGAGTTGTTGGTGTGCATGTTATGAGCGTTGAGTCTCCAATGGCTGTGTGGGGTATTGGAAGAGTCGACTAGTACGGATATGTTCAAAGAACTGTGCATGCAGCTGTGTTCAAAGTGTTGTGTTTGAGTGCTTTGTGTGAAGCTCAACCTGTGTAAAGCTCGTTTGTTGCTCATTGTGGAGCTGAGCAGACTGTGTGCCTTTGTACCTTTTGTGAATCTTAGGATGCATGGTCTATTTGTAGAAGTCGTCATGTGGCTATGTTCCACTATTAGATTGCTTCCATATCAAAGGTAATCACTAAAATATGGCGCATCATTTCTCAAACTTAGGCCAGTGCTATTGCCCAGAAAATTCATGTGCACGTTTTTCGTGCAGATTCATTAATTTTGTGAAGGAAAAGGAGAGCGCTCCAAGTAATTTTGTGCGTAATAATTTTTCTCTTCCATTTAACAATTGAGTTGTTGTCACGGAGGAATTGTTAAAAGGGCATGCGGAAAAGGGACTCATTTGAACTAGATTGTGGTTGAGCATAGTTGTTCCACAGTCAAATTGTCTTGGTGACGGTGAAATGGGCCAATGGCCACTAGTATTATATAAAAGAGGAGATTCACTATTAGATATTTGAATTGAAGTTGCTTTGAATTCTTCCTTGAGTTTGTTGGATCATTTCCAATTATATTGATTAGCATTTCTCAATTTCCCTTTGCCCCGATCTCCTAGTGTTCAATATAACTGCTTGTAGGAGCCTTAAATCTGCATCAACAACATGTTTTTTTTGGGTTCTAAAATGAATGTACCCTAGGTAGCCCAATTTGAAAATGTTCATAAAATTCTTATCTCCAGAGTGAACTAGCCAAAGATACTTTCACCAAAGGATTCAAACTTCAAGGTTTCTAACATTTATTAGGACTTTGATGCCTTGAATGTGATGATGGAGAAAATGAATTCGCTTGTGAATGGTGGGTATCAGGGTAGGAACTCCTTGTATACCCAAATTGTTAATGAAGTGTCATTCATAATTGAGTATACAATTCAAGTTTGTATTAGATGAGAGGAAGGCCATGGAATGAGCAAGGGGAAACTACAAATCATCAAATTTGTAGCTGTCGGTTCATGTGAAGATTCAAACTTGGTTCAGGCTTTGATTTGTGAATTAAAACCCAAACTTAGCGATGGGCCCAAAAGGATGCATATTTGCCTGAGGATGAGGCCTGACTCAAGCAAAGAGTAAATATGGTTGTCAAGAGACACACCGCAAAAGATGGAGGCCAAGAAAAACAAGATGATGCATTGAAGATGCACTTGACTGTGGAGGCACTACAAGTGGAGAACAACTTTATATTATGGACGACAATGTTTAGAATATTTTTCTATTGTATGAAATGAAATGGGCACAAGAGGCCATCAAACTTGTGTGGAGTTGTACAGTTATTTTTGAAGTATGAATTTGATTGAAATCATGGTTACTATTTTGGATCAATGCTTGTTCAATATTTGAGGCTTGGAGTATACCTACAATGTTGGATGTGAAAATTTCTTGGAATCATTAAAAGTAAGAATATTAGACTCCAACCTGAATATGGTAGTGAAGTTATTTTTTATAATTAGCTAATCTAACAAATAAAGCATGGAGATCGAAGACAATCATTGAATGGAGATGGAAATATTGCAGTTTAAAACACCAAGTTTGTGTATGAGTGGTAAAGTGAAATTATGTAGGGTATTTAATCTTGTTGAGATTTGTAAAAGGAACATATTGAGAGTAGTCAACTCAATATGTGGGTGCAAGGCTGTTAGAATTGACTACTCTAACAATTGTTTAGTAGAAACTTCAAGAAAAATAAGTCAAGATGATCAATATATTCCTATCAAAAGGAAAAAAAGAAGAGCAATGGAAGCTCTTATGTAAGCATGTGCTTGATTTCAGAGAAGGACCATGTGTGTCAGAGAAAACAAAGACAAAGATAACATGTGTGTAAGAGGAAGCAGGTGAAAACACTTGTGACAGAGATAGTGGAGACAATGCTTGTAGCAATACTATGGCTGAATATTAGAATACAATCTAAGATGATGGATGGATTTAGGTAAAGTTGTGTGAAATGAATTAGACTTGTAATTATGTTTTAATGTAAGTCACACATCTCATGTGATGCTTTGGCCCTTTAATTTTTTATGTACTTGGTATCTTCTTAAGTTGGAGTGTATTGTGTCTGTATATGTAACAGCCTCCTCCCACATCTACTAAAGTAACTGGCCAACCGGGGTAAAAACGTGACAATGAGTTACTATGATATGATTCGACTCCCTATGTGTGAGTTAAGGAAGTTGAACCGATGGAACAGATCACACACACCTTCCACATCAGCAACAGGACAACTAGGAGCCATCCCAACCACTCAGGTAACCAACCCATAAGACCAACTGAAGTTTTAATGCATCAAACCCCTGGACGCTACCTTGATATGGACAAGAGTGCATCTAGGAGGATCCAGTCGCTAACACAACAAGGCATGGGTGCGTTCGGGGACTTTTCTCCTTAGTCCCATGCCTACAACTCCGAGATTCGTGCCACATTTCCAAGCCCAAAGCCCAAGTCACCACCCAAAACTCAATGGCAAGTTCAGAAATGAAATTTCACAGCATAACAAAGATACATTTGCAAAAACATCAACAAGGACTAGACTAGACCCCTACTAGCCATGACAGGCATTTCGTCATACAAGTCACAAACATGAAAGCTACAGGTCTTAACAACAGAATTGAGCATAGGGGTCTCATACTTATCTGAGAATTGCTAAGAAACATTGATGCCTCAACAAATTAGCTGCAATTTCATCTATTAGGCCATAAATACATTGCACATTCATTTACAAGTAAAAACATGATGAAATCCATACATAACCATTGTCATAATACAAGATCATAGCCAACATAATAACAACAGAAATACCAAGGAAACAATATCCATATAATCCATAGGTAAACTAATATAATACTCATGAATTAACAAGGAGATATAACCTCATATTAATGATGCAAAAACCAACTTGGTTTGGGACTTCCATGAGCCACCTGACCATAGACATGGCTGAGCTAAATCTCTCTTTAGCCAGTCACCCTCGTGCCATGTTCCAAGCATGAATATGGGATTTCATAAAGCCCATCAATCAAAACCATCCAGAGCTTCTAGAGGCCAAAGAACCTCAACCATCAACTAGTGATTCCACCTCACGCCCAGACATCATTAACCATCACTAGATTGGTCTCTACCCAAGTTGTCCAAGGCTCCAGAGCGTTTTTTCCAACCAAGGCTCCATAACTAGTAACTCAACCCATAACTATCGTAGGGCTCTAGAACATTTGTCCAACCAAGGCTCTAGAACTAGTAACTCAACCCAAGATGTTACAAGGATCCAAAGCATTTGTCCAACCGAGGCTCCAGGAACTAATGACTCAACCCAAGCTAAAGGAAACATGAGAACCAACTAGAAAAACAAATAAATGAATCCACAGGACCATGTCTATACAAGAAATGGAAAGGCTAGGCAAATCCACTGTCAATCCAGGCAATCCTCCATGCTAATGACATATCATAACCAAGAAACAACATGCATATGTCATGCATGCCAAAAATAGTGAGGAAAACGTACATGCAACTCGATACATGTAAGAAAAACCCATTGTAGCTGCTAATCCTGATGTCCTTTTGCACTTTCCTGCTCTTCATTTTCCTTCTTGCTCCAAAACTCCAAGTATGCCATAGTCCTCCAAGAGTGTTCCAAGAAAACTCTAAGTGTCCAAGAATATGATAGAGAGAGCTCCAAAACTGAGTTGAAAAAAGTTTGTGAACTGATCCTCAAAATCCTTTTTATTAATGAGGCCTCTATTTTCTTCATTTTCCATTATTTTCCTTCATTTTTATCCTCGCATGCAACATGTGACCTTTCACCTCGCTTTTCTCCTAATTTCCATTATTTTCATAAATAAATGTGCCAAAATGCCACTTTGACTTTCCAAAGCCTTAGTCATTGCCTTTGTCAATTTCCTTAGTCATTAATCAATCACCACTGATCCTATAACTATGCTTTTGTCCAACGTTCAACTTGGAATACGTGTCCCATGATCTTGGTAAATATTTTTCCTTTGTTATGTTTTACATGAATTTTTTACCAGGGTTGTTACAGAACCCTACCCCTTGGGGGAACAACGTCCTCAGTGTTCAACAACACCTACAATCAACAAGGCTACTATAAAGAAAACATTCTGCCCATGGAACTTTATAACTTAGCTCCCTGCAGTATTTACAATGATCATCCTACTGAGAAGCAAACTAACATGAAAACATAACAAGTATAACATCATAATGAGATGACACCCATACCACTTATTGGAGCTTTATAATATAGCTCATGGTGGTATTTGCATCCATATACATATGTACATATACAAAATATCACCAAAACATGTACCAAAATATATTCCAAAGACATATACCAAAACATCCGCACAACTAGCGAATAAGGAAGGATACATAACCCGCATCTGATCCGCCATCTCCCATGTTGCTTCAACGGGCCCAAAGTGCTTCCATTGCACTTTAACTTGCTCGATTGCTTGGTTCTAGAGCATGAGAATCTTTCTCTACAAAATGCACTGCGGTTCCAGCTAGAATTCCCCTTCTATCTCCACTTGCAATACAGACTAGTCAATGACATTATCAACATATTTAACATAATTCTCAAGCAATGACACATGGAAAAAATCATGGAATTTCACTGTCAGAGGTAGTGCAAGTAGATAAGTTATTGGCCCAATCCTCTCAATAATCCTGAAAGGTCCACGAAACTGGGGTTCCATCTTAGAACATGATCCAATTCGCAAGGAGCTCTTCTTTGGTTTGATGTGAAAGTACACCTGTTCACCAACCTGGAACTCCTTAAACAACTTATTCAGATCTTTATAGATCTTCTTTCTATCTTGTGCTGCTTTCAAATTCTTCTTGATTACCTGCATTTCTCGCTCCATGTCCACCAACATGTCCATTCCAATCAACACCCTATTAACTGGATCACTCCAACTGATGGGATTATTACAACTCCACCCATACAATGGCTCAAACATACTCATCCTTAGTGACTACTAGTAACCATTTTTGTAAGTGAACTCTACTAGTGGAAGGTACTCTTACCACTTTCGTTTTTGATGCATCATATACATCCACAACATCTCCTCCAATATCCTATTGACCCCCTCTATCTGTCTATCTTTTTTCGGATGATAAGTTGTACTGAAGGCCAACTTTGTGCCCAAACTTGCAAATAACTCCTTGCAAACATGGAATTGAACTTCACATCCATATCTGACACAATATTCTTCAGAACCCCATGCAATTTGACCACGTCCCTAATGAATACCTGTGCTACATCAGTCACTGAGAATGTAGACTTTGCTCGAATGAAGTGCGCTACCTTTTTCAACCTCTCCACCACAGTTACCATGATGGAATCATGTTGTCTCACTATCCTCGACAAAATTGTAATACAGTCCATGGAAATGACCTCCCATTTCCACTCTGGAATTAGAATCGGTTGTAGCAGTCCACCTAGATGCTTACACTCTTCCTTTACCTACTGACAATTCAATCACCTATCCACAAAATCTACTACACCTTTCTTCAAATTTGCCCAATAATATAATTTCTTCACTGTTGTCTACATATTTTTCTACCCTGGGTAACCTGAATATGGTTTCACATGAAAATCCCTCAAGGTTACCTCATTGATATCACTACTATCTAGCACATATATCCAGTCCCTAAATCTAACCAATCCATCTGTCATGAGACGATAGTCCACATCCTGTGCTCCTGCATCTATACCTATACCTGTACCGCTACCTATGCCTGTACCAATACCTATACCTGTACCAATACCTATACCTGTACTTATACCACTACCTATAAATGTACCTGTACTTTGTTACAACCCGTGCACACTCTCCATATACCTATCATCCTGTTGACCTTCCTGTCAGATCCTATCTTGTAAATCTATCCCATAGGAGCTCATAGTTGCTATGTGATTTACCTATATCTGCCTGCTAAGAGAATCGAGCACCCTGTTCTCTTTAGCTTTGATATACCTGAACTCAAAGTTGAACTCACTGATCGTGGCCAACCACCGAGCCTGCCTACCATTCAAATTCAGTTGGTCAAATAGATATAAAAACCACTATGATCACTCATCAATACAAACCTCCTGCCAAGAAGATAGTGCCTTCACATATTCAATGCATGTATTATCATTGCCAACTCAAGATCATGTATCAGGTAGTTATGCTCATGCTCATTCAAATTTCGTGACTCATAACATACCACCTATCCATTCTGCATAAGGACTCCTCTAAGTACTCTCTTGCAAGCATTTGTACATACTACAAAATCTTTGTCCGAATCTGTAATATTTAACACTGGTGCATGTGTCAACAACTTCTTGAGCTACTCAAAACTGGCTGCACACTCCTCTGTCCATTCAAACTTCTGACCTTTCCTCTACGATGATATGATAAGATAATAAATCTATGAGAAGTTAAACTCCTGCAATAACCTGCTAACCCCATGAAAGATCTCACCTCATCTGCATTCATGGGAGTTGCCCACTCCTTGATAGCTCCTACCTATTCTAGGTCCACTTCTCTGCCATCCTTGGAAATCACATGTCCTAAGTAGTGTACCTCAGTGAAATAAACTACACTTACTGAGATTAGTATACAATTGATGCTTTCTCAACAATCTTAACATTATTGCTAAATGCTCAAAATGATCTTCTTCATTTTTTGAATATACCAATATATCATCAATGAACACAATAACAAAAATTTTCAAATACAAACACAACACACTATTCAGTAAGCACGTAAAGGTAGTTGGAACATTAGTTAAAACAAAATGGAACTACAACAAACTCATAATGGCCTTACCTGGTTTGAAAATTTGTCTTGTAGATGTCCTCTTCTTTAATGTGTACCTGATGATAACCAAATCTACAATCAATCTTCGAGAACACAGCTTCTCCCTTCAAGTGATTAAAAAAGTCATCAATCCTCATTAATGGATACCTGTTCTTGATGGTCACTTTATTTAACTGCCTGTAATCAATGCATAGGCTGAGACTACCATCCTTCTTCTTCAAAAAAAATACGGTGTGCCCCATGGAAATACACTTGGTCTAATGTTTCCCTTGTCCAACATTTCCTTCAACTACAACTTCAACTCTACTAACTATGGAGTGCTCATCCTACAAAATGCCTTTGATTCCAAAGTTGTCCCTTGCATCAATTCAATAAAATAGTCTACTTCCTTGTGAGGTGGAAACTCTAAAATATCTGCAAGAAATACATCCTGAAATTGTTCAAGAATGGGGTACCTTCTCAAAACATTTGCATCCCCTTACCTTTGTCACTATAAATGTGCACTGCAAATAACACACACTCTTTCCTATGACTACGCTTGGCCTGCATAGTTGTCACCATTCTAACTGATGTTGCTTTCTTCTTACACTGCAAAACTCTTTGTTCCCCATTGTCATCCAAGCACTCAATTGCTTTGTCATAAAAATCCACCTTGGTTCTATGAAGGTACAACCAATCCATGCCTAACAACATACTGTATGATCCCAATGGTAATACATTCAAATGTGCTGAGGTAGGCATACCATTCAAATCAAATCACAAGCTCTTACCCAATGATGTGTTAGAAAATGTAACTATGTTCAGTCTTCAATAATGTACTTGAGTCATTATGTAATGTACTTTTCAGAAGAATAAAGAAAATAAATTTTATTATTGTAATGATGACTTATTAAAGTATGTATTTCATGCTTGGGTCATCTTTATATTAGTCAAAGTCCCCATTGTGGACTCTTAGGATTAATATTGAGTTTATAGAGTCATTATACTTTTGAAGAGACCCTTCTTGGGCTTTCGAATCATGTAAAAAGGTTTTGTATCAAGTCAAATATGAATTATGTACCCTCCACATCATTTCAGCCTAAGGGAGATCAAGTTGGCCTAAGGACCCCCATTCGACCCATAAGAAGCCTATATATTCAAGGAGGTCGAAGTCATTTGAACAATTCACTCTCAAGCAAGTTCAATATCTCAAGAAGAGCTGGAGAAGTGAGAAGTCTATTTCCAAGAGGAGGAAAGAAATGCAAGTTTGGGGAAGTATTTAGAGAAGAATAAAATCAAAATTTTGGTGCCTCTCTCTCTCTGTTTCGTGATCTAGGTTGGGAGATCGAAGTCTCCTACAATTTCGTTGTTTTCGAAAGTTTCATGTTGCCGGAATCTACTACCTAGTCAAAGTTGTTGTAATGGGTCAAAGATCTGGGAGGCTGACATGGTGTGGAGGGAAAGTCTGGTCTTGGTATAGGGTAAATATTTTCAAAGAATACTATTGAAAGGAAGAATTAGCTTCTCTGGGTTTTCCCCTAGAGGGTGGTTTTCCCCTAGCATGTGCCTATATCTCGTGTCTCTTGTTTTGTGATATTCATACACATATAATATGATAATTTTTTTATGAAAGATAAGATAATAAAGAAGTAAAAGAAGCCAACACACTCACAAGTAATTATCAAGAAAGGATAATCAAACCCTAATATAACATCTTTTATTTTCTAGCATGGTATCAGAGCTAAAGTCAACAGAAGTCGAAGATGAATTTGTTGGCATGGATTCTCCCTTTATGGTGAATTGCATAAGATTGGATTACAACACTGCTGGAAGATGGATCAAGAACGTCATCTAATACTTATTCAACAAGGTCAAGAGTCAAGGATTCTTGGCTTCCCTTACAGGTTCTCTTACTAATGACAATGCATGGATCATTGATTGTGGAGCATCGAGACACATGACAGATGAAAGAAAGAAAATTCACACACTATCAAAGGAGCCATCCTCTCATGCAATGGATTTGGGTGACAACAAAAGCTATGTTGTTAGAGTCATGGGATCAACATCATTGAAGCTAGATAATGGATCGAAGCTGCATCTCAACAACATTCTCTATGTTCCAGGTTTGAAAAAGAATTTAATTTCTATTTATTATTTAGAAGATAAAGGGGAAATGATTTCTTTTGTTGATGGAAAGGTATTGGTTTGAGGAAAACACTATAGTATTGACAAATCTAGGGTTATTGGAGTTTGTGAAGGAAGTCTTCACCGAGTTATCACTCCATATCCTCGAGCTTTGGTTCATATGGAAGTAAGTCCCATTGAACTATGGCATCGAAGGTATGATCACATTCATTATAGGGTCATCCCTACTCTTAGTCAAATGGTTCATGGTATTCCTTTGGGGAAGCATACTAGAAATCCATTTCATAATAGTGAAACTAGGTCTAAGGAAATGTTAGACCTCATCCATTTAGACATGTGTGGGCCCATGTCTGACAAATCACTTGGAGGTCATATTTACTATGTAACATTCGTTGATGATCATTCAAGGAAGATATGACTCTACCTACTCAAAATTAAAGATGAAGTATTTGATAAGTTCAAGGAGTTCAGGGCTGAAGTGGAAACCCTAACTGAAAGAAAGATAAAGACTTTTAGGTTTGATAATGGTGGGGAATACACTTCTAAAGAGTTAATTGCATATTATAAGGATGCAGGTATTAAGAGGGATCTCGTTGTTCCGTACTTTCCCAAACAAAATGGATTGGCCGAAAGGAAGAATAGATCAATTTAAGAAGGCATCTGAACTATGCTCCTTGATCAAGATCTACCAAAGTTCTTATGGGGTGAAACAGTGATGATTGTCATTTACATTCAAAATAAGACTCCTCATAGGAGTCTTGATAATACTACACCCGAATAAGTATTCACAGGGAAGAAGCCAAGTGTGGATCATTTCCATATCTTTGGAAGTCCAACATATATCCATGTTCCAAAGCACAAGCGAAAGAAGTTGGACCCGACAAGTATCAAGGGAATATTCATTGGTTATAATATATCCTCAAAAGCATATAGAATTTAGATAAAGGAAGGAAGACACGTTGAATTAAGCAAAGATTTCATATTCGATCAAAATCAAGCTTACAATAAATCAAAGGATATTCCTATTGATTCTGATGATGAACAAATTCCCGTATTTGAAGAAAAAGAAGTTAATCATGAGAACTCTAATGCCAATGTTGAAGAAGAAGGACCAAGTGAGCTTATTCAATGGGTGGTTATCCCAACCACAAGGAAGAGGTCAAATTGGTTCAAAACTACATTAGAAGATGTTGAAGGACATGAAGCTGCAAAAGGGTCCTCAAGGGAAAGTAAGAAACCGAAAAATATATTTTGGTTATGTTGCATATATGACAAAGTTGATTGAAGTTGAACCATCTACATTCAAGGAAGCTGAGCACACAGTGGAAGAGAGCTATGTAGGAAGAATATCAATCCATCATGAATAATGGGGTTTGGGAAATCATTCCTAGACCTAGTGACAAAACGGTTGTCACATCAAAGTGGATCTATAAGATCAAACATGTTGTTGATGGAAGTATAGTCAAGTACAAAGAAAGATTCATTGCAAGGGGTTTCTCTCAAAACGAAGGTATTGACTATGAAGAAACCTTTGCACCTACTACAAGGTACACTACTGTTAGATCAATGGTTTCGTTGGCTGCTACAATGGGTTAGAATATCCATCAAATGGATGTTAAGACTGCATTTCTAAATGGGACAATTGATGAAGAAGTGTATATCAAACAACTTGAAGGATTTGAAGTTAATATCAAGGACTCTCATTTTTGTAGACTCAAGAAGGCCCTATATGCTTTGAAGCAAGCACCGAGGGCATGGTATGCAAGAGTGGATGCATATCTTCTTAGAATTGGGTTCATGAAGAGTATTGTTGATCCGAATCTATATATAAAGGTCTTGAATAATGAGCCTGCCATTATTCTACTATATGTGGATGATCTATTCATCACTGTTGTAGAATGAATAATTCAAGAATGCAAGAAGATATTCGCAATTGAATTTGAAATGAAGGATGTAGGATTAATGCACTAGTACCTAGGTTTAGAAGTATGGCAAAGACCCCCGAAGATATATTTGGGGCAAGGAAAGTACATCATCAAGTTATTGAAGAAATTTGGGATGATGGATTCCAAGCCGATGACTACTCCTATGATCACTAACCTCAAGAAGTTGATGAGTTCCAAATCTAGTCTCATGGATCCTACCTCATATCGATAGTTGGTGGGTTCCTTGATGTATCTAGTAAATATTAGGCCAGATATATGTTTTGCAGTGAAAATTCTTAGTTAGTTTCATTTGGAGCCTTGTCATAATCACTAGATAGCTTCTAAACATATATTGAGGTATCTTCTTGGCACTATACATCACTGCCTAAAGTATGATAATAAGGAAGCCAAGCTAATTGGCTTCACAGACTCTAATTGGGGTGGCAGTGAGACCGGTGGAAGGAGAACTAATGGAGGATGCTTTAGTATGGGAGCTGTTATGATGTCATGGATGAGTAGGAAGAAAGACCCTTTTACATTGAGTAGTGCCGAGGAAGAATATGTGGCTGCATGTGAAGTAGGAAAAGAGGTTGTTTGGTTAAGGAAGCTTCTGAAATATTTGTTCAAGAAGTATCTAGGTCCTACTTTGATTAATTCTGATAGTCAAAGTTGTATCAAGATGTTTGGAGGTCTTGTGTGTCATTCAAGGATGAAACATATCAATAATAGCTCCACTTTATTAGGAACTCGGTGCAGGATGGGATCGTGAAGTTAGAGTATGTTTTGAAATATGAACATGTAGCAGACATACTGACAAAGGCTCTTCCTAATAAGAAATTCAAATATCTAAGGAATCTGTTGGGTTTGGTAGATATTGGTGATTGTATTAATGATAAGGAAATGAAAGAGATTTGTTGAGTCTTTGTGAGTGAAGCATTACCTGGGGAGACATCAGGCCGACACTCTATGTTGATGTCTGGATCCCAGAATTGAAAAGTTGTTATTGGTTATTAAGCTATTTTTTGGATACACACATGTATGTTTGGGTTGCTGGTTAGAAAGTAAGCCTGATGGTGCCTAGAGGGGATGAAAGCTTGATTCCACCTTAATCCCACCTGGATAGATCTCCCTGGCCAAGAATCTAGTCCATGGCATTGTGGTGCCTAAATTGTTGTGTGAATGGTTGGATAAATTCCCTTGGTTAGGAATCTAGTCCATGGCATTGCAGTGTCTAAAATTTCTTCGTGTTTTTCGTATAGTTTGAGATCTTCCATTGTATATGTACATTATGAATACCTCCCTAGTTAAGAGGGAGTGTTAGAAAATGTAACTATGTTCAGTCTTCAATAATGTACTCGAGTCATTATGTAATTTACTTATCAAAAGAATAAATAAATGAATTTTTATTATGTAATGTATTGGATCATGTCATCTCTATCCATTATGTACTCACCACGAGACCTGATGCCATATGCCCCATTATTTTTGTCCTCCTTCTCATGTCTAATATGAAGTGGTCCCTATCACTGTAATTCTGACAAACTCTGAAGTATCACTACATTTACCTCTGCTTGTTTCTCATGTGCCTGTATGATTCTATCATTGTCTGCCTTACAACTCCTTATTTTTGCCTTTAAGCTTCTCAGTGTGTCTGCCAAATCAAAAGAGTTCCCAACACCACATTTCTCATCTGATCCATAGGGAGAGTCTTAGGAACTATAATCTACCATCTTGCTAGTCATCTTTGATATTCTTCCTGCAAGGTATATCATGTCAGCTAAACCAAATCACAATAAACCAATGTACCTTAGCATAATTCGAGGAGGATACCTCATCTGCAAGATCAACAAATCAACGTAATACATGTATAACATAATCATGACAATATATAGAGATATAACACATAAGCATATAACAATATAACCATCATTCTAGCTAGAGTCCAGGCATCAATGCATGACCATATCAACTACACATACCATGACCTCATGCATGACAACAACCATCACATCACTGTACATTTGAACACATGTGAATACTGACATGCATAAACAATGCATAATAAACCATACACTCATGATGAAACACTCCACAGCAACACTGTCAACTTCCCATGGTGACCTCATTGCAACCATAACCCATACCATACAAACACAACAAGCACATGGTCTCACAACACAAGAAACACATATGAAACTGACATGATTGCATTACCAAAACACAACCCATCCATTCCAAGGGGTGAACCATGATCTGATATCACTTTGTAACACCCTCCTCCCACATCTACCCAAGTAACCAACCAACTGGGGTAAACATGTGATGAGAAGTTACTATGATATGATTCAACTCCCTATGTGTCAGTTAAGAAAGTGGAACCAGTGAAACACATCACACAAACCTTCTACATTAGCAACATAACTCCGAGGAGCCATCCCAACCACTCAAGTAACTACTCCCTAGACCAAGTAAAGTTTTAATGCATCAAACCCCTGGACACTCCCTTGATATGGACAAGGGTGCATCTGGCAGGCTCCAGTCACTCCCAAAATAAGGCATGGGTGCGTCTCAGGACTTTTCTCCTTAGTACCTTTTTTGCGACTCTATGATTTGTGCCACTTTTCCAGGCCCAAAGCCCAAGTCACTGCCCAAAAATAAATGACAGGTTTAGAAATGAAATTTCAAATCGAAACAAAGATACATTAGCAAAAACATCAACAAGGACTAGACTAGACCCATACTAGCCATGACAAGAATTTCATCAAACATGTCACAAACATGAAAGCTACAGGTCTTAACAACATAACTAAGCATAATGGTCTCATACTTATTTGAGAATTGCTAAGAAGAATTCATGCCTCAACACATTAACTGTAATTTCATCTATTAGGCCATAGATACATTGTTCATTCATTTACAAGTATAAAAATGATGAGAGCCATTTATAGCCATTGTCATAATACAAGTTCATAGCCAGCATAATAAAAACATAAATACCAAGGAAACAATAGCCATATAATCCACAGGTAAACCAGTATAATACCCATGAATTAACAAGGAGAAATAACCTCATATTAATTATGCAACAACCAACTGGGTTTTGGACTTCCATAAACCACTCGACCATAGACATGGTTGAGCCAAATCTCTCTTTAGCAAGTCACCCCCCATTCCATTTTCCAAGCATGAATGTGGGATCTCATTGAACACATCAATCAAAACCATCGAGAGCTTCGAGAGGCAAAACTACCTCAAAGATCAACTAGTGATTCCACCTCACAGTTGGACATCACTAACCATCACCAGATTAGTCTCTATCCAAGATGTCCAAGGCTCCAGATCATTTGTTCCAACCAAGGCTCCAAAACTAGTAATCAACCCATAGCGGCCTCCGGGCTCCAGAGCGTTTGTCCAACCAAGTTTCCAGGACTAGTAACTCAACCCACCAAGGGCTCCACAACGTTTCTCCGGCCAAGGCTCTAGGAATAGTACCTCAACCCAAGCCGTTACAGGGTTGTAGAGTGTTTGTCCAAATAAGGCTCCAAGAACTAGTAACTCAACCCAAGCTAGAGGAAACATGAGAACCAACTAGAAAAAAAACAAATGAACCCACAACACCATGGCTATCCAAGAAATGGAAAGGCTAAGGTAATCCACTGTCAATCCAGACAATCCTCCATGCTAGTAAAAAATATAACCAAGAAACCACATGCATATGCCATGCATGCCAAAAATAGTGAGGAAAACATACAAGCAACTCAGTACCTACATGAAAAACTCATTGTAGTTGATGATCTTGATGTCGTTGTTGGCACTTAGTTTTGACCATTTTTCACCAAGCATAATCCATCTATCTATCATCCCTTAACATCATACCATGGTCATATTTTCCATATTTTTTCCTCTTATTGCACATTAAGGTAAAATAATTATGTCTTTTAAATTTTAGAATTTTTGGTAAAAATTGGGTATTAAAAATTATTTTTTACAAGAACAAAATTTCTCGTATTGGCTCCATTGAAGTTGTATGTGAAGGACACCTTGGTGGAAACTGAAGACATATTCGAGAAGTACGGGAGCCAAGGATGGACAGATCCTATTGGCATAGTCCAAATGAGTCAGAACAGGCCTGGTCAACGCTCATCAAACTTGACCAGACACCTAGAAATCCCTAAATAGAGGGGCAATTTTGTGATTTAGTGGGATCCTCCCATATTTTGTGCAGAAAAAGGAAGAGTTCAACCTGATTAGAAGGATTAGGAATCTTATAGGTTGTTACAACTATTTTAGTTCAATTTTTAATACATTTGGCTTACTTAAGCACAACTATTTAGCAACTATAAACATGTATTATGACTATTGAGAGCTCTTTACTTTTGAATATAATTTGAAGAACTTGCCTTCTATTTTCTTGTTGTTCTTGCTGTGGGATTTGATTGTTGATATATTGTAGCTGATAGTTTCAAGTGTACCAAGCAAGGGTGTAGGGTCCCCATTTTGAGATAAGTACACTATAATGTAATTTTGTGTATAATTGTGAATATTTTAGATTGTTGTTTCCTTTATAGTTTCTTGTGAATATTTTCCGAATAGATTCATTATATGCCATGTTCATTTATGTTTTTGAATGATTTATTTTCAGTAATTGGTTTAAGCAGGGAAGGATAGCCAAGGCATCTAAGTTAGATCCTCTTCCTTTTAGATTAAGAACTGAACTGGAAATTGTGTTTATGCATTTGATCTTTACTTCTTTGGTTATGATATGCTTATGATGGAACTGATCTTGTTGGAATAAGGATAATGAGGGAAGACAACCAGGACCTCCAAGTTAGAGCCTATCCCTCGTTGGCTATGCTCCACAAAGACTCATTGCACTCTTACTTCTAAATTAAATTTTAATGATTTTTTTCAAGTAACTCATATTTGTAATATGCATTTCCATTATTTTCATCTAAACAACTGCTTCCTACACTAGTTAATCTAAGCTTCCATAATCTTTGGTTTGATTCTAAGTCTACTAACCCAAATTGATAAGTAAAATACATGTTTTAATATACCCAGTAAATTGAGCTGACATTTTTGGCACCGTTTCTGGGGAAGCATACTTAGATATAACTGATTAGGAAAATTGTTTAGAAAACATAAAAGAAAACAACATAAAAATATCAAAAAGTTAATTTCTTTTAGGATTTTTCATTATGGTTATTTATGCCTAGACAAAGAGATGAAAATGGTAGATATACAAAACAAGACCCTCCGACTACTAAACCATTGGTGGGAGCAGGACCACCTACATTCAAACTAACTACACCAATTTCTAGAAAGCCAACTTTGGAAGAGTTAGAGGAAAAACAACGTTCACGGCAAAGGTTAACTTTTGTTGAAAGATAAATTTTGTTGGTTTATGAAGTAAAGAGAAAAAAAACACAAGCATAAACATATTCTATAGGAAAACAAAGAGAAACAAGAACACCAATTGTTCAACCTATCCTTGAGCAACTAGAGAAACCAATTGATCAACCTATCCTTGAACAAATAAAAGACACACAATCTCAAATTGTTACTAAAACATCTGAAACAACTGAAAAATAAATGATAGAAGAAGGACATGATCCAATATTCCTGGACTAACTCCAGAACAATGGCTAGAATATGAGAGACAACGAAGAGAATGGGCAAGGAAAAGAGAAGAAGATAGAAAAAGAGAATAAGATAATAAAATAGAAAATGAAAATAAAAGAAGAGATGAAGAGGAGTAGACAATGACCAAGAAGATACTTTTGGATTTCCAATCTTAGACACTAGAGGAATCATGGGAGAAGAGGTACAAATGATAAATATCCCATCTTCTGTTTTACCAAATTTCTATGGTATGTCTTCTGAAGATGGTGACTCATTTTTGTTTGTATTTCATATTCTACGTTGTACCTATGGTTATACTAATGATACACATAAGCTTCATCTTTTTCCTGCTACTCTGAAAGCATATGCATTAAAGTGGTTCACAGGATTAGGTGAACATACTATTAGTAGCTGGGAAGACACGAGGAAGATTTTTCATAATAAATATCAAGCATACTGTAGGCCTAGAGATTCAAAAGATGACATTTTTAGAATGACTCAACAAGAAGATGAAATTTTAGAGAAATACTTTGAAAGATTTCTCTATAACTTACAAAAATCTAAACATCATTCTTTAAATCTTGATACTATTCGAACAATCTTTTTAAAAGGCATACGAGATGAGTATCTTGATATTCTTAATGTGATGGGAAAAGGAGATATTTCATATTTACCATTTGATGAAATTGTAGAGTAATGTCAAAAACATTCAAGAGGAAGAGCTAAAACTGGAAAAAGAGATACAAATTCCAAAGCTACCAAATCAACAACAGGAAGTATAATGAGAGCTAAATTAGGAAACTTGTTTGAAGACTTCAAAACTGATCTCTTACGTACATTAGGTACACAAGTTGATATACTAAAAAGCAAAAAGAAACAAGAAGAACAAGATCAAGTATTATCAATTTTCTATCCTAAATATAGAAAGAAACATCCCTTAAGAGAATGTCCTTTAGACAATATAACACATATTTCATTAAAATTGGATTTTTTATTATTACAAGGACTTCACTAGAATTGTGTTTTTTTGTTATTTTGAAATTCTAGATCCATTACGTAATTCCAAATTTAATGAAATATATGTTATATTCATGTTTGTGGACTTTTCACTGAAAATCATGCAACAGATGATTGTCCGAAGTTGAAGGAATTGCAAGAAAATTAAATAGAAGAAAGCCAAGGGATGAAATCTCTTTATTATTTAGCACCAGGAAGGCCTTGGCAACCTCGATTTACAGGTATGTCTTGCAAAATCCTCCTCAACAATTTACTCAGCAATTTCCTCAAAACTATCAATATCCTATTCAAAATTTATGGAATGCTCCTATGCCTTGGCAGGCTCGGCCTCCTCAGAAAACTCAAAATCAACCTTCTCGTGGTTGGCGAGAGTATTCTTATGGAGCTCAACCTCCTAAAAAATATTATCCTCAACCACATTAGTCTTATCCTCAACAACCATATCAATCATTTCCCCAACAATATTTTCCTTACCAACAATTTCAACAGCCTCAACAATCAAATCCATTATTACCTACAACACAATTAACCCAACCTCAGCAGCTTCAGCTGCCATCTAACCAAACACCACCGAGACTAACTCAATTACCAACTCAACTAATAGAAAATTCAAGTAACAAATGTAGGTTTTAACCCCATACAGAAATTACTTGCATACAAATTCTAAAACACAAAAAAGTAAAAAATGCAAGAGCATAACACATAAAACACATATACACAGAGATTTTCCCACTGGATCCCAAAACCGAGACTACCAGCTTGATTTTTCATTATTTTCTTTTCAATGTTACAATACATATTTATACATGTCGAAGCATCCAATACCATGGACTGAAAACCATCGTGTCCAATACCATGGACCAAAAACCATTACGTCCAAAAAACATGTGTGAAAATCATGTACAAAACCATAGGTGGGTCCGCCAAACCTAACATAGGCTCTAAAACCAAAATTTTCTGGGGCGCTACCCCGAACCCCATAAAGTGAAGTTACGGGTGCCCCTCAAACCCCCTGTTAACTACATGGAAAGAATATAACACAACCCAATGTTTTCCCACTTGTTGTTTCTTTCCACAGGGGACCACAAGAGAGCTTAGTCATTTTCCCAGCCCTGAAATGCCCATAGTCTCTCTACACCAAGAGAACTTCTCAGAGTTCACAAATTTTGTCAATGCATCTGTAGTATTCTTTAAAGTGTCCACCTTTACCAGCAACACCTTTTTGTCTTCTATCATATCCCTCACAAAGTGATACTGAACATCAATGTGCTTTGTCTTTGAATGATATGCGGGGTTCTTTGCCAAGAAAATTGCACTTTGGCAGTCACAGTCTATCCTTATAGCTTCCTGTACTAACCCCATACTTGAACACAATCTTTGCAACCAAATTGCTTCCTTGCTTGCATGAGTGGCTGCCATGTATTCTGCCTTTGTAGTTGATAGTGCCACTACAAATTGTTTCTTACTCATCCAACTGACTGCACCTCCAAACAGGTTAAACACATACCCACTTGTAGATCTTCTCTGATCCAGATCTCCAACCTAGTCTACATCAACAAATCCATGAATATCTAACACTCTGTCTAATCCTGGTCTTCCTTGGTAGCACAAACCATAATCACTAGTGCCACGTAAATAATTGAAACCCACTTCATTGCTCTCCAATGCTCCTTCCTTGGTTTTGACATAAACCTGCTCAATACTCCCACTGCATGTGCAATGTCTGGTCTAGTACAAACCATTACATACATCAGGCTACCAACTGCACTTGCATATGGAACATGGGACATGTCCTCTTCCTCTTCTTGTGTCTTGGGACACTGTTCAGCAGACAACCTCACACCTACAGGAAAAGGAACCTTCACTGGTTCACTATCCTGCATATTAAACCTCTGCAATATTGTCTTGACATACTTCCTCTAGTTTAACTAGAGCTTCCTCTTTTCCCCTTCTCTTTTAATTTCCATGCCCAAAATAAAGTTTGCAGCACCAAGATCTTTCATGTCGAATTTGGAGGACAATTGGGTCTTCAAATCCTGGATAATTTCTTTGTCATTTCCAACCAGCAACATATCATCCACATACAAGACCAAATAAATAACATGGTCACCAATTAATTTAAAATACACACAATGATCTACTTTGCTTCTGGTGAAGCCAAGTCCTCGTATAAATGTATAAACTTTCTGATACCACATCCTTGGTGACTGTTTTAACACATATAGAGACTTCTTTAACTTGCATACCAGTTCTTTCTTACCCTTCACTGCAAAGCCTTCAGGTTGCTTCATGTATATTTCCTCTTCCAGATCCCCATGAAGAAATGTTGTCTTCACATCCATCTATTCTACCTCAAAATCAAAAGTAGCAGCAAAAGATAAAAGTAGTCTAATAGAAGTTACCTTGGCAACAAGAGAAAAAATATCACCAAAGTCAATTCCTGGCACCTGGGAATAACCTTTTTCTACCAACCAAGCTTTGTATTTCTCCACTTTTCCTTCTGCATTTGTCTTCTTTTTGAACACCCATTTGCTGCGAATGGGTTTCCTTCCAGCCAACAACTCCACCAGATCCCAAGCCTCATTTTTGTGCAAAGATGCCATTTCATCAACCATGGCCTCTTTCCAGAGTTTTCCATCCTTTGAATCCACTGCTTCCTTCACAGTTCTGGGATCATCATCAATAACAGATAAAGAAAAATTTGAACAGAAAGCAGATGGACTATACCTTTCTGGCTACCTTCTTTCTTGAACTGATCTTGTCACAGCTGGAGTTTGTGGCTCTTCATCTTCTGATTCCTCCTTTGCTGTAGAGTCTGATTCTTCCTCCTTTAGCTCAAACTCTATCTTCTCACGTTCCTTTGGTTGGACTTCATGTTTAATAACATCTTTCACCTCTCTGAACACCACATCTCGGCTGTACACAACCTTCCTTGTTACTGGATTCCAAAACTTATAACCCTTTAAACCATCCTTATACCCAATAAAGATGCACTTTTCAGATTTACTATCCAACTTGGTTCGTTTCTCCTTTGGAACATGTACATATGCATCACATCCAAATACCCTCAGATGTGAAAGAGAGGGTTTCTTACCAGTCCATACCTCTTGTGGAGTTTTATCCTCCAATGCTAATGAAGGTGACCTGTTAACCAGGTAACATGCAGTATCTAGCACCTCTGCCCAGAATTCCTGTCCTAACCTGGCACCACTGAGCATGCTTCTTGCCCTTTCCATCAATGTCTTATTCATTCTTTCTGCAACTCCATTTTGCTGAGGTGTATATGGAGTAGACTTCTGTCGTGCTATACCACACTTCCTATAGTATTCTTCAAATTCCTTACTGCAAAACTCTCCACTGTTATATGTCCTCAACACCTTTATCTTTTTCTCTGTTTGGTTTCCACCAGAGCCTTAAATTCTTTAAACCTATCAAAGACTTCAGATTTCTTCTTAAGGAAATATATCCATGTATTCCTTGAGAAGTCATCTATAAATGATACATAGTACGCAGACTTACCCAGTGATGGAACCTTCACAGGTCCAAACACATCACTGTGCACAAGCTCTAATATCTGTTTTGCCCTCTTACTACCAGAGGAGAAACTCAGCTGATCTGCTTCCCATATACACAATTTTCACAGAAATAAAAATCCAGAGAGCTATTACTCATACCTTCTACCATACCTTTACCAAGAAGTATTTGAAGGCCCTTCTCTCCAATATGTCCAAGCCTTTGATGCCACAACATGGTCTTTTCTCCAGAGACCATTAGATTTTCTGCTCCACTTTCATGAACCACAGAACTATTGCACCCATCAATAACAGTGCTACCTTGCAGCTTGTACAAAGTTCCAATCCGAACTTCCCACATCAATACTAGTGCTCCCCAAACCATTTTGTAGGTGTCCTTCTCGAACACTATTTTTACACCTACATCATCCATTTTGCTTACAGAAATTAGATTTCTAGCTAATGCAGGAATATGTAGAACACCTGGAAGCATTCTAACCCTTCCACCTTGCAACTTCAACTTTACTTTTCCGCGACCAACGATTCTAGCCTTCCTGTCATCCCCCAAGAAGACATCACCACCATCATCTTTCTCATACTCGTAGAACCACTCTCTATGGGGAGTGAAGTGAAAGGATGCACCTGAGTCAATCAACCATGCCTCATGATCTACATGTGTACTTGAAGAAGCCAAGTACACATCCCCACCTTCATCTGAGGTGGTTTTTGCCTCTGCAGAAGGAGCCTCATTAGATCCCTTTCCTTTGTCATGAGCTTTAGATTTACAGTCCCTTTTGAAGTGGTCTTCCTTTCCGCATTTCCATCACACCACCTTTATAGGTTTTCCTGGAGATTTAGATCTCCCTCTAGATTTAGATCTCCCACTCGATGACTTATTTTTGTTTCTATTCCGGGACTGTCCTCGTACAAACAAGGCATCACCATTCTGGATCTCCATACTTTTTTGTCTCATCTCCTCCATCAGCAAGGCTAAGACTATTTCATCAAACTACAAGGCAGTTGCATTGCTACCTATTGCAATAACGAGACTATCCCACAAATCTGGTAGAGAACACAACAAACTAATGCACTTATCTTCATTTGAAATTTTAATTTCAACAGATGCTAACTGACTTACCACAGTATTAAATGCATTCAGATGCTCTGTCACCGAGTCTCCATCTTTCATCCTCAGGTTATACAGCTTTTTCCATAGGAACAATTTATTCACGAGAGACTTAGATTGGTACAAAGTCCCTAACTTATCCCTCAAAGCCTTCGTCGTAGCTTCCCCTGATACATTCAACAATACTGAATCTGAGACACACAATCGTGTTATGCTATTTGCCTTCCGATCCAACTTCTTCCATTCTTCATCGGACACTCCTGTTGGTTTAGTACCTAGATCTACTGCGATCCACTGATCTTTATCCACCAACAGATCCTCCATCTTGAGTTTCCACAACTCAAAACTCTGACCATTAAATTTCTCGATCTCTATCTTTCCACTGCTTGCCATCTTCTTTCACCACCAAAATCAATCTTGTAGATCTCCCACTGAACAGGGTCTACCATAGGCCCAGGCGCAACCCCTCAACAACAAAGGTATCCCCTTGAAGCCAAATCTGCTCTGATACCAAATGTAGGTTTTAACCCCATACAAAAATTACCTTCATACGTATTCTAAAACATAGAAAAATAAAAAATGCGAGAGAATAACACATAAAACACATATACACAGAGATTTTCCCACTAGATCCCAAAACTAGGACTACCAACTTGATTTTTTATTATGTTCCTTTCAATATTACAATACATATTTATACATACCAGAGCATCCAATACCATGTACTGAAAACCATTGCGTCCAATACCATGGACTGAAAACCATTGCGTCCAATACCATGGACTGAAAACCATTGCGTCCAAGAAACATGTGCAAAAATCATGCACAAAACCATAGGTGGGTCTGCCCAACCTAACATAGGGTCTAAAACCAAAATTTTCCGCGGCGCTGCCCTGGACCCCATAAAGTGGGGTTACAGGTGCCCCTCAAACCCCCTGTTAACTACGTGGAAAGAATATAACACAACCCAACAACAAAGTGGAAAGACCAATTTACAATACTGAGGAAGGGACTTCACATTCAATACTTCCTATTCAAAACATCCACTTAAGGTCTGGAAAAATCTTACAGATAGACTCTCTAGTGATTATAGAAGAAAAAGTTGAGAAGGATAGAAATCTTGAAAATCTTAATGCAAAACATCAAATTCAGAAGAATAGAATCATAACAACTCAAACACCTTCTTTTCTGGAAAGGTTATTAGAGAAAGCATTTTTAGTCTCTCTTCCTAGATTTGATATTTTAGATGAACTGAAAAATTCCTATGTTAAAATTCCTTTATTGCATGTAATTAAAGATATTCCTATCTATAGAAAGGAAATTAAGGAATTATGCACCAAAAAAGTTGGAAAAAGAAAGAAAGATCCACCTACGATTCATGTCATTGGGAAATTAGCTAGTCTTATGTCAACAAATACTATAATTGAAAAATATGTTGATCCTGGAACACCTACGGTAAAAATTTCAATAAAATAAAAATTAGATTCTAAAACTCTAATTGACTTAGGAGCTACTATCAATGTCATGAAAACAGAAACCATGAAATTTTTGAACTACCCAAATATCCAACCTACCACTACAATTTTGGAACTAGCTAATAGATCCAAAGTAGTGCTAGAAGGAGTGATTGAAGATATCATTGTTTCTTTGGATTCTTGGTAATATCCTGTAGACTTCCTAGTCCTACAACCAAATTTAAACTTCAGAGGTCATCCATTAATTCTTGGCAGATCATGGTTAGCCATAGTTGATGCCTTTATTAGATGTAGATCAGGAAGTATGATAATATCACATGGAAATGAAAGAAACCACATAACACTCTATCCTCCTTCTCAATCTCCTTCTTTATTATTGTGGCCTGATGAACAAAAGGAAGAAATTAAGCCTATTCTAATCATTACTCAAGCTTTTGATTTTAGAGAAGAAGATAATGAGGATTGAATATATCTCTTCATTTCAGAGCAGGTAAGAACCATCCAATATGAAGCTACAAGTAAACTTTTATATTAATGTTTTCAGGAAAATTGCACTATTAATTCATTGCAAACATCGTTTTAAGCTATCCTTCTTGTTAACTCAATTACAAACTCTCACAGTAAAGTAATTCAAATCATCCCCAGAAAGAATCTTAATATTGTTAATAATTTACAATCATCGCAGGAAGAATAAGTAATTACACTATTAAAGTAATATTCAAAAGATTTTTCTTGGGATTATACATATATGCAAGGAATTCATCTAAGAACATGTATCCACCATGTTTACATAGATGAACATATCAAACTTGTAAGGCAACCACAAAGAAGAATGAATCTAATGATGAAAGAGATAGTAAAAAAAGAATTGTAGAAACTATTACATGTAGGATTTATACACTATCTTGGACAATCAATGGGTTTCCCCCTTAGTTGTGGTTCTCAAGAAAAATGGAAAATGGAGAATCCATGTAGAATATAGGGAATTAAATAAAGCAACACTTAAGGATCATTTCTCACTACCATTCGTCGACTAAGTCCTAGATTCATTAGCAGGGAAAAAGTTCTTTTCTTTTCTTGATGGATTTAGCGGTTTTAATCAAATCAAGATAACATTAGAGAATTAGGACAAAACTACATTTATTTGTTCTTGGCGTACATATTCTTACGATGTGCTACCTTTTGGATTATTTAATGTACCATCTACTTTTCAAAGAGTAGTCCTAGCCATCTTCGTTGATCTTATACATGAATGTGTAAAAGTTTACATGGATGATTTTACTGTTTACGGAAATACATTTGATGATTGTTTAAACAATTTGGAAGAGTTATAGAAAGATGCATTGAGACAAATATATCTCTTAGAAATGAGAAATTTTTATGATGCTAACATGTTGGGCGCGAGATCCCCCAAGAGAAGTTTTGGGGCTTAGAGCCCAGATTTTGGTCAAAGATTGTAATTCTAATGTAAAGACTCCACATTTTGTGGGCACGGAGTGGGTAGTTTGTAAAAAAGTCATAGGCTTGTCCGCCCTCAATTTCGTTATTGTAATGTCGGCTATAGAGATCTACCCATGGTCTGTGGACCATGGGATTGTATAAATAGAGTGAGGCTCCCAGTAGTTAAGACATCACAAAATATCTAAGGAAGGATGATGTAGACGAGATAGATTTGAAGTGTAAAGTCTAGTTTTGGGCCGTAGAGTAGGAGAAGGCTCTACAGCTGAGTGTGCAGAGGCCTAGTAGTCCGTAGTTGAGTGTGCGGACCCCTGTAACTGAGTGCGCAGGGCAAGTCAAGTCTGTAATAGTTGGAAGTATTAATAAAGGGAAGTTTCATATCATTTATGTGTATTTATTTCCTGTTTTATGCATCGAATATATTGGGTATGAATTGCACTTCTATTGCTTATATGATGCACGAATATATATAATTGTTATTGTTAAGTGAATGCAAGTTAGAATATCTGTTTACACGAAGATAATCAAGAACTATTAATAAGATAAGTAAGATACTTGGTGTAGTTTGGGAGATAGCACAGTTCGCTGCTATAGCAGCGCGAAAGCATCTCAGCCCCTGGTTAGGGCTATGCAAAGGACGATTGTGATACTTCGTGAGGGTACTGAATTTTGGAATAGTGCACAAAGTGACCTGTGCAAAGGCAGGCATAGTTGGACTAAATCGACATCACAAACATCTCAAGGGTGTGGAAACTTGGTTCCAACATCCCCCCATACTGCTTCGGGTGAGACTTCACTTCATACTCCGCGAGCTGATACTGAAAGGGCCTGTAGTGTAGGGATTTTTTTGGCTAAATAACTCCGAACTTGGGTCAGGCCCCCATAAGCCAACATATGGTTCCATTGTCGAGACCGGAATCTACATAGAGATGTCTGATGTCGTATCATTGGAATCCAACTAAGAAAGAAATTGACGGTTGTTTGGACAGGAGAATTCACAAGTTCGCGGTGCGGGAAAATAGAAAGCCTCGACTGTCAAAAGAAGAGTGTCTAGACAGCTAACTATACACAGAGATCCACGAAATACTTTTCACGTCCTTCCCTACTAAGCTATACGAGTGGATCACGAAACTAGCAGATAACCAAGGAAGGTGGAAACTTGACAGTCCTATTGTGTGGACCCCAGAGCTAGTGTGAAGATTGGAAGCATCGAAGGATAAGATCGCGTGCGCCATTGATCATTAGCTTGATCATATTATAGGAGGATTTATTATTGAGTTCACGGTTGACACCTCAGTCAACTACAACGAGGCAGAGTGACATTTTCTCAAAGGACTGCGAGGTAAGTACGCAAAGTCTTTGAATACTTGGATTAAAATGCTATTGTGCGAAAAGAGGGTTATGCAGTTACCTTGATGTTCAGGGCTACACGAAGTGGAAATGTTCACAGGAATGAAGAAAATAAGGGTCCAGAGGATAACCCGTTGATTTCACCTCCACGAGGAAACGAGCAAGAGCTCGCGAAGGTCTCTCCACGAAGTTTGATCCATCTGATAAGGCAAAGAATTTCACGAATACCACCTCCGCCCACATCCCCACCAGCTTCACCACCATCACCTCCATCTTCACCCATACCCACTCCACCACCACCGTGATTCAATATGGCAAGCACAGTGAAGTTTCTTGTGTTCAAAGGTTTGGGAAATGAGGATCTGGACCAATTCTGGTTCATTGTAAGGGTTGTATGGGAAGCACAAGGAGTTATAGATGACCATATAAAGAAAGAGACATTGGTTAGCGCGCTGCAGGATCACGCGCTGACCTGGTATATTAAGTACTCCAATTATAATCCAAATGTGGGAGTCGCAGATATCCAAACCGCGCTAAATAAAGAAGTTAGCAGGTCGAAATCTAAAGCACAGTCAATCGTGGGATTTAAAAGATGACGATGCTACCTTGAAAGACTCCTTAGGAGCTGGATCAAATGCTAAAATGTATGATTTGTGAAGCCAATATGAATCTAACAGATGGATAGCATTGCGAGTGGTTTGTAGCTTTTCTATTGCCACATTTAAGGAGTGTGATATCACAACAAAAGATAGCAACTCAGGTAGAGGCACTAGAGTTTGATATGAGGTTACATGAGACCTCGATGCAGGATCCTAACCTGGGAGTTCAGTAGATCCATGTGCAGCTCAAGAATTTATGCCTTGAGATGCAGAGCTTGAAACAAGACTGGATGGTTCGACCAGAAGTGTGCGAAGGGGTATGGTGTGTGAAGTGCAAGGGTCAAGGTCATGACAAGGACCACTACCCGGTTTTTACCCATTACCTCGCAGGAGGAGGACTGATTCCTAGGTCAGAAGCTCAAGTAGGACTTAGTACAACACTTGCTTTGTGGAGCACGATTTGTCAAATAGCTGGAAAACATGCCACAGACAACTGCCACTTGTGACAAAAGTATATGCAAAATTCACAACAATTGTTCTGCAACTTTTGTAGGTCAGTGGGACATGATGAGCACACTTGTAGAAGTTATGAGTTGATGATGGATAGAATGCCCACCTACAGAGTTCAAGCCAAAACGCGACCCCTTAACAAAAATGCATGAATGGCACGAACAATATTTTATGGATGCGACCGAAGCTGAGGTGGAGGAGGACCTGGAAGAGGTTGTAGACAGTTGATTTGCTACAATTGCAGAGGGCCAGGACATTATGCACGTGATTGCATGAATCCAACATGCCCGTTGTGTTTGTATTGCACATTGTTTGATCATGAGACAGAAGATTGTCCTACACTGATAGCTAGGATATGCAACAAAGGAGCGCTACCGCCTCCCCTGACTCAGAACCTGCATATGATGAGGCCTGAGCCATGCGAGGAAGATCCGAACATGAGAATTGTGCTTCGTAGTGGAATCGCAATGGGAGATGACAAAGGAAAACAAGCAAAAGATAGTACTTGGGTTCGCAAAGCTCCAGCGAAAGATGTGGAGTTTGATTTGGAGAGCACTCAGGAAACCTTCATGGAAGCTAAGAAGAGCTTTGCTGATGCCTCCACTTCAAGAAGCAAAGATAAACCGGAGCCAGAAATGGACCCATCTACACTTACAACATTCTTGGGAACCTGTATGAAGTTACTACGTGATAGTAAGGCTATGAAAGAGTTACAGGAACTCATAAAAATATGTGCTGGGACCGCGCTAGGAGAACTGTGCGTAGTCTGAAAGATCAGAAAACATAAAACAAGGACGGGATGAGAAATGAGACTTACAACACAGATCAGAGAATATGAGACGAATCAAGTCATCTTGGATTTGGGATCAGATGCAAATGTTCTGCTGAAACAGACATGGGAGCGAATGGGAAGACCTACGCTACAATGGTATCTAATTCAGCTGAGGATGGTGAACCAGTAGAAAATAATACCCATGGGGCGATTGCAGGGAATAACTGTGGATATTGAGGGAGCGAGCGCGCTAGCGGATTTCGAAGTGATAGAGAATATTGATGATAGTAATCCCTACCCCACGCTATTAGGAATTGACTCGGCCACTGATATGAATGTGGTAATCAACATGAAGAAGTGGAATATGATTTTTGAGAAGAAGTCCCTACATGTAGTTGTACCCCTGGACCCGGTTGAAGGATCACGCTATATGGATCCGGTGCGTGACTATGAAAGTGATGATGATTTGGATTGCATCTATAAGATAACAACGCGAGACCAGGACTGGGTGAATCCCACCACGAATGGGTGGATTACATGGGAGTGAGAGAGCTCCTGTACTTCGGATTCTGATGAAGAAATAGAGCGATGGAAGAATAGGTTACATGAGGTAACTACACTGAGTTGCAATATGATGACTAGGTCATTACGCTACGTGTCAACAGAAGTAAGGGATATGCCTACTTATGATGGACTAAATGAGGTAGATACTTTCTTGGATGCATTTGAAAGGGAGGTGCCAGAAAAGCAACGCTTCCAAGCCTTGGACTGGGTATTGCGCGCTACGCCGGCGAGATGGTGGGGTATGCACAAAGGAAGCTTTGACAATTAGCGCGAATGTAGGAGAATGATGCGCACACAATTTGGGAAGCCTACAATGCGACTAACAGACATGCATAATGGGTAGGATGATTTGCGTGCGCATCTGGCCAAGTGGACGTTGGCCTATGGACAAAATCCCTAACATGCGCGGATGCACATGTACTCCTCGCTAAAATACATGGTCAATAAGTATCTGTTAGGGAGGGGGGAGCTCGCAGATGGCTTTTAACATTCGAAATACATTATGAAGAAAGAGTAATTGCATAGAAGCTCTGAGCAAGGTACACAATGCGCAACGAAGTGATTGGGACCTACGCGTACTAGTAGTGTTATGGACTTATTGGACGATATGCAAGAAATTGATGGGACAAACACCTTTTAGGCTTGTCTATGGAGTGGAAGCTGTAATGCCTATGGAATACATCGTGCCTAGTCTGCGCATAATAGCACTCACAAGTATGATGGATCGCAGAGCCTTAGGGGAAAGGCTTGCGCAGTTGGAGGAGCTCGAAGAAGAATGATCTTTGGCTGGATTTCACTAGTAGGTCCAAAAGAAGCGTGAAAAGGCATGGCAGGATCGACATATTAAGTTGCACACATTCAAGGTAAATGATTTGGTGTTGTTGTATGATAGTAAGTTTGATAAATTCCCTTGAAAGCTCAGAATGCATTGGCTCGGGCCGTATGTTATTAAGGAGATCACAGATGGAGGTGCGATGCGGTTGGTAAAGTTAAATGAAGAACCTTTCCTAGGAAAAGTGAATGGCAGCCATTTGAAGCCATACACAGGTGGAACGGGCATCTGACTAGCTGACAGAAGCACGGTCTTAGTGCTCCAGGCAGCTGAAAGGAGGCGGGGGACTATAGACTACTCTGCCCAGGAACTGCGTGATGTCAGGACTGCGCATAGTAGTGAAGTATCACAGGGTCCGCGACAACGTAAGGGTAGCTGCGATACCATGTGGGTCAGTTGTAAAGTGACTGTTGCAGTCACTATTCATGATCTGATGCTTGCTTTGAGACCAAATGGAGCGGGCAGTAGGCATTTAAGGTGAACTTTATGGGCTAGATTATTGAAAATCTGTTGCCAATTGAGCATTAATGGATTGAATGTGGGGGGAACGGTTGAATTCAAATTCAAAAGGTGCTATAAATTACGAAGGGTTGTCCAACAAACAACACTTGACAATTTGAGAACTGAGTTGTTGCACGCTCAGATATTCATGAAGTGAGATTTGTTTGATCTTCTAAAAGTGAATTCGTTTCTTGAGTAATTGTTAGAGACGTTGAGAGAACTATGGAATCACACTATGGAAGCACCTAAAGAAGCCATGGATACCGGAGCAATGACCGCTATGGAAGCCACACAGGCAATTACTAAAGTGGAAGCCCCAAAGAGCGTCGGGATAGTTGCTGAAATCCCTAAATCACTGCGCACGCCGAGACCCAGGAAAGACAAGCAGGCCATGGTATCGGTGCATGTATCAACTAGAAATCCATTAAGTACTAGGTTCACCATGGAAGAAAAGGGGAAGGCTATCGATTTGGAGGTCGACAAGGAATAAGAGTTCAAAGAAATCCTGGTTGAGGACGAGGATGTAGAGATGGAGGTTGAAACTTAGGATGTAGACCCTCTCACCAGGCTGCCTGCATATGTTCCTCCACGGAAGTGTAAAACAAAGGTGCCCAAAGATATAGATGAGAGCAAGAGCTCTATGCAAACTCCGCTACTCCCTGACGACATTATTTTTGAAGGAGTGCACTTGGGACAGGTGCCCGTGCTGAAATTTGAAGATTGGGACCTTGCGGACCATGAGAAGTTCCTGCATCTCGCGACTGCGTAGCTAATGCACCAGAAGAAAGACGCGCCAGCTGGAATAATAGAGTTGGAGCCGCTCAAATGGATAAGAGGTGTTGAGAGAGCAGGGTTGCTAAACTTGCTCTGGGTGCCCCTATAAGCCACAATCTTCACCCAAAAATTATGATTTTCAATATGCACCCCCGTAAGGTATAATCTTCACCCAAAAAACTGTCATGCTTGACAAAACGCCAAAATATTTTTGTAAACTAAGACATTTTCAAATCCTTTATGTTTCAAAACCCTTTATAACTCCTTATAAAAACTACATACAATAAATTTTATAAATCTCCTTTATCATTTATGAACCCCTTCTAAATAAATATTGTCCTTATATTAAACCCTTTTTATAACAAAATTAATACTCCTTTGATTTAAAAAAAATATATCTTTTTTACACCACACATTTTTAAAAATGTATCTCCATAGTCTTATGGGGTTCATGAATACCTTAGCAACGCACATGAACTTTAAATGAAACCTCCAACATTAAGAACTTAACTTGGGTTGCAGCCGTTGGGGCTACAAATTTTTTCTCTAATTTTCACTATCGCTTGACTTTCAACAAATACCAGACTTTTATTACACTCTTTGCGTCTCGATTGTGGTGGCTAATACACACGACGTTTCACGATATAGTGGCACTAAAAGCCAATAACAACTGTTGGCCACTATTCCATTGATATCTCCCCTTACAAATTCAAGGCTCTTGAATAACCCATAAAAAAACAAACCATGTAGCTCTTGCAGATTGGCGCTGCACTT